>BLSH010355502.1:253657-263864 GCA_018402905.1 Glandirana rugosa | reverse complement strand
ATGTTTTTCACAGAGGTCCCATCTTTACAAACATCAGAGGTCTCACTCGGGGGAAAAAACACTTTCCTCTACTTAGAGAAGAAAATGTTTGTCACTGAAATCCTGTCTCCCTGTACATTAGGAATCCCACACAACCCTTGAGGTGTATTAGTGCCTTGAGTGCGGGAAATGCCTTCTATATGAATGTTGCTGGACATCACAGCTCTCATGTGGGGAAGAAGCACACCCTGATATACACCTCAGCTATACTCTATGGCTGATCTTCATCATGTAAGAAACAGTTGATAAGGAGATCAGAGATCACCAAAGACATGGATGAAGTGTTGTACCGTGTTGGCTTTTCATTGGCTGAGTAGACTTTGGGGTGTAGAGAGGTAAGTAGAGCCGTGAAATGAAGGACATCACCTTCAGAATGTCTGTCTTGTCTGTGTGACGTTTACTGATAATGATATAGCGGGTTACATAGCTAGAAGCTGTGAGATGCGATATATCTTTATCAGTAAACGTCACACAGACAAGACAGACATTCTGAAGGTGATGTCCTTCATTTCAAGGCTCTGCTTACCAGTGGTGACCCCGAAGCAACTCCCAACAGGAGGGAAGGAGAACTCGGAGATAAACGAGGTGAGAACTTCAGAACCGTTTGTCTTTATATTTCTACATATCTTGTCTGGGTAGAGGTTATTGGTTGGAAAATATTTATACTGTTTGTTTTTGTGTAAATCATTTCTGTTTTCACTTTGAAGGGAGATATTATGTGCGGTTTGATAAAGGGATTGGCTCAATAGTTACCACTTCACTTACATGTTTCGTTTTTATAAAATAGATGAACATATATGACAAGTATTCATTCATCCATGTCACATGTTGGTCTTATTTAGGTGTGGGTGAATGTTTCAGCCAAAGCATGAGTTCGGGCTGAACATTGCCTGTTCGGACACCCTGCAATGCACTGAGTGCTGTACAGTGCATTCTGTGCCCTGATTGGGCAAAGCTTTGTCCAATCAGGTTGCAGTAAAAGCTAGTTGTTATGGAACGGGCTGGGAAGCCAGCCTCCGCATCCTTAACAACTGACTGTCAATGGGTTTCCCTACTGACAGCTGAATAAAAGAAAAGTGCCACAAAAGGGTTATGTAAAAAGTAATTTGCCATAAAAGGGGTATGGGGGCCTGGGGCCTGCCCTGGGGGACATGTATCAATAAGAAAAAAAAACAAAAGTTTTTTCAGGAGCAGTGATTTTAATGATGCTTAAAGTGAAACAATAAAAATGAAAAATTCCTTTAAATATCGTGCCTGGGGGGTCCCCTTAGTCTGCCTGTAAAGTGGCTCATCTGTGTGATGTATAGAACATGCCCCAGCATTAATTAACTTTTCTAAAGGAAAAAATGTAATTCAAACTTGCTCACGGCTGTAATGTTTTGCCGACTCCTGGCAATACAGATTTTTAAAAAATGGCATTGGTTACCCCCCAGTCCGTACCAGACCCATTATTTTAAGGGGAACCCCACACCATTTAAAAAAAAATCTGTATTGCAGGGAACCGCCAATATATTACAGCCGCAAGCAAGTTTAAATGACATTTTTTCCTTTAGAAATGTCATTATTGCTGTGGCATGTTCTATACATAATACAGATGCACCACTTTACAGGCACACAAAGGGGGGCTCCCAGGTACGATGTATAAAGGAATTTTACATTTTTATTTCCTTTTAAGCATCATTAAAATCACTGCTCCTGAAAAAAATATTGTTTTTTTATTTTTTTTTTTATTGATACATGTACCCCCAGAGCAGTACCCAGAATCCCATGCCCTTTCATGGCCAATTACTTGCATATACGCTTTCAAAATAGACAATTTTGCCTGTTTAGCTGCAATAGACTTCAATGGGGTTTGCTGTTTGGGTTAGAACATTCCCCCTGTTCTGAAGTTCTGCTGCAAACTGCACAGGGGGTGTTTGACCCATCCCTGGTCTTATTTTATTTCATACAGTGATTTCCTATGATCATTGGGTCCATCTAGTGGCCATAATGGGGTATTGAACAATTTTTCCTGATTGAGGTATTTTGGAAATAATACCTCATTATGGCCACTAGTTGTAGTTGACAATTATAGGAAATCACTGTGTTTATTAAAGCAGAGGTCCTGGAGAATAAAATGGTGGTAATTGTTAAGGTGTTCCTTGTACACAAATGTCACCTTCATATCCGGGTTTATTTTTTTTTTCTCCCATTTTCTGTGGTGTGATTTTTTTCTACAATACTTTGTTATAATAATGTAACATGTTGTGTATTGTATTGTAGACAAGTTAATAATGACTCCGCCTCAACATTCCAGACAAGTCATTTTCCTGACCAATTGGATTTCTACCTTTACTATGATAATGATATCTTTCTGCACTTTTGTTAAAATTATAATAAAATATATATTAAATTAACAAAAATTGTGTGTGTCGGTGCAATGATGACAAACTTCAGTATCCCGAAACGACTGGTAGGTGACACTTCCATATACAGCCCAAGAAACTGCCAAGGAGCCCCTAGAAACCTTTGGAGGAACCCTGGCTGAGAAAAGCTGAGCTAGGCAGTCATATATTATTATTATTATACAGGATTTATGTAGCGCTAATAGTTTTGCAGTGCTTTACGTTAGGGCAGACAGTACGGTTACAATACAATTCAATACAGGAGGAATCAGAGGTCCCTGCATACAATTTAAGAGGGAGGGTCAAGTAATACAAAAGGTAATAAATGTGGGGGGTGGAGGCAGAATAGGTTTCTCTAAATAGATTAATTTTCAGGGATGGCCTAAAAGTGGACAGAGAAGGAGATAGTCAAACAGATTGGGGTAGGGAGTTCCAGAGGATAGGAGAGGCTCTGGAGGAGTCCTAGAGGTGAGCATGGGATGAGGTGACAAGGGAGCTAGAGAGGAGGAGGCCATGGGAGGAAGGAAGAGAATGATTTGGAGAATGATATTTAGAGACTAGGTTAGTGATTTAGCTGGGGCCGAGTTGTGGATGGCTTTGTACTTTTTTTTGTAATTTGAATTTAATTAGTTGGGTGAGTGGCAGCCAATGGAGGGATTGACAGAGAGGAGTCGCAGGCACTGAACGGTTGGTAAGGTGGATGAGTCTGGAGGCAGCATTCATGATGGGCTGAAGGGGGGGTGGCCTATGTTAAAGGTAAGCCAATTAGGAGGGAGTTGTAGTAGTCAAGGGGCATATTTTGGAGATGTTGTAGAGGTTGAGGCGGTAAGCTTTGGAAAGTGATTGGATGTGGGGCCAAAAGGAGAGTTCAGAGTCCAAGATAACAACTAGCACCCTGGCATGCGGGGACGAGTTGATGGATGAGCCATTGATTTTGATGGAGAAGTCAGGGGAAGGAGCACATGGGGGAGGAAATATTATGAGCTCAGTTTTGGATAGATCGAGTTTGAGGAAGTGATGTTACATTAATACTGATATGTCTGTCAGTAAATTAGTGATACATGAGGAGATTGATGGAGTGAACTGAGAGTTAGAGAGATAAATTTGGGTGTCGTCAGCGTAAAAGTGATATTGAAAACCATGGGATGCTATCAGGTGCCCCAAGGAGGAGGTGTAGATCAAGAATAGGAGAGGTCCACGAACAGAACCTTCAGGGACCCCAACAGAGAAAAGAAGAGGAAAGGAAGAAGTAGTCATAGATAACGCTAAAGGTGCAGTTGGATAAGTAGGAATAACCAGCGAAGAGTACATTCACGGAGACCAAAGGCGTGGAGTTTTTTGAGTAGGAGGGGGTGATCAATTGTATCAAAGGCAGCAGAAAGGTCTAGGAGTAGGAGTACAGAATAGTGTCTGTTGGTTTTGGCCGTTAGTATATCATTTGTTAATTTTAGGAGGGCAGTTTGTGTGGAGTGTTGATGGTGAAATCCAGACTGAAGGAGATCAAGAAGGTAGAAGAAGACATTCAAGGAGTTTGGATAAAAAGGGGAGCAGAGAGATGGGGCATAGATTGTTAAGATTGGTGGGGTCCAGTAAGGAATTTTTAGGTATAGAGGTGACTACAGCATGTTTTAGAGAGTTGGGGAAGATGGCAGAAGAGAGGGAGAGATTGAAGATATGAGTTAAAGAGTGTAGAATAGAGTCAGAGGGTGACCGTAGCATTTGCAAGGGAACAGGTGGTTAGCTGGATGTTGGCAACAAGTTTAGCAACCTCGTCTATAGTGGTGGGGTTGAATGAGGGAAGTAATGATTGTACTTGAGTGCATGGAGTGTTAAGTGGAGACGGTATCTGTACAGTGGAGGTTTCCTCACCAATTACATCAATCTTATATTTGAATTAATTGGCGATCTCCTGGGCAGTGAGTGAGTTAGTGGGTGGAGGACAAAGCAGAGTTAAAGGTAGAGAAGAGTTGACAGGGGCTGGGTGAGAAGGTGTTAAGGAGAGTGATCAAATAGGTCTGCTTGGCAGTGTGGAGACAAGAATTGTATTTTTGGAGTGAAGATTTATATTGGATGAAGTCTTTGAGAGTCTTAGTCTTATGTCACAGAAGCTCAAGAGCGCAGCAATGTTTTTTTGAGACTTCTGGTGTCATCTGTTTGCCAGGGTTGTAGGGGTCGAGGCTTGATTCTGTGTGTAGTGAGGAGGGCAATCTCATCCAGGGTGGAGGACAGGGATCTATTGTAAACAGAAGTGGCTAGATTGCAACAAAAAAGAGAAAGGTCTGGTGTCACCAGTGACACACCTCCATCACTATATATAACAAATACACAGAAAATCACACTGGGATGAGGTGAGTAGCATTTGCCACTAGTAACAAAGTAACAGGAGTATGCACAGTTTGAACATTTATTGATTAACGATCTTATATATATGGATAGCATAACAATTGCTTAGCCAATAAAATACATCATAGTACAAATTTGCAATGATACATGTAAAAAGCATACGTAGCAGAAGTGGCTAGATTGGGGCAGGACAGGGGTGAGATTTTGTCATAGAGGTGGTCAGTGGCAGAATAGAAAAGAGAAGTGGCAAAGGTTTCTACATGTGACTGTTAGGCGATTGGAGGAAAAAGTGGTGGAAGACAGGGAGAGAGAGAGAATCTAATAAGGTGGTGATCAGAGAGAGGAAAAAGGATTGTTGGAGAGCTTGCAGGGAGTGCATAGGTAGGAAAATACAAGGTTGAGGGTGTTGCCATCAGAGTGAGAAGAAGCCTGCACCCATTGCTTTAGGTCAAAGGAGGAGGTTAGACTTAGAAGTTTAGAAGTAGCAGGAGTGTTCGTATTGACTGGGATGTTAAAATCGCTGAGAAAGATTGATAATCGTCCAGGGGGCCGGTAGATCATAGCAATTCTTAAGGAAATTGGAGAGAATAGAGGTATACAGTGAGCTTCAAATGATGAGAGGGAGGAGAGTGGAGAACCTTTAAGGTGCTTTGTGGGGATAGGAGGATTCCCACTCCACCTCCCTTGCGTCCATTAGGTCTAGGGGAGTGAGTCCAGAGAAGGCCAGCGTGGGAGAGGGAAGCTGGAGAAGCAGTGTCGGATTCATGAAGCCAGGTTTCGGTGACAGCAAGTAGATCAAAGGAGTTAGTGACAAAGAGGTTGTGAACAGTGGTGTGTTTGTTACAGACAGAGTGGGTATCCAAGAGGGCACAGGAGAAGGGAGAGGCTGGTTTTGGAAAGAAGTGGAATGGAGACTAAATTACACAGATTGCAACTGCTGCCAGAGGATGTAAGGTAATGGTGATGGGTGCTTTGGGTACGGTTAAAAAAGGGAGACCCAAGGTTTGGGGCTATATCGCCAGAGGTTAGGGGAAGCAGATGTGAGGGAGGGGACATGCATCATGAGGGGACATGCATCAGCATCCTGGGTTTTTTTTAGCATGTGGGATTAGAATTAGGAGGAGGTGATGAGTGCAGCAAAAGGAAGAGGGCAGAAGTGAGGGTTATATATACAGATTGTGCAGTGGAGAAGAAAAGAGTTTAAGGTGAGAGGCTGCAACTGTGAAAAGGAGAGGAAAGAGAGATGTTTTGGAAACACGGTAACCTGCATCGGGTTATATGTATAGTAGTTTGCTATGCAAATCGCTGTGTCACTTATTTAAGGTACCCCACTTTTTTGGAAGAACCTTAACATGCACACCTAGCATATGCTTCACATCACTTCCTGTCTACCTGACATCACTCCTTGTCGGTACCTGACATCACTTCCTGACTTTATTCCATAGAGACTTCCTGTCTGAGTAAACGTGAGATCACTACCTTGTGGAGCTCAGAGAAAATGCAGCCCTGGGAAACATCTCATAGTGTGAACACGGCCTTGCTAAGTGTTCCTGGATGAAGGACAGTCCTGGGATTTAGGCTATTGTCCCATCATTAGGGACGGGGTTCGTGCTCGGATCGAACGTAAGTTCGACCCGAACATCTCCTGTTCGCTAGTTCCGGTTTTCCCAAACATTATGGGGCGTTCGCATCAACTTTGCGCGCCCCATAATGTTTTAAAATGGCGGCGGAATACCGCCCACTGATTGGTCAAAGCATGCACATGACCTGCATGCTTTGGGCAATCAGCGAGTGGCCTGGTGTGAGAGCTTTGATTGGCTAAAGGCAGGATGCCTTTTGCCAATCACTGCACAGCAGTCTTAATCCACGCCCCACACTATATAAAGCCGCTCGTACAGCGGCTCTATGATAGTGTGTTGGCGCTGCTTGTAGTTAGAGATCGTAAGTTCCTGTATCAGGCAATTTAGATGGCTAGCTTAAAAAAAAAGTAAAAAACAGACAAACATCACAGAAAATAGATAGCTAACTAGATAGATAGTTAGATATCTAAAATATATCTATCAGTTAGTGCAGACAGGTTAGTGCAGGGAGGAAAGAAAAAGAAAAATATATATACATACACAGTCTAGTATATATATATATTTTTATATATGCACAGGTGTGCTGTATATCAGTGTACACTGCACATACGGTATATAGTCCACTTCACGTGTTGTATAAAAATATATACAGCCTGGTGTGTAATATATATATATATATATATACATACATACACACAGTGTATTGAGCGTGCTCTATATATCCGTCCAGCAAGGGTAACTGCAAGGGGTTACAGTGTTCTAGCACCGCCAACACACAAGGCCCAATTTTTGGCGACCTGTTTGACTAACAATTTGTAAACTAATTGACAACTTCAGGCCCAGTTCCTCCTTCCAACAAGAGTAATTGCAAGGGGTTACAGTGTTCTGGCACCTCCAGCACCCAAGGTCCAATTTTTGGCCACCTGTTTAACTGGTGGCTTTCGTAAGAATTTGTAAACGAATTGACAACTTCAGGCCCAGTTCCTCTGTTCAGCAAGTGTAACTGCAAGGGGTTACAGTGTTCTGGCACCGCCAACACATAAGGCCCAATTTTTGGCCACCTGTTTGGGGGCTTTCATCACAATTTGAAAATGAATTGATGACTTCAGGCCCAGTTCCTCCGTCCAACAAGAGTAACTGCAAAGGGTTACAGTGCTCTGGCACCGCCAACACACAAGGCCCAATTTTTGGCCACCTGTTTGACTGGTGGCTTTCGTCACAAAAAAAAAGACGTGCAGTTCCCCCAAAAATCCAAACCAGGCCCTTCAGGTCTGGTATGGAATTTAAGGGGAACCCTGCACCAAATTAAAAAAAATGGCGTGGGTCCCCCCCAAAATCCAAACCAGACCCTTAACCAGGCACGCAGACCTGGCATGGCAGGAGGGGGTGGGGACGAGTGAGCGCCCCCCCCTCTGAACCATACCAGGCCACATGCCCTCAACATGGGGAGCAGGCATGTACTGGCCATCGTGACTACCGGGAGTTTCCCGGTGGGCCGATGGCTCAGTGGGCCGGTTTCAGTGACAGTCTGTCAAATTAATGGCTGCGCGACTCGCACAGCCATTAATTTGAGCACCACTGTCCTGCTCATCGCTAGGTATGGAACTTCTGGATGCAGCTCACTTCGGCTCTTTCCGGCCCCTGCTCTGCTCTTTCCACACATTTTCGGCCACCTCTCCGACCCTTGCTCGTCCTTTTCCGTCACCGCTCGACTTCCCTGCCCCCCTCCTCTCCGACAGCTCTTTGGCTTCATCCGGCGTATCTCTGGCGGCCTCCGTGGTAGCGGTTGCTGTGGGTTTAAATGACCCGACAGGCAGAGAGGTCCCCGGAGCGGATGAGGGAGGCTGGAGGATGACGGTGCTGCAGGAACCTGTCCAGGTAACCTGCCGGCCTGGCACAGTCACACGTTTTTTGCAGAGAAAAAAAAATGCAAAATATGCAATCACAGCAATAAGAGTAAAGTGTCACTGTGCAATATAAAAACGCTGGGTAGTGTGATCCCACTTGCTTCCACCTTTCGCAAGTGGGATCACACTACCCAGAGTTTTTATCTTGCACAGTGACACTTTACTCTTATTGCTGTGATTGCATATTTTGCAGTTTTTTAGATGTTTATTATAATATATATATAATGTAGAGCCAGGCTTCAGGCCTAGTCCTAGGGGGCAGGGGGACACCAAGGGGGAGAGGGGAGCTGGGGACATGACTGGAAGGGGCAGGGAGATACAAGGCAACCAGGGGGCCCAGGGAATGAAGAGGCTCCTATGGGAAGAAGGACCCTAGGGAATGAAGGGGGCCCTATAGGATGAAGGGAGCTCTATAGGAAGAAGGGGTCCTATGGGATAAAGGGAGGTATAGGATGGGAAGATGGGGCCCATAACACATGAGCTAAATAATTGGGGGAAGCCATTTTTTGCCCCTCCTCTCCATATTCATACTCAGCTCAGGTAATCGTTCTTCATCCTCCGCTCCATTATTGGGGTGACATTCCTGGGGAGCATCCCCCACCTCGGCTCCCTAATAGCTTGCTGCCACACCATGTTCCTTTCCTATGCAGCAGTCACTCTGAAAAAGGGGATGGATTGTTTCTGCCCTACAACTTACCAACCCAACAACCAGCATGTAGGCTGGAGGTTTTGCAATGTCGGGTGGGGAGGGATCTGGGATTACTGGATACTCCAAAACGATGGTGATGGTTCCCTCCACGTAAAACAAACTTGACCCGACCAATCACAACTGTGAAACGCCTCTGGTCTGCTCCTGTAAGTCTTTTTCCACATGATGTGTTCTTCTCCCCCATGCTCCGGCAGCATGAAAAAGATTTGCTTACTTGATCCTCCATCCTGCTAGACCAGTTTTCAGAGAGTCTTTTCCCCCATGCTCCAGCAGTCTAAGGTCTTCTGATGTCATAAAGGCATCATCCCTCCAGTGTAGGACTATGGACCCTGCTCTGTTCTTGATTATATCAGAAGACCTTAGACCACTGGAGCATAGGGAAGGAGAACACATCACGTGGAGGAAAACTTATCATCACGTCCAGTGTAGGGCTATGGTTTCTGCATCAGTCTTGATGACATCAGAAGAACTTAGACTGCTGGAGCATGGGGGAGAAGACTCCAGCAGGTATTTTAAAAATAAAAAAATGAGGGAACACTATCATCTTTTAAATGTTACAAAGAATATAACAGAATATGTAAAAAGGAAATCAAGGATGCAACAATTCACAACGAACAGCAGATTGCAAAAGATAGTAAGACAAACCCCAAAAAATTCTTCAAATATATTAATAGTAAAAAGGTCAGGTCTGAGCATGTAGGCCCTTTACAAAATAATCTAGAGTGCGTGACTGGGGACAAAGAGAAGGCAAACTTATTAAATACTTTCTTCAGCTCTGTTTATACAAAAGAGCATGGGGGAGCTCATGTCCACGTCGGGGTTGGTAGTGACACAGCCCCAAATGATCCACAATGGCTCAAAAGTGAAATGGTCCAGAAGTATTTAGACAGAATAAAGGTAGATAAAGCACCTGGACCAGATGGCATCCATCCACGGACCTTAAAGGAATTGAGCTCTGTCATTTCAAAGCCATTGTATCTCATTTTTAGGGACTCCTTAATGACTGGAACAGTACCACTGGATTGGCGTAGGGCCAATGTTGTGCCCATATTTAAAAAGGGATCAGATGGAAATAAGACAGATTTATGAAGACCTGGTAAAGTGAAAACTCGGTAACACCTAGTAAACCCCGACACAGTGATGGTTGGGGCTGCACCTGTACTCGAGGGGGTACGAGAAAACATATTTGTCTCGACTTCTTTCATAAATTATTCAAACGGAAGAGAAACAGGGGTCAGTGCGTGA
>BLSH010355502.1:195944-209528 GCA_018402905.1 Glandirana rugosa | reverse complement strand
GGTTCAGAACATGGCCTGACTTCACCAGGCCAATCTTTTCCTAACACTGCCCCCCCCCCCCCCATGGGGCAGCCTCCGGATTCCCAGCTTGGCAGGGTTGTTATCCCGGAAGGTTTGGATGCAGTCATCAGCATGAAGATTGGTTTTGGGCTCCCAAGAGCTCTCTTCTGGCCCGTAGCCCTTCCACTTTACCAAATACTGGACCCCGCCACCCCTTCTTCTGCAGTCGAGTATTGACTCCACCTCAAACTCCTCCACTTCATCAATCAGGACGGGGGCCGGGGCAGTTACCGCTCTACCTGGAAAAGGGTCCGGGGTCACTGGCTTCAGCAAGGAAACATGGAATACCGGGTGTATCCGTAAGGACGGGGGGAGCTCCAACTCAAGAGACCTGGTTGATTTTCCTGCCAACTGGGAAAGGACCTATAAAACGAGGGCCCAGCTTTTTAAATGGGCAAGCAAGCCTCAGATTCTTGGTTGAGAGCCAGACCTTGTCACCGGGCTGGAGGTTAAGCTCACCCCGTTTTTTCTTGTCAAAGGCCGCTTTTGGTGGCCTCCTGAGTCCGGGAAAGTGTGTCCTGCAAGAGCAATGTTTACAGGCAGACCGTGCAGCCGGATGATCTCTCTGATAAAGACTTCTGATGTCTCTTTCGCTGTGGGTGTGCCCTTCATAGGGAGAAAGTGAGCCATCTTCGTCAGTCTGTCAACCACCACAAAGATGGTTGTGTATCCTTTAGCAGGGGGCAATTCCACAATGCAGTCCATGGAGATCTTGGACCATGGTCGGTCTAGGATAGGGAGAGGTTTCAGGAGGCCCCAGGCTCTGGTTTTGTAAGATTTACTTCTGGTACAGGTAGCACAGGAGCGGACATAAGCTAGACAATCTTCTGAAAGCCGTGGCCACCAGAATGAGTGCAGAATCGGCTCTGTAGTTTTCCGGGAGCCAAAATGTCCGGCCAGTTTGTGGTCATGATGGACCCTGAGGACAGCAGGACGTAGTTCCAGAGGGACGTAAATCTGATTGTGATGCCACCAGAGACCATCTTTCCAGGTGAGTCCTTGGGCTGGGGGTGCAGGTGAGCAGACAGAGCTTCTTCGGATTTGCGAGAGCAAGTCATCCTGTGTAAGTAAGAAGTTCCTGGGCTGAAGAATGGTGTCCAGAGGGGTAGGTGCTCCGGGTTCCGAGTACATACGGGACAAGGCATCCGGTTTACTGTTCTTTGCCCGGGGCGGTACGTGAGATGGAACTGGAACCAAGAGAAAAAGAGTGCCCAGTGGGCCTGGCGAGGTCGGAGTCTCTTGGCGGTGCGGAGAT
Source organism: Glandirana rugosa (assembly GCA_018402905.1). NCBI lineage: Eukaryota > Metazoa > Chordata > Amphibia > Anura > Ranidae > Glandirana > Glandirana rugosa. The sequence continues at coordinate 208,213 of BLSH010355502.1, read as the reverse complement.
ACTCCAGGTTCTTATGGTCCGTATATATCAGAATGGGGTGCTGGGCTCCCTCCAACAGATAGCGCCATTCCTCCAGCACGGACTTAATGGCCAGAAGCTTCCTGTCGCCAATGTCATAGTTCCTTTCCAGGGCAGTGAGCTTGCGGGAAAAGAAGGCTACCGGATGAAGAAGTGCCCTTGCTCCCCGTCTCTGAGATGCCGTCTCCGAGGCATCCACTTCCAATACATAGGGCAACGTGGCATCCGGGTGTTGCAAGATAGGTGCAGAGGTAAACAGTCCCTTTAAAGCCTGAAAAGCATCCTGAGCCTCGGATGACCACTGGAACCGTTGCCCTTGCTTAGTGAGACAGGTGATAGGTGCAATGATTGCCGAGAATCCCTTTATAAATCTCCTATAAAAGTACGCAAACCCAACGAACCGTTGGACCCCTTTTTTATCCACAGGTGCTGGCCAGTCCAGGATCGTGGTCACTTTCTGCGGATCCCCCTGAGACAGAGAGAATCAGCCCTAGGAACGGGATGGAGGAGCACTCGAAGGCACATTTCTCCGCCTTGGCGTATAGCCTATGCTGCCGCAAGTGGCTCATAACACAGCCCACATGCTTCCGATGCTCTTCCAGGGAAGGAGAGAAAATCAGGATGTCATCCAGATATATTATGACAAAGACATCTAAGTAGTCCCGGAAGATATCATTAACCAGGTGCTGGAATGTAGCAGGGGCGTTGCAGAGCCTGAAAGGCATAACAAGATTTTCGTAATGTCCGAAATGAGTCCGGAAGGCGGTCTTCCACTCATCTCCCTCTCTGATGCGGATGAGATTGTAAGCTCCTCTGAGATCGAGCTTAGTAAACACGGTGGCCGACCCAAGCCTTTGGAAGAGCTCCGGAACAAGCGGGAGAGGATATTGGTTTTTGACCGTGATCCGGTTCAGCTCACGATAATCTATATAGGGGCGAAGGGAGTGGTCTTTCTTCTCAACAAAGAAAATGCCAGCCCCAGCGGGGGAGGTAGAAGGTCTGATGAATCCCTTGGCCAAGTTGTCGTCCAGGTATGTTTTGAGAGCAGCCAATTCTGTTCAGATAGTGGGTAGATTCGCCCAAAGGGTACCTCCGTGCCCGGCAGCAACTCTATGGGGCAATCGTAGGGTCTGTGTGGAGGGAGTTGGTCTGCCCCTTTCTTACTGAAGACATCCAGGTATTGGTGGTACACTGGAGGTACTGCCTTGCAGGTTTCAGGATCTAGCTCAGAGTCCAAACTAAGAAGAGCGGAACCTACGTTCCGGGCGGGAAGCAGGCAGTGTTGGCCACAGTACGGAGAGGGGAACTGAATAAGTCCGGAGGACCAGTCTATGCTCGGGCTATGTGCCAGGAGCCAAGGCAACCCCAGGATGATGGGGAACAGGGGTGACGCTATGACGTCAAGAGTCAGACGTTCCTGGTGCCCTCCGGCGGTGGATACGGGAATTGGTTGGGTCTCCATTGTTACCTGGCCTGATTTGATGGCCGTTCCGTTGGCCAAACGAATGGTCAGCCTATGGGCTTTGGGACGCAGAGGCACCTGGTGTAGTGCAGCAAAGTCTTGGTCCACAAAGCAACTACACGCCCCTGAATCAACAATTGCGGGGACATGGACACTCCCTCCGGGCAACTGTAAAGAGACAAGGAGAGTCAGGTGAGATGAATGGTGGTTGGCAGATGCAGTTTCCAATCTTGTCTGGAGCCGCCACTTACCGGCTTTGGCAGGGCAAGTCCTCACCATGTGTCCGAGTTCAACGCAGTAGAGGCACAGGCTGAGCACCCGGCGCCTTTGTCTTTCCTCAGGAGTGAGAGATGGGCGTAGGAGGCCAATCTGCATGGGTTCTGATCCCCCTGTTGGCGCTGGTACAGGAGCCACATGGCTGGGGACCCGAGGCATCATCCAGGTTAGACGGGGCCCCACGGGTGTGCCAGTAAACAGCTCGGCTCGGCGTTCCCTGAGCCTCCGGTCAATTTGAATGGCCAGGTTAATTAATGATTCCAGGGTGCCGGGCACCCCGACATGGGCAAGTTCATCCTTTAATTGGCTCGGAGAGCCCTAGGCGGAACTGGTAGCTGAGTGCTGCATCGTTCCAGGCGGTGTCAGCACTTCAGCACTGGAACTCAGCCACATAGTCCTCTGCGGCACGCCGACCCTGCTGCAGGGTATGCAGGGTGGCTTCTGCAGTAGCTGCAAGGTGGGGGTCCTGGTACAGTTTGGCCATGGCGTCAAAGAACCCCTGTAGGGTGGTCACTTCAGGTGCCCGCTGTTCCCAGAGTCGATGGGCCCATGTCTGTGGTTCTCTTTGCAACAGGGAGATCACCAGGCCCACCTTGGTGGCTTCCAAGGAAAAGGTGCGGGCTGTAGACCAAAATACAACTCGCAGGAGCTGCGGAAGGCCCGGAACTTGCTTCGGTCCCCTGCAAACTTGTCAGGTAAGGGGACCTTAGGCTCTGATGGCAGAGCCACAATGGTGCGACCTGCTGCCACTCCGCTTCCGGATGCAGATGGCGTGGAGAGCTCACGCACTTGTTCCTGCAGCTGAGTGTAGCTGTCCTGCAAGTTCTTGACGGCTTGTGTGAGCCCGGCCAAGTGGACGCACAGCTCGTCCATGGCAGAGGGTGTTCCCTGTGCAGACTCGGACATGGCTGTCCGTTACTGTCAAGGTCCTGGCGGTGGAGTCTGTCTTAGCAGGGAACAACCACTCTTACACACCCGATTCGGGGACCCTTGGTAGTATAGACAGGAAGTCCCAGAGTGCGGGATGGCACGAGGGCTGGATGGTCACTGGTGGTGATGTGAGGCTCCAGATGGTGGTGCAGACAGAAGAATGGTCGTGCAGGCTGGGTCGGCAACTGGCGGGTCAGAGAGGCACAAAAGGGGCAGGCAGAAGAGTAGTCAAAGTCCAAGCTGGGTTCGTTCACGGGCTGGCGGCAAAGGTACAGAGGGGTCAGACAAGCGGATGGTCGTGAATAGCCGGGGTCGGTGCAGGCGGATAGGGAGCAGGTCGGGACAAGCCGGGTCGGTACACAGGAACAACACAGGAAGCAGGTTTTCAGGCAGGAGAGCTAAAGCTCACAGGTACTCAGACGCTCTAGAACGGACAGCACCTGCTGACAGGTGCAGGGAGCTTAAATAGAGCCGTTGGGTGAACAGCAAAAAAAGTCCAGAACATGGTGTGACTTCACCAGGCCAATCTTTTCCTAACACATAGTTTGCAAAAATGGGGATTGTCCTGTGGCCAAATGACTGGCATTATTATAGGCAAACTCTGCAAGTGGTAGCAAAGATACCCAATCATCCTGGGAGAAGGACGTGAAACAGCGCCGGTACTGCTCCAGAGTTTGATTGGTGCGTTCTGTCTGCCCGTTGGTCTGCGGATAATAGGACAAAGAGAATGCCAGGTTAATCTGTAGTAGTTCACACAAGGCTTTCCAGAAGCGGGAAGTGAACTGGACCCCCCAGTCCAACAAGATGTTGGCAGGTACTCCGTGTAGCCTAACAATCTCCTTAATGAAGACTCTGCCAGTCTCTGCAGCAGGCGGGGTGTTCTTCAAGGGTAAGAAGTGAGCCATCTTAGACAGACGATCAACAACCACAACTATTGCTGTGCAACCTACGGAAGGTGGTAATTCAGCAACAAAGTCCATAGAGATCATCTGCCAGGGTCTGTCAGGGATGGGCAAGGGTTTGAGTAGACCCCAGGCTCGACTTCTTGCTGTCTTGTTCTGGATACAGACAGGGCATGAATTTACATATTTCCTGCAAAAGTCCTCCAACTTAGGCCACCAGAAAGTACGCTGCACTAGTTCTGTGGTCTTGTAAATGCCGAAGTGACCTGCCAGGGGGTGGTCATGCAGGTTCTTTAGCACTTGTACCCGGACATTCTCTGGTATGAAGATTCGATCTCCTCTCCAAAGCAGATTATCCCAGCAAGCGAGGGTTAACCCGGCAGGACTGGACTGGGACATGGAGGCCTGTTTAATTTGTGACAGGAGATCCGCTTGTAAGAGAAGGAAGCTATTTGCTGGCAGGATGGTATCAGGAACAGAGGAATCATTGGGCCCATCATACATCCGGGACAAGGCATCAGGCTTGATATTCTTTGACCCGGGATAGTATGTAATGTGGAAGTTAAATCGAGAGAAGAACAAGGCCCATCTGGCTTGACGTGGTCTCAGGCGTCTGGCTGAATGTAAATACTCAAGATTCTTATGGTCAGTATAAATAAGAATCGGATGAGTTGCACCTTGCAGAAGATACCTCCACTCCGCTAAGGCAGCCTTGATGGCCAAAAGTTCTCGATCTCCGACGACATAATTATTTTCGGCCAGAGATAGCTTCTGTGAAAAGAATGCCACAGGATGCATGGTGTCCTTGATTCCCTGCCGCTGGGATATAACTGCTCCCACTGTGATTTCAGAAGCATCAACCACAAGGACGTAAGGCAATGCAGGATCCGGGTCTTAAGGGTTTCAAAAGCGTCTTGGGCCTCAGAGTTCCAGCAGAAACGGGAGCTTTGCCTGGTCGCGTGATAGGGGAGATGATGATGAAAAACCCCTTGATGAAGTTCCTATAGAAATCTGCGAACCCCACAAAGCGCTGTACTCCCTTCTTGTCTGTGGGTACTGGCCAGTCGATCACAGCAGAGACCTTCTGTGGGTCCATCTCAATTCCTGTAGGAGAGATAATCAGGCCCAGAAATTGGATACTCCTCTTTTCAAATTCACATTTCTCTGGCTTGGCAAACAGTCTGTGTTGGCGGAGTCTCTCCAGCATTTGCTTGACATGGCTGAAATGCTGATCAAGGGATCCAGAAAAAAATCAGGATGTCGCCCAGATATACAATAAGGAAAATGTCCAAAAAGCCCCTGAACCCATCTTTAATGAAGTGCTGGAAGGTGGCAAGTGCATTACAAAGTCCAAAGGGCATTACTAGATATTCATAATGTCCAAACCTGGTGCGAAAAGCAGTTTTCCATTCATCCCCCTCTCTGATGCTCACCAGATTATAAACCCCTCTCAAGTCCAGTTTAGTGAACATGTAGGCAGATCTCAGTCTCTGGAATAGTTCAGTTACCAGAGGCAGGGGGTAATGGTTCTTAATCGTGATCTTATTCAGTTCTCTATAGTCCATAAATGGCCTAAGTGACGGATCTTTCTTAGTGAGAAAGGATATTCCTGCTCCGGCAGGGGACTTGGAAGGACGAATGAACCTTTCTCAAGATTTTCGTCAATATAGTCCTTTAAAGCCTCTTGTTCCCATTCAGTTAGTGGAAAGATACGTCTGAACGGGATCTCAGCCCCGGGAAGGAGATCAATCGGACAGTCATAAGGCTGATGAGGGGGAAGCGTGTCTGCCCCTTGCTTGCTGAACACATCCAGGAACGAGTGGTATGGTTCAGGTACCAACTGCCGAATCTCTGGGTCCATGTTAAGGCATAATAGAGCTGGAGGGGGGACAGTAGTCCTGGAGGTGCAATGTCTCTGACAATAGGAGGAAGAGAACTTGACTTCACCAGTAGTTCAATTAATTTGTGGATCATGAGCTTGGAGCCATGGAAGCCCAAAATGACTGGAAAGAGTGGAGAGGAGATGGCATCCAAGCTTAACAGTTCCATATTATGTGCAGATCTGATGGGCAACAAAGGGGTCTCCTGGGTGACCAGTCCAGACTTGATATGGGACTCGTCAGCAAGTTAGACTAAAAGGCCATGCGTTTGGGCTGCAGGGGGATGCTGTGTTGCTGGGTGAACTGGAGATCAATAAAGCAACTGCATGCTCCGGAGTCAATGATGGCGCTGACTAGGAGGGTTCTTCCCAGCAGCTGGAATGAGAGAGGTAGAGCGACATGAGTGGCATTGGCAGACAGGATAGACAGGCTGGTAGGAATAAGAGGTGCAGACTTACGGGTCTTGGCGGGGCAGTTGCGAACATAATGTCCCATCTCTCCGCAGTACAGGCACAAATTATTCTGCCGGTGCCAGAGTCGCTCTTCAGGTGTCAGTGAAGGTTGCATCAATCCCAATTGCATTGGTTCAGGTTCCGGAATGTTAGGAACCGACATGGTGGGAGCTGGACTGGAGGGGGTGTGGATAGGAACTCTGGGCAGCATCCAGGTAGGCCTGTGAGGTTGTGCAGCTCTCTTGGCTCGTAGGTCACGGAGCCTTCGATCAATTTGAATGGACAGGGTAATCAATCCCTCCAGAGTGTTGGGGGGTTCCCACTCTAGCAAGCTCATCTTTAAGTCCATCAGAGAGCCCCATGTGAAACTGGTGTCGCAGAGCTGCATCATTCCACTGGGTATCTGCGCTCCAGTGTCTGAAGTCTGTAACATAGTCCTCAGCCGCTCTGCAGCCTTGCTGGAGCACATGCAGGGCAGCTTCTGCGGTGGTGGTACCTGCAGAGTGTCATACAGCTGAGCCATGGCATCAAAGAAGGTTGACAGGGTCTGTACTTGTGCATGATTCTCCTCCAACAGCCTGTGGGCCCAGTATTGTGGTTCTCCCTGAAGCAGGGCGATGACATATGCTACTTTGGTCACCTCCAGGGAAAAAGTCAGTGGTTGCAGGGCGAAAAACAGCTGGCAGGCATTCTGAAAAGCACGAAACTTGGTCCAGTCCCCGGAGAATCTTACAGGCGTGGGGACCCTGGGTTCAGGTGGCAGCATGACCACAGAAGGACTGGCGCTGGCCTGAGTGGAGATGAGCTGGAGCTGCAGAGGTGGATGCCATGCTGGGAGCAGGTGAAGGGGTCAGGACTTGTGCCTCCAGTCTGGTGTAGCCTTCCTGCAAGGACCTGACGGCTTGAGTAAGTGCAGCAAGGTGCTGGCAGATCTCCTCCATGGAAGTGATTCCTCCCGCAGGCTCAGACATGGCTGTCTGATACTGTAATGAGGACCATGTACCTGATAGTTCAGCCTGTCTCTTGTAGAAGGAGACCTCTCATACAGCCCTGGCTCAGAGCCCACTGGAGTAGGAACAGTGGTCTTGTGAGCACAGCGAGGTAGGAGTGCTGTAGGAGCTGTAGACTGGATGCTGGAAGCAGAGCCTGGAACACTGGATAGCAGACGGGCTTGAATAGGAACAACAGCAGATGATCAGCAATCACAATAGCTGGATGCAGGCAGACTGGAACACTGGACAGCAGACAGTTGGGACCGCAGCAGCAGATCAGCAATCACAGTAGCTGGATGCAGGCAGGCAAAATCAGCAGACAAGGGATGGTCGTAGAACAGGCCAGGTTCAGTAACAGGTATCAGGCTGGCAGAAGAAGCGAAGTTAAACAAGCCGGTTCAGATTTGGAGAAAGCAGAATTGTCAAGGCAAGCCGGGTCGAGCAGGTAGTTGATCAGGTGGCAGATAACGGATAGCAGGTATCAGGAACGGACTAGCTGCTGATCAGACAGCACTTCAGCCAAAGTCTGACTTCCTTTTAAAGACCCATGTGATGTGCTGACAGAGATGCTGGGTCCTAGAGCCCTCCTGCTCTGACGGATTTTTGGTCCTAGAGTCCTCCTGCTCTTGGTGTCCTGACAACATCCCTGCACATGCATACAAGTGCGCGCTTCCGAACGGTCGTGGGAACCTTCGTTTGAATCCGTGCTCGCGTGCGCGATAGTAATGCTTGTTTGGATCCCTGACTGGGTCTGTATAGGCGATATAGTATCATGGGGCATGAGCAACCCCTCCAATCAGGTAACACCCCCTCAGGGAGCTGAGATGGCGAGGTCCACAGCGGATCACCCCAAAAGGACGCATCTCAGATGACTCAGCACGTGGCTATGGTAAGCGATTGGATTGTGTGAAATTATGACCAAGAGAAGACTGTAAAAATGGAATGACAAATGTTTGGAACCTATTAGTGCTGGTGAGTCAAGGATAAGGCACGAAGGTGAGACTAGAAATTGTGGGGAAATGATATAGAAAGAACCTGCCATGAATAGGGCAAGGTGATAAGAGTGAGTGAGGACTAGCTGAGACCAACATGGAAAGAAAGGAAAAAAGGCGAAATTCAAATCAGTGTTGATGTTACCTGCCATCAAATGTGCAATCCAATGTAGGTGTGATGAATAGCCAATTGTGTGAGCCATCAAGGGATAACGCCCATATATAGGTGCCGCTGGAAGCATCGCCATCAACGTCACCGGGAAAGGGAGGCGCCGGCATCGGTACAAAAACCATCCGACGACATGGCGCCAAACAATTCCCATGCCCTAGTGGATGAAAAGAAACAAACCAGGCGAGTGCACCGTCTCCCACCTGGTGTGTGAGGCGTGACGACGATGTGCAGCGCACTGGGCACCACCCACCCGCCCAAAGATGGGGGGGGCGAGAGGTACACCAGCATTGCGCGTCGCAGCTCCCAGAGGTAAGAGAACCTGGGAGGGAGCACACATATCCCAGACAGAAATCGCGCATTTGCAGAGCCCAAAAAAGATGGAATAAAGTGGAATTGTATAAATGGCCATGTTAGTGAAATGTTATACGGCATATAGAAAAAAAAAAAAAAAAAATATATATATATATATATATATATATATATATAAATAATACATATATAACAGAATAAAGGCAACAGTCCATATATATACAGGAACATATATTCTTTCTATTAAACAATGTTTGCTCTTGTATTTTTTAACCATTCCAATTTATATAAATTTTTTCACATGATATGCTTCATTATTGATCATGTTATATTTTAAATCAAATTATCAAGTATTAATGATCATGTATCCATATTTGTGAAATAAATTATGGCATTTAATATATTCCATCCATTTTTTTACTATTAGGTATGTCCTAAATTTTACAACTGGCAGGTACCCTTGTTCTTTGAGTTCATACACAATTTCTTACTGTAATATGTTCCCTTTTTTGCAAAGCTATGGATTAGCTCACTTGATCATAATATAGAGACTATATATAATCAATATATTAAGTAAAGTGACCCATCGAGCACTTCATTCAAAGTCCCGCCTTTCTGACTCATACATAAAATTATACAGTGTAATGGTCAGGACTCATAATATTGGTATCCAGTAATCAGTGGAAGCTTAAATGTTTACATGAGACACGTTGCAGAGGTCCCACACCGCTGCCTCCCATCTCCTGAGACTGCACTCAGTGACTTGGGTCTGAGAATATACAGACATATCCCTCCACCCGGCACAGCCAGCAGACAACAGAACAAGTAACCCTGGGAGAATTGAATCAGAGATCTTGCTAGATCTGGGCATGGGGAAGGAGACTCAAAGTACATGTCCCAGGTGCCTAAGTTGATCACCGCCTATGGTAAAAATCAACAATTTGCTGTGAGCTGAACCCCAGAATCCCCATAAATCCAGTCTAGATACATAAATTGTGTCTGCAGCACAGAGAAGGAAGATTATCCGAGAGAAATACAGGAATACAGGGCGGGGAACACAGCTCAGGAAAGTGACCAGGATATTACAGACTGATATCACCCAGTCATTGCCCTATTCTGGACCAAACACTAAGCAGTTTGGGTGGAGAAATGTATTTAGTGTTAATGACCCACCTGTGCTGATCTCTGTAGGAGTGTCCTCCTCTATAAATGTCCTCGTTATTCCATCCTCCTCCATAGACTGATGAACATCTCTCACATACCTCTCTTCTTCTTCTGCTTTACCCTCAGGTTTTATATCAATTTGATCTTCACTCTAAACCAAGAATATAATAGATATAATATAATATAATAGTTCATCTGTAAAACATAAGCTTTAATATTGTGACATCACATTTAAAAAATCACTTCAACAAGCCCATGTTCTAGATGCCACCAACCCTGTAATGGTGAGGGATGGTGTGACCTTCCTGTGTGGAATCCCAGGAATACAGAGGATGGGGACATCTTTCTGGTGGGTTCCTAGTATTAGGTGGTTCCATCATATCCTTGTGTCCTTCTGAAAACTCTTCCATCACTCCATACTCCTCATCCTCTACTTTATACTCTTCTTTAACATCAATATTATCATCCCCGAGGTTTCCACTCTGAAAAAAGAATAAAACATTCATTGTAACAAACATGCTGTGTATAAATCATAACAACATAATAACATCAATGATTGTTCCTCATCTACCTGATGATGGTGAGGGATGGTGTGAACTTCCTGTGTGGAATCCCGGGAATACAGAGGACGGGGACATCTCTCTAGTGGGTTCCCATTACTGGATCCATCTGTTGGAAACACGCACACTGACTGAATACATTGTTTCTATGTGTTTATCAGATGATGGGGGATCTAGGTGGAGCCTCTGTACTGCTCTCTCCTTTACAATAAAGTCTCCTCTTACCCGGTGATGCGAGGGGCGGCTGATTGTCCATCATGTGGTCCTTGTAGAGATCCTTGTGTCCTTCTAAATACTCCCACTCCTCCATGGAGAAATAGACAGCGACATCCTGACACCTTATAGGAACCTGACACACACAATGATACAGTCACCATCCAGACACATAATGACTGGATAATGCCCCAGAATTCCCAGCACCGCTCACCTCTCCTGTCAGCAGCTCCATCATCTTCTTGGTGACTTCTAGAATCTTCTGCATGTTGTGTTTCTCAAGTTTTAGGGAGTCACATGGAGGCATTGTGATGGTCATATGATCACCTGACTTCACAAGAGGAAATCTCTGTATTGAGGAACCAATAAAAATATCATGTTAGAATCCCAGAATCTGGGATGCCATGTAGCCTACCATAATCCTCCTCACCTCTCCGGTCAGGTCTGTGTTTTATTAATAGAGATAAGAGTGATGTCATGTGACCTCCCAGAATCCTCCTCACCTCTCCGGTCAGGTCTGTCTTTTATTAATAGAGGTAAGAGTGATGTCATGTGATCTCCCAGAATCCTCCTGACCTCTCCGGTCAGGTCTGTGTTTTATTAATAGAAATAAGAGTGATGTTGTGTGACTTCCCAGAATCCTCCTCACCTCTCCGGTCAGCAGGAAGATGATCTCCAGAGTGAAGTTTATTATCTTCTCAGTCATGTGACTCTGGTCCTCCTCCATCCTCATTGGTGCCATCATTTGATCTATACAGGTCTCCTTGTAGACGGATAACTTTGGGAAATGAAAGTAAGAATTATTTGGATGGTATTGGTCACACAATAATAGGATGTGGGTGTGGAGGGGTAATAGGAGGGTTGCTGTACATTTAACAACTTCTGCCCCCATGGGAACATATTTAATCTGGACTGTTTAGGGTTTGTTACATCTTGGAGGACCCGGGACCCTCTTGGTCTGCAATATTAGATATTCCCTTTTCTCTGTTGGAATTGTTTTCTTTCTGAACTGGCTTGCAGCTGAAACAGAACTCCTCTAAAAACAAGTGCTGAGTAAAGGAGTGCCCTTCTTCATTTTACTTGATATTTCAGAACAAATGACGTGACCAGTGAGACAATAAGGTGGTTAAGGTTGTCAGTTCTGTAAGGTCTGAAAAAATAAGTACAGGTGGGGTGGGAGGGTCATCACAGACCCAGAGACCTCCTTCTGTCAATCAGAGCCCCCTGAACCCTCTAGCTCCCTATTCCCTCAGAGTCCTGCAACCTGACTACCCCCTCAAGGACCCCAGAGTCCTTCAACTACATTACCCCTTCAGAGACACCTAAAGTATTTCAGCTTTACTAAACCCTCACAGCCCCTCATCTCCTCCACTTCCCTCAGAGCCCTCAGTATTTTCCTCCCTCTGACACCAATGATGGAAGATATTCTTCATGGCAGGTTGGGGAATGTTTTCTTCCTCTTGACCAGCAATGTAAGGGGCTCCATACTCCTGACCAGCAATGTAAGGGGTTCTATGTTCCATACTCCTGACCAGCAATGTAAGGGGTTCTATGTTCCATACTCCTGACCAGCAATGTAAAGGGCTCTATGCTCCATACTCCTGACCAGCAATGTAAGGGGCTCTATGCTCCATACTCCTGACCAGCAATGTAAGGGGCTTTATGCTCCATACTCCTGACCAGCAATGTAAGGGGTTCTATGCTCCATACTCCTGACCAGCAATGTAAGGGGCTCTATGCTCCATACTCCTGACCAGCAATGTAAGGGGTTCTATGTTCCATACTCCTGACCAGCAATGTAAAGGGCTCTATGCTCCATACTCCTGACCAGCAATGTAAGGGGCTCTATGCTCCATACTCCTGACCAGCAATGTAAGGGGCTCTATGCCGACCAGTCCTCATACCTCGTATCTCGGGGAATGTAACGACCAGTCCTCATACCTCGTA
>BLSH010355502.1:159739-176316 GCA_018402905.1 Glandirana rugosa | reverse complement strand
CAATCTGATCGTTGTGTACGATCCCACAAACTGATCATTGTGTACGAACGTACGATCGTTTCGTTAGACAGAGTTTAATCTGCAATCTCCAACTCTAAGCAGCAGTATTTGAAATCTCAAATTCCCCCAACAATCTGATCGTTGTGTACGAACGTACGATCGTTTCGTTAGACAGAGTTTAATCTGCAATCTCCAACTCTAAGCAGCGGTATTTGAAATCTCAAATTCCCCCAACAATCTGATCGTTGAGCACGATCGTAGCGATCGTTGTTTTATGCAGAGCTTGATCTGCAACTCAAAGCAGCGGTATGTAAAATCTCTCATTTCTTCTATCTGTCCTCAGAGCAACAGCACAGACAGCAGTAGTAAAGTAATCTATCTCAGGATGCAGGATCAGGTCTTAAAATGTCTCAAATCTGTCCCTCAAGCTTTCAGCTTCCTTTCCCTACACTAACCCAAGGAGCATGTGACTGCAGCACTGTGACTCCAGCTTATAAAGAGGCTGGGTCACATGATGCACTGGCCAATCACAGCCATGCCCTTAGTAGGCGTGGCTGTGATGGCTGCTAAGGGCAAACCAGTGAAACGCTTGTTGATTGGCTGCCCTGCAGCTTCTCAACACGTGGAGTAAAATAGCAGAACCCCGGACCGAACCCGAACGATTTTTGAAATGTCCGGGTCTGGGTCCGTGCCACGGACACCCAAAAGTTCGGTACGGACCCGAACGTTACAGTCCGGGTTCGCTCAACACTACACACAACCCTTGAGATGTATTCGTGTCTTCTACATGAATGTTGCTGGACATCACAGCTCTCATGTGGGGAAGAAGCACACCCTGATATACACCTCAGATATACTCCATGGCTGATCTTCATCATGTAAGAAACAGTTCCAGGGGTGTGGACATTTTATGAAAAAACGACTTGTCCGAGGGACTAAATCGGGCTCCCAATCTCCTTGTTCCTCATCTACCAGAGAGCTCAGCAGTGGCGTGGGAGTTCATTGAAAACTACAAACCGACAAAGGACAGAACTCTGTGAATGAATGGCACGGCCACGCTCTTTTCATAAGGTGACAGCAGGTACAGGGAACTTCTCCCGCACTGCTGTCACACAGAGGGCTCGGATCGCTGAGCCACTGCAGGAACAGGAACATGTAACATCTTCCCGAAGGTGAATGTTTCCTTTAACTCTTTCACTGACAGAATTGTTTTTGTGGGGTTTTTGCCCACTTGTTTAACCCCTTCAATACCGGACACTTTCAACCCCTTCCCACCCAGGCCAATTTTCATCTTTCAGCACTTTCACACTTTGAATAACATTTGTGCAGTCATGTAGCACCGTACCCATATGACATTTTTATCTTTTTTCCCCACAAATAGAGCTTTCTTTTGGTGGTATTTGATCACTTCTAGGGGTTTTATATTTTGTGCTTCAAATAAAAAAAGACAGAAATTATGCTAGACTTTTATTCCACACTATATGCCCCAGACACCATTGACTCTAACGCAGCCAAAAATTTCTTAGACTCCCTTGACCTCCCCCACATATCCCCCCAACAACTACAATTCTTGAACTCCCCAATCACAGACCAAGAACTATCCACGGCCATCCAAAACACTGCACCCAACAAAGCTCCCGGCCCTGGCGGCCTTACTGGCGAGTTTTACAAACCGCTCAAGGATGTCCTCTCCCCCGCCCTACTTGCGGTCTTTAATGGCATCTGGTCCGGGGGCACATACATGGCCACCAGCAATCAAGCCATCATCAAATTACTAAGTAAAAAAGGAAAAGACCCACTAGAACCAGGCTCGTACAGACCTATCTCACTATTAAACCTAGACGCCAAATTAATTTCAAAGATCATAGCCACCAGGCTAGCGGACATCATCCCAACTCTCATACATCCTGCGCAATCAGGTTTTGTGAAAGGTAGAACAGCCACCTTAAATATTAGAAAGGTGCTGACTATACTGGAACATGCGAAAAACCACCCCAGGGAACAGATAGCAATCCTTACATTAGACGCCGAGAAGGCATTTGGCAATGTTAGCTTTGAATGGCTTCTCCACGTTCTAGGCTCGTTCAGATTTCAAGGCCCCTTTTTACACCCGATACGCCAAATGTATGCCTCCCCCACTGCCTCAATAGTGACCTCTGGCATCCAAAGCCCGGAATTTCGCCTATTCAAAGGGACGAGGCAGGGGTGCCCACTATCACCCTTGTTGTTCAACTTGGCTATAGAGCCGCTATCTAGGTTTCTCCTCTCCTCGGCACCCATACATGGCGTGCATGTCGGCGGACAGGAACTAAGAATGGCACTATTCGCGGACGATGTCCTTATTTTTACAGCCAATCCGGCCGCTGACGTGCACGCTATCAAACAAATTTTCGACACCTTCCGATCCTATTCGGGTCTCCGCATCGATTACCCCAAAAGCGAAATCCTCCCTCTAGGCAACATCAAACACCCCGCGTGGATCAAGGACTCTCCCTTCTCCCTAGCGAAATCCCATATCACCTACCTGGGGATTAATATTGGTAAAACTCCCTCCTCCATTTATTTCCTTAACTACCCTCCACTACTACACAAAATCTGTCAAGAACTTAACAGATGGATGGACCTCCCCCTATCCCTCTTGGGGAGATGCCACCTCTTTAAGATGGTCTGTTTTGCCAAACTCCTATATCCCATGCAGACAATCCCTCTGCTGCTAAAACACAAAGACATTCAGTGTCTGAACAAATCTCTTAACAAGTTTCTATGGAAAAATAGAAGACCGCGTATTGCTCTGGCAAAGCTACACTCCCCAAGAGGCGAAGGAGGGGCAAACCTACCTAACATTAGGCTGTATAACCTATCTTGTCTCCTTAGAACAGCCATTGATTGGATAACCCAATCTTCTCGATATTCAAATTTCCATATTGAGTCAAGTATGGTGGCCCCATACTCGTTGACCGCTATGCTACACATGAAATGGAAAACGCTACCACCCCATCTCAGACAAAATGCTATCTTGAGAGACACGATCATAGCATGGAGAGAATCACGTAAATACCAGAAACTACCCCTCTTTATCTCACAACATCTTCCGATTAGAGGCAACCCTGACTTCCCGGCAGCCAAAGACAGTTTGCCTTTTTGCATTTGGGAGACCCGGGACTATCCCTTCTCAAACCTGTCACAAGCCCACCACCTGCCGTCTTCCCACGCATTCCACGCATCAGCTACATACAAGCGTCATATGGATATAACCCCAAAAATTTCCAAACCTCGTTTATAGACAAACTGATGGCAGACAAGAAGGTATCCACATCCGCTATCTATAACACACTGTTGAACTTTACCATCACCTCCACCATGTCTATTGTCGCATCCAAATGGTCCAAAGACCTCCCCATTGAGGGACTGGAGGTAAAAAAAGCCTCAGGCTATAACTCAGTCCTACGTCACACCACAAGCAAAACATGGAAAGAAGTCCAACTGAAACTACTTCACAGAGCTTATATTCCTTATCTAATGGACAAGAACAACACGACAGCCTCTTTATGCCCACTTTGTTCTGCCGAAAAACCTACTTTTTTCCATAGATTCTGGCTCTGCCCACGCATAGCATCCTTCTGGGACCAAATCATCTCCTACATATCTACGATAACCGATATACGCCTACACAAAGACCCGACCACCTTACTCCTTGGCTACTGGGATTACTCAAACTACAAGACTCCCTACCCCACTGCCAGTCCCTCCTCCGTGCCATGGATACATACGGTCCTACTGACCGCACGCAAGGTTATCCTCAAAAACTGGACATGCTCCTTGGGTCCATCCCTACCACAGGTTCATAAAGACCTCACCTGGCTACTTTATATGGATAAAATTTCATCGGACCCCGCATCAACCTCTGCAAATACAAGTTTTCTTTGTTTCCGTTGTAAAATTTTGTAAATAAGTAAGTTTTCTCCTTCACTGATGGGCACTGATGAGGAGGCACTAATATGCAGCACTGATGGGTGGCACTGATGAGGAGGTACTGACAAGCATCCCTGATGGGCACTGATTGGCATCCCTGATGGGCATTGATTGGCATCACAGGCGGGTACTGCTGGGCATCACTGGTGGGAAACTGGTTGCCGCGTGCCCGAACAGCTTATTTTTCTGGAACGTCATATGACATCCAGTCAGGATAGTGGAACCCCCGTCTGGCCGTCATTCTGCTATAGGCCAGGCGGGAAGGAGTTAAAAAATCATTTAGGCCTAAAGATTATATAGAACCCCCAAAACATTATATATTTTCTGAAAGCAGACACCCTAGAGAATAAAACAGTGGCAGTTCCAATTTTTTTTGTCACACTATATTACCACAAAGGCTTAAATTACTACAGCCCACTTCCAGGCTCCGGACCGCAGCCTGATCCTTCACTATCCTGCAGCAGCCACAAGCACCTATAAATCGCCCCTTACAATCTGGATCATTCCCTACACACTCAGGGCACATGGCCATGGTGAAATACGGGCCACCTTTACCTCCGATGCCTGCTGAGCGGTTCTCCCGCTTCGGGCATGGAGACAGCCAAGATGGCGCCTGTACCATGCGGGAGCCGATGGACTCTCATTCCGTCGCTGATCCACCATTGGCTGAGGTAGAAGTGGAATGGATGGCAGCCACAGACCCGTTAGCTGTCCCGGTGGCCTCCCCATCCACATTGTCCATCCAGGGACCCTCTGATACTCAGGTAGGGGAGCCTACTCTAACACAAATCCTGGGCACTATTAAGTCCTTTCATGCCTCCCTCTCATCACAAATAGAGACCCTCCGGGTGGACTTTACACTCCTAAGGGATGATGTGCACAAAGTTAAACACAGAGTGTCTAATGCTGAACACTGGATCAGCGCTGTGGAGGATGATCTGATCCTCCTGGTCACAGTTAGGCAGGCGGCAGCGGACTACAAGTCCCAGGAGACCAAACTCGGAGACATGAAGGACAGACTCCGAAGGAATAACCTCAGGTTCCTTGGCTTCCCTGAGGGTTCAGAGGGAAAGCATCCTAAAGATTTTTTGATTTCATGGCTCAAACAGACCTTTGGAGAAGAGTGCTTTTCTCATTTACTTGCTTTTGAAAGGGCCCATCGAGTACCACTGAGGGCTCCTCCTCCGGGTAGGTTCCCCAGACCATTAATGGCACGCTTTCTTTATTTCAAAGATAAGGAGACTGTCCTACGTCGTGCCCAGAATATGCCCGCTCTGATGTATACCAACAACCATATTACTATTTTCCCGGATTTCTCCGCTGCCACTCAAAAGCAATGCACTGCATTCCAAAGTGTAAAGCAACACCTGCGGGATTGCAGCCTACCATATAGCATGCTATATCTGGCGAAACTTTGTGTGGTTCATAAAGGCAAGACCCAATTTTTTACTTCACCAAAATAAGCCAATCGTTGGCTGGAATCGCTGGGGAGCACTTGATGTAGCATAAGTATTATTATACTCCCATGTAAGATGGAAGAATGTGTCTCTACCCTTTTATACTCAAGCTACATGGCTGACAGTGTTCATTGAAGTTTACACGGGGCTGTTTGATGGCCCCTTTTTGGCACTATACTAATTGGCTGCTCAAAATAGTCACATTATAGGGGCGCTCGGGGGCAGCGAACCAAGATGGCCGCGTGGTGATTTTGCTCCTTGTCAACCAGACACGCCGGCCACCTAATCCACAGAGGGCAATCTCGGCCTCCCACACTCTCTCCCGACCCCCCCCGGAACACTGTCGCACCTCATGGGGAGGAAAACTAAAGCCGCCCGAGCATCCAGCGTCAAGCCCACAGACCGTGATCCGGCCGAGGCCTACCCGCTGGACGCCATGTCTGCAGCCCCAGTCTTGAGACCTGTCCCTTTCTTGCTCTCCCCCTCAGGGGAACCGGAGTGGTCTCCTGCAATGAGCGATTCCCCTGGGTTGGCCCCGCAGCAACCACCGGCACTCCGTGACGGCGAGCTTCTAGCCCGCTTTAAAACTATGCTCCAGGCGGAGCTATCAGCAGCCACCACCAGACTCTCTCTACACACCTCACCAAGGAGATAAGGAAGCTTGGTGCCTACACTAATGACCTTGAGGACAAGATGAACACAGCTGCCATGGTCTAGAGAACTACGAACAGGACATCACAGACCTCAAAAAAGAATTGGAAGTCATCCTTCTTCGCCTGGAGGATTTTGAGAACAGAGGCAATTTTCGCCTCAGAGGCATCCCCGAGTCGTGGAGGACCTCCCTTCTACATCAACCGCTCTCTTTCAGGAGTTGGCTCCAGCTCTACCCATCGACAGATTAGAGTTTGACCGCATACACCGTATACTATGCCCCAAGAAGCCTGAGGGGCCCCTCATGACATTATCATCAAATTCACCTACTACCGCACTAAAGAGACCCTCCTTCGGACAGCCAGGGAGAGGTCTAATCTCATGTTCCAGGGGCATGGCTACTAAGTTTTTGCGGATCTTTCTCAGTCCACGATCGTGAAGAGGAGACAGATGAAGCCCCAGGGTTGGCCCCGCAGCAACCACCGGCACTTCGTGACGGCGAGCTTCTAGCCCGCTTTAAAACTATGCTCCAGGCGGAGCTATCAGCAAAAAGAATAATTTTAACTGATTGCGCTGTGGATCAAACTATATTTACACTTCTAAGTGAGGGAATAATCTTCCCTTAGGAAGGCTGCTGTAAGCCAGCAAACTATACTGTAAGTAACAAAAACATGTGATAAGCGCCAACCTTAGTGTAAAACATATGAAATCAAATATGGTAAAAGTGCATATTAGTGAATAATAAACAGTACATAACCGTCCACCAATGGTCTATGTTCAATAATCTAGATAATAAATCATCTGATATAAAGTCCATTGATGTCCATCATAAATATTTAAAGTGACAATAGTGCTCTTCAGTGCTTCAAAACAATAAAAAGGTGCCACATCACACGTGCCAGGTGCCAGGATCCCACTGGTGTCTCTACTCACCAGAGCGAGTGGACCCACTGCTTTGCAGTCAGTGGGTCTAAAATCGCAAAGTGATGACCGATGATTCCTGGCTGGACACCGGAGCAAAGGATAAGCAAAGGATAAGCCTCCTTCCCCTTTCACTGGCAAGCCTTGGTAAGCACTGGAACTGGTACTAGGCCTCTTTCCCCTCTGTTGCGTGACTCAAAAAGACAAGGGGACCGACATAGTGTAACCCGTAAAACTTTTAATTTTGCGCATAACTTTCACATTCACTAATATGCACTTTTACCATATTTGATTTCATATGTTTTACACTAAGGTTGGCGCTTATCACGTTTTTGGAGCTATCAGCAGCCACCACCAGACTCTCTCTACACACCTCACCAAGGAGATAAGGAAGCTTGGTGCCTACACTAATGACCTTGAGGACAAGATGAACACAGCTGCCATGGTCTAGAGAACTACGAACAGGACATCACAGACCTCAAAAAAGAACTGGAAGTCATCCTTCTTTGCCTGGAGGATTTTGAGAACAGAGGCAATTTTCGCCTCAGAGGCATCCCCGAGTCGTGGAGGACCTCCCTTCTACATCAACCGCTCTCTTTCAGGAGTTGGCTCCAGCTCTACCCATTGACAGATTAGAGTTTGACAGATGAAGCCCTACACTTCAGCTTTATTTGCCCACCAAATCCGCTATCACTGGGGCTTTCCTTTCAAGCTCTCCTTTACCTACAAGGACCGCACTCACACAGTGACCTCTCCGGATGAGGCCCAGACCGTTCTGGAGTCCCTCCGCCTGCTACCATCCACTGGAGACAACCGGACCCCGACTACATCGCCCTCCCCTGACCACCCGTTAGCTTCCCAGGCTGCACATGGGAAATGGGGAAAGGGCGTAAGTGCCATATTTCGAACACCCTGCCTGCAGCCTCCCCAAGCTCTGACCCAGGATGAGCTTCAGAACTGTGAGTCTCTTCAAGTGTTCTATAGTCCTCTGGACTTCCTGACATCTTTGCCTTCCATCTACCATGGAGGATGGTAGGCGTTGATTGCTCCTGGTTGGTTACATGTACTGGCACCAGTAGTTCCCACCTGATTGGTACCATACACCCTGGGGCGGTGAGTCTCCACCATCTGGTCCATCTGTACCGGGATGTCTATCCTAGCCATCGTAAACAAGTGAACTACCAAGGTCTGGGACTTTTCATCACCCCCCTTCCCCTGTGGCATCACAGCCATCTTTAATCATCCCAGAGACTGCTACACCAGGTAAGCCAAAACCCTGATCTTTGTATGTAGCTGCCCCCTTGGTTTTGTTTTTGCTGTTTTTTATTTATTATTATTTCAACAGAGCCTGGGGCTTCGCAGGTTGCTTCCTCCACAGTCTCTAACCCCCTGCACCAGCTCTCGACAATATGAGTTTGTGGGGCACCACAGACTGTATCATAGGCGCATTGAAAGCAATAGACTGCGCCCCTCCCTCGGCATCGGCTGCGGGGGGAATAGCCTCACTGAGGCATGCAGGCGGGGTTCTCAGGCTCCCCCTCCCCTCTGATTGCTGCCTGCGGACCTCAGAGACACTCCATTGTATTATCATATATGTGCCTTTCTTTGCGGGGGACCCCCTGGGTGTCCCGCCCCTCCTCTTAGCGTGTGGGGCGGAGCCTGGGGGTTCACCCATGAAGCTCTCATGTAGGGGCCACCTGGTCTGATGATCCTGTTTTTTCCATGACCATCATAGCCATGGTGGTTTACACCATCTTTAGTACTTGCATTGTTACTTGTTGCTTTCTGATAAGGTTACCTGGTTTGTGCTAATGGTTATGGGCTTTTCTGCCAGCCCCGGAGGCCCAGGGCTCTATTTGGAGCATTACTGTGGGCCCCCTACAGGGCCAGAAAATGCCCCCTCCTTTTCCCAAACACCCCAGTTTTTCCCCAGAACCCTCCTGTTCCCCCCTTTTTTTTCCTCTATACCTTCCCCTTGTCCACCTCATGCTGAGCCTCGCCCTCCCCCTAAATATATCATACGCTAATACGGCCCTGTTCAGCCATGTGTCCAGCGGCAGAGCCCCCCTACCTTGTACATCTTTTCACAAAATATGCTTCACACTAGGTGTGATGCTCTTAGAACAACCCTCCTCCCCCCATTACCAATTCATTTTTTTTGGGTCCACCTCTTGCTCTTGTGCCCTCTCCCTTCTCGTCTTCTCTTACTATTGCTGTCTCTCTTCACTCACCCAGGTTGGCATTCCCATAGGGTTGCAGACACAAAACCTTGACCTCTGCTGTTGGATCCCACCACCTCAGCTCAACTTGGTCTCCTTGTTATGGCTCCCCCCACTCTGAAATTCTATTCCATTAACTTTCATGGGTTCAACTCACCAGTGAAGCGCACAAAGGTATTCAATTACCTAAAGTCAAGCCACATAGAAGTGGTATTCTGAGACCAGGTTTTCCTCCTCCTCCTTTCCCCCGAAATACCTGTCTCCCCATTTTCCAACATTTTACGTAGCCTCAGCACCTGAGAAACACAGGGGGGTCCTAATTGCCTTTCGACACTGTCTCATATTTTCTTGTAAAAAGGAGGTAACAGACCCGACTGGCAGACACCTCTTGCTCCAGATGGCCAGGCTGTAACCCTGGTCACTTACTATGCCCCTATCGCTTCCTACACAAATTCTTCTCTCACCTTCTCACAATGGTCTCCCAACATTGCTGAGGATCCCTTATCCTCATGGGTGACACGAATATTGCCCTAGACTCATCAGTTGATAGGAAGTATGCCCCAGGGGCCTCCCCTTCCCATGATCCTGTAGTGAAAGAGAAAAAGAGATCTCTCTTACAAACCCATGGATTGGTAGACGCTTGGAGGGAACATCATCCCCACGATCGTGACTTTTATTCCAACCCACACGCCAGCTTTCGCAGAATCGACCATGTTTTCATTCCCTGGCGTACCATATCTATTAATCATAAAATCACGATCGCCACTGTGACGAACGCGGGTATCAGATCGCTGCCCTCCTCACCGATCGGCGACCGAGGACCCCCCTGATTCAATACCGCACTTGTCACGAACGTAACAATGCCACTCTCAGCTGCTTTCAGCACAAAGATTTCCCAGTTTGTGGGACCACCGTCTAAGTGTCAGCCGCCTGAGAGTGATTGTTACCGGGCTAATTCAAACAATTAACCCTTTCTCTGCCACCACTTCTGGATTTTCCGGCCAGAAGACCGTATATTAGCAATACCAGTATTTTAGAGCAACGCCTGCACACACACTGTCACCTGCAGACAGGTATATTCAGATGCGTTATTCTAAAGACAGTAGCGCTCTTCGAAGGAACAGATTCGTGATAGTTGCGTTAAGAGCTTTAGAGACAAAATTAACCCTTTTCAAAATAAAGTTTAATAATGAAAAGGTCAAGTTTTAGGTGCAGTAAAATATTTACAGAAAAATAAAAGTACAAAGTGAGACAAATTTACAGTGAAAGAGAACAGATTGAAAAATACCTTGCCTTTGAAATGTCTTTGCTTAATCAGTGTTTTGAAGATGATTCCCTGGTTCTCTGATATCTGATGGTAAGGTGAGAACTCCTATCTGATGGTCAAAGTCTATTTTCTTTGAAACACCAGGGGTGGGGCCGTACCTCTCTGCCCATTCGTATGAGAGAGGGAGTTTCCTTAGACAATGTCCAGGGCAGACCATGGAGATACATGCTGCATAATCATGCATGGATCATAACTTGTTACTGGATCATCTTTCACATTTTACAGTATGAAATTTAAACTCAGCTTGCAATAAACTTTCATATGACTCCAAACATGAGAATTCTAAAAACTTATAGGACCCTGGGGAGGGAATGGACTAATTCTATCCCTCCTTGGGTAACAAGGGGTGAGTGTTTATACTTGAATTATCCGGACCGAAATTCTACATTCAAATATGTCATGTTCATCACTATGGTGTACCTATAGCAGAAGTTATGACTGTATGTAAGTTTTCATGTAAGTTTAAGGCAGCAAGGGAGAGCCATCCCTAGGTCAGACCTGCCAGTGTAATTTATGGGCCAACAGCAGTGTCTTGTATGTTTGTTCAAGATAAGTGGACAGACCTTCTTCCTGGCCTCTATAAACCATAATCAAGGGCCTCAAACTGCCATGTCAGAAGGGGAGAGAAAGAAAAAATAACTTAACTATTTACGTGACTTCCCTGCCAAGATGGAGTCAGTGTCGCTTTAGGCCTGGTATCATCTCACGCATGATACCATCACATCTCCCCCTGAGGTGGTTGCATGGGAGGGGGAACGCGATTCCCGTCCTGACGCAATCCACGCCTCAGCTTGGCGGGACAGACCATCAGCATTCCCATGGGCGCTGCCTTTCTTGTGCTGGATGGTAAAATCATATTGTTGAAGGATCAAGCTCCAGCGAAGGAGCTTACCATTCTCCCCAGCAACACGATTTAGCCAGCTCAAGGGATTGTGATCGGTGATCACCGTGAAGTGCCTCCCATAGAGGTACGTCTGCAGCTTCTGAAGGGCCCACACGATCGCGAGACATTCTTTTTCGATCGTGGCATAGGCTACTTCCCTGGGAAGAAGTTTTCGGCTCAGGTAGAGGATGGGGTGTTCCTCTCCAGTGTCATCCACTTGGCTCAGGACTGCACCCAACCCATAGGCAGAGGCATCAGTCTGCACTAGGAAATGGCGGGTGAAGTCAGGAGCCTGTAGCACAGGGGCGCTGGCCAGTGCCTCCTTCAGGGCCTGAAATGCCCTCTCACATTCTGGTGTCCAAGACACCACTTTGGGCAGTTTCTTCTTGGTTAGGTTAGTCAAAGGTTTTGCCAGGCTACTATAGTTACTTACAAATTTCCTATAGTAGCCAGCTGTCCCCAAGAATGACATAACCTGTTTCTTGGTTTGAGGGGTTGGCCAAGCCAGTATGGCCTCCACCTTCCCTGTCTCAGGCCTTAGAGTGCCTCCTCCCACCTGGTGCACCAGGTACTGGACATCAGTCATGCCGATCTGACACTTGCTGGGCTTGACAGTTAGATTGGCAGCTGTCAGTTGGTCCAGGACCTGTGACAGGTGCACCAAGTGTTCCTCCCAGGTAGGGCTAAACACTGCAAAGTCGTCCAGATAAGCCACGGCAAAGGTTTCCATCCCCTCCAGTAAGTCATTCATGATCCTCTGGAAGGTGGCTGGGGCATTCTTCATCCCAAACGGCATGACAGTAAATTCGAACAAGCCGAATGGGGTGATGAAGGTCGACTTTTCCTGAGCTTCAGGGGCCAGAGGAATTTGCCAGTACCCTCTGCTCAGATCCATGATCGTGATATAGCGGGCCGCCGCCAGCCTATCCAACAACTCATCGATCCGAGGCATGGGGTAAGCGTCTGTAGTGGTGATCGCATTCAGCTTTCGGTAGTCCACACAGAACCTGGTCGTCTGATCCTTCTTGGGGACCAGGACCACTGGGGATGCCCAGGCACTGTGGGACCTCCGAATTACCCCCAGCTGCAGCATCTCCTCCACTTCCCTCTTCATGTCAGCCAGCACCTCCAGGGAGACGCGATAGGCCGACTGTTTCATAGGGGGATGTGCCCCAGTGTCCACCTGATGGACAGCGAGGTCCGTCCACCCCGGTTTCACGGTAAACCGGCTGCCATGGACTGTCATCACGTCCTTCAGCCCAGGTACCTGTGCGGGGGTAAGGTTGGGGTTTATTCAGAGGTCGGAGTTGACTTCCCTGGTGTCAGCTAACAGGTCTAGGAGTGGGTCAGCCTCTTCAGGCTCCGGCCTACTGCAGACCGGCATGGCATAGGCTTTGATCATGTTCACATGGAATGCCTTCTGTCGTCTACCCCCTTCTCCCAACCGGACTAGGTAAGTGACTTCATTTAGACGCTGGGTGATGGGGTACGGGCCTTCCCATGCGGCCTGGAGTTTGTTCTGCCGCAAGGGGAGCAGAACATAGACCAGCTGCCCAACGTTGTATGCCCGCTCCCTAGCCTTGCGATCATACCAACGTTTCTGTCTGGTCTGGGTCATGTTTTCCCGCACAATCCCCACCAATGTCTCCATTTTATCCCGGAATCTCTGGACGTAATCCACCACAGAGACCTCTGGGTCGGTGATCTTGCCCTCCCAGGTCTCCCGGATTAGGTCCAGGGGTCCTCTAACCCTTCGTCCGTACAACAGCTCAAATGGCGAGAAGCCTGTGGACTCCTGGGGCACCTCTCTGTAAGTGAACAGCAGATGAGGTAGGTACCTTTCCCAGTCCTTACCCTGTGACTCCACAAAGGTGCACAGCATTTGTTTCAGGGTACCATTGAAACGCTCGCACAAGCCATTCGTTTGTGGATGATAAGGACTGGCCATGATATGTGTCATCTGTATTTTCTGACAGAGAGCGTGCATCAAGTCAGACACAAACTGAGGCCCTTGATCACTAATGAGCTCGGCCGGGAACCCCACTCTTGTGAAGATTCCCAGCAGAGCATCAGTGACCTTGTCTGCACGGAGGGAGGAGAGAGCCACCGCCTCTGGGTAACGTGTGGCATAGTCAACAACGGTCAGGATAAAACGTTTGCCTGAACTGCTGGGGATAGCTAGGGGTCCAACAATATCCACTGCTACCCTCTTAAAAGGTTCATCAATCACAGGCAAAGGTTTTAATGGAGCCCTGTGTACATCTCCTACCTTGCCAACTCACTGGCAGGTATCACAGGAACGACAGTAGTCAGCTATGTCTGTCAGCATGGTGGGCCAATAAAAGTTATGTATTAATCGCCCCCGGGTCTTAGTGATCCCCAAGTGACCTGCTAGGGGGATCTCGTGGGCCACTTTTAAGAGCTGTCCTCTGAATTGGCTTGGGACCACCAGCTGCCTGCTTCCAAAGTCAGCTGGGTTTTCCCTTGCAGACAGACTCTCCCTGTACAGCTTTCCTTTGTCCCAGTACACCTTTTGTTTGTCATTCACTGCAGGGGGGCTGTCAGCTAAACTCCTGAGCTGTGCCAGCGTGGGGTCTATTTGCAGTGCTGCTTCAAAGGCTGAACCACAAGTCCCAGCCAGCAGTCCCGTGGCAAACAAGGACAGCTGCTGAGGCCCAACAGAGGTAGAGCACACTGGGTCAGAACATGGAGAGGGCCCAGAGACCAACTCCTGCTGTTCGGCAACCCTAGCCTGTACCTCTGCAGCCCTTGCAGCACTGCGAGTGACCACCAGTGTTGGGAATACAGTGTCAGCATTATCAACATTACATTCAGCAGGTATACGTGTGACATCATTGGCACATACATCATTAACATTCAACTGTGCCTCTTCTCCTTTCTCTGAAGAAGGAGAACCTTGTATTTCCACTTCCCCCTCCCCCTCCCCAGGTTGCCCAGATATCATACCCACATCTGCACACAGTACCTTAGGGAGTCCGGAGGTTTCCGAGGGGGTGTCCTCAGCAGGGGCATAGTAGGAGACAAGGGTCCCCAAGTCAGCACCCAGCAACACAGCAGTGGGAATCTCCTCAGAAACTCCCACCTCTCTCATCCCACTCCCAGCACCCCAATCAATGTACACATAGGCCCGGGGTATACGGGAGCGGGTTCCCCCAACTCCGGTGAGGGTGAGGAACTTCTCAGAGATGATGTCCGTTTCTTCTATCACCTCCGGTCTGACCAAGGTGACTTCAGCTCCGGTGTCCCGGAGACCCGTTACAGTCTGGTGACCCACGATGACTGGCTGCAAGTTGGCATTGGGTCCTTGAGGTCTCCCACTGATGAACAGCACGGCAGAAGGGTTGCTGGCCGGGTGGCCAGATGATGTCATCTTCTTCTGCTCCAGGCACTGTGTCCGCAGATGGGCAGGCTTGCCACAGGTGTAACACCTACAGTTATCAGTCAGGGTGGGCTTGATGCCAGGGACTGCAGTTTCAGACAGCTGAGAGGCTTGGTTGGCCTGCAGAGGAGGGGTCACCGCATTTTCCCCCTTTCCAGACATTTGGTGGAGCTTTGCGATGGTCCGATACCCGAGTACTGATGAAGGTATCGGCCAGGTCTGCTGCGGCTTTAGCAGAACCGGGCTTCCGCTTTAGTACAAACTGTCTGACGTCTGGAGGACAGATGTGCAGGAGCTGATCTGCAATCATGAGATCTTCCAGGGCCTCAAAAGAAGTGGCTTTCAGGCCCCTAGTCCACTGTTGGAATGTGATACGTAAACGGCTTACCACATCCGTATAAGAGTCCCCAGGCCCTTTTTGCAGGGACCTGAACCATTTCCGGTATACTTCAGGAGTTAATCGATACTTCTGAATGATTGCTGCTTTTATGGCGTCGTAATCTTCATCCTGCTCCTCTGGCAGGTCCACATATGCGTCCAGGGCCTTGCCTCGTAGCCCTGGTGTCAGATACCAAGCCCATTGTGCGTGGGGCAAATGGTACTGATGGCAAGTTTTTTCAAACGACAGTAGATACACGTCAATGTCACTGTCCTTTTCCATGACTGGAAATTTAGCGGCCTGTTCTTGCAGGCAGAGAGGTGTCCCTGTGCTCTAGGGATCCGAGGTTCTGACCCAGTCGGTGCTGCTGTTGGAGCCTCAACATCTCCAGTTGGTGCCGACGTTCAGCCTCTCTCTCAGCCTGGCGTTCCTCTCTCTCAGCTGCAGCCTGGCGTTCCTCTCTCTCAGCCTGGTGTTCCAGAAACTGTAGCTACCTTTCAGGATCTGTTTCCCTGATGCGCTGGAGTGTCTCCTGCATTTGAAAGTCTCTGCTGTCTGCAGGCAATCTGGGGCAAGCCTGCTCCTGCTCCGACTGCGGCCCAGAAGGGACAGTCGGTAGTATTCCCGGTTCAGTCCCTCTTTGCTCATCTTGTGAGGTCATTACGTCTGAACCACTTGGCTCTGGAGTATCGGGAACCCCTTCAGCTTCACGTTCCCCCAAGTTCTGATTTGCTTGGATATCATACTCCTGTAGGGCCTTTATCAGTTCCTTGCAAGTTTTGTTGCTGGCGTCAAGGCCTCTTGTACACACAGCAGTCAGCTCATCTTTGTTCATCTTCTTATACACTGCTGGCTCAGACATTTTGCAAGCAGAAAACAGAGAACAGGACTTTTTCCAAAAGGTTACAATCCTTCAGTGCAGAGCTAATTCCTAACAATGCACTGAATGCTCTTAAGGCGAAACTATCCGACCGCTGCCAACCAGTATGTGACGAAGGGCCATTGTTAGTGAGAGTCCGCCGACTGTGAATCTGCCACCAGGGCGTTTGACCCTTTAGAAACACGACTTTCGTCGACTCTCACCGTAACAATGCAAGCACTGTTCACGCCATAACCTAGTCCCCCAGGAGCCAGCGGCTAGCCACTCCTCCCGTCGCTAGACTATGGGCGCAAGCAGTGTATGACCAACCGTCGCCAGCCTATCAAAGCGGAATTCTCGTAAGTCACGTAACAATCCTTAATCGAGACGTGACTTCCTAACATTGGAAAACCTTTTTCAGGACAAGAGACAAAAGACGAACGTTTTACAGACTCGGTCGTCACATATTCTTCTACTTGTTTCTACTCGACTGACGACACACATGTTCT
>BLSH010355502.1:139790-155561 GCA_018402905.1 Glandirana rugosa | reverse complement strand
CGTCCACATACCTATACGGACACACCCTATACCTACCTGTTGTTGTTTTCTTTTTCTTCACCAGTATTATACTATACCTCCTTGTGAGGTTCGCTGACTCAGCCACTTTGGGTCCCTTATGGTTGCATAATTTCTGTGACCCACGCTTTGGGGCTCCACTCCTTGTGGCCAATATTGGACTTGGTTTCCAGATCCTCCCGGGCTGCTTGAAACTTGGTTGATGGTACTTCCAGTTGGATATAAGTGACGGTTAATTTTAGCTTCTTCCCCATTTCGTTTCTCCCTTATGGGAATGCATTCTTACCAAACTACCTGCATTATGTACTAAACTACCATGTGCACGATATATTGTTTCATATAATTAAACTCTGTTACAGACAGCACAACTATTGTTCTGCGCGATGCCCATAGTCCCCTGATGAAGGATTGACCGAAACATGTTCAATAAAAACTTAATATTTTTTACTATTTTCTACATCTTTTTTTGTACAACTATATATATATATAAACTGCCTGAAAAGTCCAGGGGGATAATATATGTCTGGGATGTTTCTCCCTTTCCTTGAACTAGGCTATAAGAAGATTACCAAGATCCTGAAACTGAGCTGAAGCACAGTGGCCAAGACGATACAGTGGCTTAACGGGACAGGTTCCACTCAGAACAGGCCTCACCATGGTCGACCAAAGAAGCTGAGTGCACATGCTCAGCATCATATCCAGAGGTTGTCTCTGGGAAATAGATTTATGAGTGCTGCCAGCATTGCTGGGATAGGGGGTCAGCCTGTCAGTGCTCAGACCATACGCCGCACACTGTATCAAATTGGTCTGCATGGCTGTCGTCCCAGAAGGAAGCCTCTTCTAAGGCTCTTCTAAAGATGATGCACAAGAAAGCCTGCAAACAGTTGCGGAAGACAAGCAGACTAAGGACATGGATTACTGGAACCAAGTCCTGTGGTCTGATGAGACCAAGATAAACTTATTTGGTTCAGATGGCATCAAAAGTGTGTGGCGGCAACCAGGAGAGGAGTACAAAGACAAGTGTCTTGTCTACAGTCAAGCATGGTGGTGGGAGTGTCATGGTCTGGGCCTGCATGAGTGCTTCCGGCACTGGGGAGCTACAGTTCCTTGAGGGAACCATGAATGCCAACATGTACTGTGACATACTGAAGCAGAGCATGATCCCCTCCCTTCGGAGACTGGGCCGCAGCACAGTATTCCAACATGATAACGACCCCAAACACACCTCCAAGACGACCACTGCCTTGCTAAAGAAGCTGAGGGTAAAGATGATGGACTGGCCAAGCATGTCTCCACACATAAACCCTATTGAGCATCTGTGGGGCAAGGTGGAGGAGCGCAAGGTCCCTAACATCCACCAGCAATGTAATGTTGTCATGGAGGAGTGGAGACGACTCCAGTGGCAACCTGTGAAGCACTGGTGAACTCCATGCCCAAGAGGGTTAAGGCAGTGGTGGAAAATAATGGTGGCCACACAAAATATTGACACTTGGGGCCCAATTTTCACTTAGGGGTGTACTCACTTTTGTTGCCAGCGGTTTAGACATTAATGGCTGTGTGTTGAGTTATTTTGAGAGGACAGCAAATTTACACTGTTATACAAGATGTCCACTCACTACTTTACATTGTAGCTGTGAGGAAATTGGCCGTTTCCGGCCGCCTGTGCTCGTTCGCGTGCACGCGCTGATGGAGTCAAACGGCCTATTTAGCCTGACAGCACCCTGCAACGGATGCTATCCGTTCTACAGTGTTTGTGCGAGTGATTTAGCTACCTGTAACCTGAGTATCTGTTCTTGTGACCCAGCCTGTCCTGACCTTGTTGATCTCTGCCTGCACCGACCCCCGGCTTGCCTACAACCACCCTTCTGCCTGATCCTTGTGTACCTTTGCTGCCAGCCTGTTGACGACCCTGCCTGTACCCGACCATCCGCTTGCCTGCTCCTCCTGTACCGCCCTACCAGCCTTTAACCGACCCAGCCGGTCTTACTACGCTTCTGTGTGCACGAGTGCTTCCACGGACCTTCCACCGCAACCGGTGACCCAGTCCGACCCTCGTGCCATCTTGCACTCCCGAGCCACCTGTCTGCTCTACCAGGGGCTTCTGAATCAGGATTGTAAGAGAGGTTGCCTACTGCATAAGTCAGACTCCATCATCATGTAGAGGCCCTCTTTTACGAGTGAACTGTCTGAGCACTTAGCTGGCCTTACTAAGGCTGTGAACGACCTGCAAGATGGCTACCTCCGGCTGGAATTCTGAGTCAGGGAGTTCTCTGCACCACCTGTATCCGGCTCGGCCCCACCCCCTCTGCACACCATCATCCACGCACCTCCAGAGCCCGAAGTGCCTTTGCCCGAATGGTTCACGGGGTACCGTAAGAAGCTTCAGGCATTTCCCATGTCCTGTGAACTCTTTTTTGCTCTCCAACCGAGACCTTCTCCCAGGAAGGCACTAAAGTGGGACTGGTCATTTCCCTCCTCCCGGGATGAGCCCCAGGCCCGGGCTCACCGGCTACCTGAGCAGAAAGCCCCAGAAACCATGGACCTTTCACGTTTCTTCCTGGCAATAGCTCAGCTATATGAGGACCCTCACCAAGCTGCTATGGCGGAAGCTGCGTTACATGCTCTCCAACAAGGTAACCGCACTGCGGAGGACTATGTATCGGAGTTCTGTCGCTGGAGCACCGACACCACATGGAATGATGCAGCCCTCCGGTTCCAGTTCTGGATGGGCCTTTCAAAGCCACTCAAGGACGAGTTGGCTCATGTGGGTGTACCTCTGACCTTGGACGCCCTGGTTGATCTGGCCATCCAGGTCGACCGCAGTCTGTGGGAAAGTTGCACTGAGAGGGTGACCAGTTCCACGTACTCCTCCTCACCTGAGAACCGCTCTGTACCTTGGCTGGTCGGGCCCTGGCGCCCGACCCTTACTCCTGAAAGGCAAAGACATCAGTCCTATGGCTTGTGTCTGTACTGTGGGGACTCTGGACATTTGGTGCGGACATGCCCCGCCAAGCGGGGTAAGGGTTCCCCTCGCACCCAGGGGGAGATACTATCCCTACCTGACCCTAAGACTCACCTGGTTCTCTCCATCACTTTGCAGCTACCCAGTGGGGACATCCCAGTCCTGGCCATCATAGACTCTGGCGCCTGCAGCTGCTTTGTGGACCTGTAGTCCGCTGCCCAGCACCGGATTCCCCTCAGGCCCAAGGCCCATCGGATGACTATCCACCTGGCCGATGGGTCCGCTATAAAATCAGGCTCTGTCAGCCATGAGACAGTTCCTCTCCTAGCCCGGACATCTGATGGACACTCTGAACTCTTACTATTGGACGCCATTGCGTTCCCGGTCATTCTCGGGCTCCCTTGGCTTAGGGCACACTGCCCACACATTGACTGGGTCACTGGCCAGGTTCAGTTTAACTCCACCTATTGCCTCCGCCACTGCTATCAACCACTCTCCGGATCTCCTTTATCTGTATCCTGTCTGGACGCCAATCCCGATGCTGAAACTCGCCTTGCTGTCCTCATGGAATACCACGACTTCCTCGATGTATCCAGCAAGAAAGGGGCGGATGTCTTGCTGCCACATCGCTCTTATGACTGCCCCATTGAGTTATTACACAGTACGGAGGTACCCTTCGGCAGAATCTATCCCCTCTCTAAGAAGGAACTAGCTGCCCTTAAATCTTACCTGGATGAAAATCTGGAGAAAGGATTCATCCGGCCCTCTACGTTCCCCGTTGGGGCCGGAATATTCTTTGTGGAAAAGAAAGACAAGTCCTTAAGACCCTGTATTGACTGCAGGGATCTTAACAAGATCATGGTCAAGAACCGATACCCTCTGCCACTGGTTCCAGAGCTATTTCAGAGGCTCGGCTCTGCCACTGTCTTTTCCAAACTCGACCTCCGAGGGGCCTATACACTTATCCGGATTAGGGAAGGGGACAAGTAGAAAATGGCTTTCCGAACCTGGTTCGGCCATTACGAATACCTGGTGATGCCGTTTGGACTGTGTAATGCCCCAGCCACATTCCAGCATTTAGTTAATGATATTTTGCGGGACTTCCTTGACCTGTTTGTGGTAGTGTACCTGGACGATATTCTCATATTTTCCCCTTCCCTGGAAGAGCAACATAACCATGTTAAAAGCGAGCTGGGTTGTCTTCGCCAACGAAGGCAGAGAAGTGCGCATTCGAATGCTCCAGCATCTCATTTTTGGGCTTCATCCTCTCTGTCTCAGGCATCACCATGGACCCCCAGAAGGTCTCAGCCATAGTGGAGTGGCCGGCACCAACCGACAAGAAAGCAGTGTAACGCATTGTCGGCTTCGCAAATTTCTATCGGAAATTTGTCAAGAGCTTCTCTGCAATCATCGCTCCCATTACCCACCGGCAAAGCAAAATACCCACTTCCTTTGGACATCTGAAGCCCAAACAGCCTTCCAGCGGCTCAAGGAGCTCTTCACCTCCGCTCCAGTCTTGAAACACCCAGACCCTACCCTGCCTTACATACTGGAGGTAGATGCCTCCAAGACTGCTGTGGGAGCTGTGCTGTCTCAGCGACGGGGGCCTAAAGCCGCACTTCACCCTATTGCCTTCTTCTCTCAGAAGCTGACACCCCCGGAGAGAAACTATGACATTGGGGACAGAGAACTTCTCGCTATAAAATCTGCATTACAGGAATGGCAGTATCTATTGGAAGGAGCCTTGCACCCAGTTCTAGTTTTTACTGATCATAAAAACTTAGAATACCTGCGCACCGTCAAGAGACTCAAGCCCCGTCAAGCCCACTGGGCCCTCATTTTCTCACGATTCCAGCTCCATATCACCTACAGGCCCGGATCAAAAAAACGTGAAACCCGATGCTCTGTCACGGATGTTTCATGAACCTGGGGACTCTTCTCCACCTGATATAATCCTTCCTGCTCGGAATTTCCTGCGAACCCAAGAGGATCTCTTATCCCGGATCAGGCGATCCCATGCAGGGTTCTCTACCCCACCGGATCCTAAGCTGACTCTGCAAGACGGGAAGTGGTGGTACAGTATGAAGATTTTTGTCCTGGAAGACCAACGTCTGGCAGTCCTAGAACTTTGCCACGACCACAAATTGGTGGGACATTTTGGTGGTCGCAAGACTGCAGACTTGCTCTCACGTTCCTTCTGGTGGCCACTAGCTGACAAAGACTGCCGAGAGTATGTTAAAGCCTGTTCCACCTGTGCCTACAATAAAGTCGACAGAACTAGGGCGTGGGGGATACTGAAGCTATCCCCGAACGCCCGTGGTCACATATTTCCATGGACTTTATAGTGGAACTGCCCCTATCTGCAGGATTCTCTACCATCTTCTTGACCGCCTCACTAAGATGGCATATTTCATCCCCATGAAGGGCACGGCTACTGCAACCCAAACTGCAGAAACCTTCATCAGGGAGATTGTCCGTCTCCACGGAATTCCAGCCGACATCGTATCTGATCGGGGAGTGCAGTTTACGTCTCAGGTCTGGAAAGCCCTATGCTCATTTCTGGGAGTGGAATTGGCGTTCTCCTCCGCCTACCACCCACAAACCAACGGTCAGATGGAGAGAACTAGCCAAACCCTGGAGAAGTACCTCAGATGCTATTCTTCGTTCTCCCAGGATGATTAGGTCTCACTGCTGCCGGTAGCCGAATTCGCCTATAATAACTCGGTTCATTCAGCCACAAATCAGTCACCGTTCTGGGCGAATCCCTCCTTCTTGCCTGACCTGGTACCAGAAAGTATGGTGCCTGATGTACAAGACATGGCTGGCTTTCTTGTGGAAAACAACAAGCTCCTGCAGGAGACATTATTCCGGTCACAGGAATGCAACAAACGAGCTTTCGATAAAGGGAAACAAGGGGAGGTGGACCTCCAACTGGGCGACCAAGCTTGGCTAGCCACTAAGAACTTAAAATTGTCTTGCTCCTCAAGGAGGCTTGGACAAAAATTCATCAGCCTCTTTCCAGTCAAGAAGAAAATTAATAGGGTGGCGTATGAGCTGAGCCTTCCCCCTTCTCTTCGTGTACACCCAGTGTTCCATGTCTCTCTGCTAAAACCCGTAACCAAGGACCACATTCCAAGGAGGAGAACAGCTCCACCTGAACCAGTTCTAGTGGATGGTGAGGAGGAGTATGAGGTCGAGGCCATCCTTGATTGTAGGAAAAGAGCTGGGGTCACTCAGTTCCTTGTGAAGTGGAAAGGATATGGGCCCGAAGAGAACTCCTGGAAACCAGAAAGCAACCTACATGCCCAAGAATTCATTAAGACTTTTTGGAGCAACAATCTGGCCAAGAGAGCCCGGTTGGGCATCCGGAGGCTGCCCCTTGGGGAGGGGGGCAATGTGCGGAAATTGTCCGTTTCCGGCCGCCTGAGCGCTACGATGGCGTCAAACGGCCTATTTAGCCTGACAGCACCCTGTCCGTTCTACAGCGTTTGTGCGAGTGATTTAGCTACCTGTAACCTGAGTATCTGTTCCTGTGACTCAGCCTGTCCTGACCTTGTTGATCTCTGCCTGCACCAACCCCGGGCTTGCCTATGACCACCCTTCTGCCTGATCCTTGTGTACCTTTGATGCCAGCCTGTTCACGACCCTGCCTGTACCCGACCATCCGCTTGCCTGCTCCTCCTGTACCACACCGCCAGCCTGTAACCAACCCGGCCTGTCTTACTACGCTTCTGTGTGCACGAGTGCTTCCACGGACCTTATACTGCAACCGGTGACCCAGTCCAACTCTCATGCCATCCTGCACTACTCCCGAGCCACCTGTCTGCTCTACCTGGGGCTCCCGAATCAGGATTGTAAGAGAGGTTGCCTACTGCATAAGTCAGACTCCATCATCAGGTACGTGACAGTAGCAAAGTGTAATTTCTTCAGTGTTGTCACATGAATAGATATAATAAAATATTTGCAAAAATGTGAGGGGTGTACTCACTTTTGTGAGATACTGTACCTTCTTTGTGGAGAATGTGGGCTCTGTGGCATCGGCAGTTTCTCTATGGGAAACCCACAAGTTTACTATGCGGGGCCACTGTATAGAGTTAGCATCTTCTCAGAAACGGGAAAGAGAAAATAAATACCAAGAGTTCACGACACGCCTGGCCTCAACCACAGAGGCATTGAAAGCTAGCCCTACACTCACAAATAAGAAACTTCGGGATGCCTTGGCAGCGGAGCTAGAGCTCTTAGCCAAGGACCAAGCTGAGAAAGCCCTGCGGTGGACCAAACACAAATTTTACACATGTGCGAATAGACCAGGCGCAATGCTTGGCAGGAAGCATTTAATGCGGTGGGTCATACCCAAAAGCCCATTCGCCTTTGCTCCATCACTGGGGACCTCTTTTCGGACCCAACAAAAATCTCTGCTGCCTTTGCTGACTTGTCCTCTTTAAATGACAAACCTTCCCCGTTCTCTCTTGACCTGGTAGGTGACTTCTTCCATGACCTCCATCTTCCTCCCCTCTCCCCAGCAGCTCGCGTAGCTCTCAACGCTGAAATCTCTGAAACTGAGGTCGCTCAAGCCATTAAGAGCTTCCGTCTCTCAAAGACACCAGGACCAGATGGCGTCTCAGGCCTGTACTATCGCAAGTTCTCCACCCTCTTACTCCCCCACCTGACAGCTTATTTTAAAGCAGCATGGAACAGGGACCATAAAACATGGTACAAGGCAGGGGTGTCCATTGTCGCCCCTGCTATTCGCCATAGCTATAGAGCCATTGGTTGCTGTGATCAGGACAGATCAAAAGGTTAAGGGATGTTGATTGAATGAACTGGAGGAGAAAACCTCCTTATACGTAGAAGACCTCCTATTATATTTGGCTGATGATAGGGGATCTCTAACTCGGGCCTTGGAATTGATCTCTAGCTTTGGTAGTTACTCTGGATTTATAGTAAACTGGAGCAAATCCATTGTTTTTCCTTTAGACCCACAATTTAGTCCCAAGAACCGTGAGAATGCACCTTTGCAGGTAGTCTCTAGGTTTAGATACCTGGGGGTAGAGATCCAATTACCCCTATGTTGCCAATAATCTTAGACCATTGGTGACTCGCTTAAAAGACAATCTGCAAACATGGTCCAAATTGCCGCTTAACCTTTTAGGTATTTTCAAAATAATATACCTCCCTAGATCTCTTTACTTGCTCTGGCACGCTCCCATACACGTCCCTAAAAGCTTCTTTGTAGAAATAAATGGA
Organism: Glandirana rugosa; assembly: GCA_018402905.1. Classification (NCBI taxonomy): domain Eukaryota; kingdom Metazoa; phylum Chordata; class Amphibia; order Anura; family Ranidae; genus Glandirana; species Glandirana rugosa. Next base: position 147,334 of record BLSH010355502.1, on the reverse strand, counting down.
ATACTCACCTCATTTTTATGGGGATCTAAATCACCCAGGGCCTCTCTTGAGACATTGCAATTACCAGTTGTAAAGGGGGGCCTGGCGCTACCCAATCTGCATTGTTATTATTTAGCATCGCAATTAACGCACGTACATTGGTGGTTTTTCCTGGAGCTGGACAATGCCTTGGTGTCCACCCAGGCCACCCTGGTCCATTCCTTCGAGCCATTGATCAACATCCTGTATCGTAATGGCCTGTATCCGACTGATGGATCAAATATCCTTAAACTATCCTATAAAATGTTTCACCTCTGCAATAAGAGAATAGGTTGATCTCCTTTAAATACATCACCCAATGCCCCTTTATGGTATAACTCACAGTTAGTAGAGATAAATAAGATCCCTGACAGAAGTCGATGGGCTAAGTATGGGATCAAATACACCCACCAATTATTCTCTGAGGGGGTTTTCAGAACATTTGAGGACCTCTGAGTGGAATATAGGATCACAAACACGTTTTTCTATGGGTACTTACAACTCCGCCATGCAGTGGCGGCCCCGTTTGGACTAGCAAGGGTCTTGCTTTCTGCTTCCAAGTTGGAACAACTGCTGTTTGATGATGAGCATGCCAAACTTATCTCCCATTACTACTCCCTTCTTCTGACCTCGTCATCCCGGAGGGTGCAGAAACTAGCTGGGCAATGGGCGGCAGACATTCTGACCCTCACAGACAAAACATGGCCTGAGGTGGCGGGTGAGCTCTTACCCTCTGTAATTTCTGCTAGGGATAAATTAATACAATTTAATTTTCTTCAAAGAACTTATTATACCCCAGTTCGTTTACATAAAATGGGTAGAGCTGATTCCCCTGAATGTCATTGTTGCCATACAGAGAACAGGGATTACTTTCATATACTTTTGATTTGGAGGTGCCCACATGTGGTACACTTCTGGAAGGCAATCCTGGGGTTCCTAGAAGATAAGTTGGCCATACCAAACATTTATTCCCCAAGCTAGGTGCCTGTTAGGAGACTTTGGTGAGGAAGATCTATCTAGTTCTAAAAAGGTCATGTTAAAAGTGGTGTTTTTCTATGCTAAAAAAGTTTTGGCACTCAAGTACAAAGCCCCTATACTTCCATCTACTCAATTTTGGGTAGGCATGATTAATAAAGCCTTGCCCCTATTCAAGTTAACATATATGTTGAGAGCAGCCGACATGTAAGCGGTTCAGACTCAGAGCTCCTCTGGCACCGCAAGATCCTACGCTATATCCTGCATAGATCCTGACCAACCACCTACTGGACCGGACAGGGAAAGCTCCCGGGATCCTCCAGAACCAGCCTGAATGGGGATAAACGGTCCGCCGTGGCTACAAGACCCGAAAATTTGTCTATAGTTAAACGTGAGGTACATAAAATACGCACTTGTATTGCTACTGCTGAGCAACTTATTAGTGATATTGAAGACACAGTTAACTCTATGTCTGCTGAACTGCGCTCGCAACAACAAGATTTAAAGGAACATTCTGCAAAATTGGGAGATTTAGAGGACCGCATGTGCAGAAATAACCTTCACTTTATTGGATTCCCTAAGGGGGCAGAGGGTAAGGAACCTGAACTCTTTTTGGATAACTGGCTGACATCTTTGCTGGGCTCTGACAACCTTTCTGCATTGTTTGCTATTGAACGTGCACATAGAGTCCCTATGCGACCCCTGCCCCCAGGAGCCCCGCCACGTCCCCTATTGGCTAAACTGTTACATTTCCGGAACAAAGAAACTATCCTACGTACAGCACGCGGCCTCCCAGAAATCAAGTTTAATGGGGCCTGGATCTCCATTTTTCCTGACTACTCTGCAGCTACCCAGAAGCAAAGAGCAGCATTCACCGCGGTGAAGCATCGTCTTCAAGATAAACAACTTAATTACAGTATCTTGTACCCAGCCAAACTGAGGTTCATTAGCGACGGTAAGACCCGATTCTTTTTGACCCCAATGGAGGCTTCGGACTGGCTGGACGGTTTCGGGTAAACATCCCATCCAATTATGGTGACCTGTAATATGTTAGGGCATTTTCAGATGTGTTTCCATTAACATTTTAAGAGCCCCTGTGGGCTTGCACAATGGTTTGTTCACCTTTAAGGGATGCTGACTCGTATATGTGCCCCCCTTATCTCATGATAAGGACAAGATTGATCCTGCCCTCTGTGACCTTTTGCCGCCCACTTATCTGGTCAAGGAGCCCCGCGAATCACAACTGATCCCAATATGTGGCTCCTGCTGGTGTCTAATCTGGTCCCCAGGACTGAAACTACACAAACTTTATATCACCATCCTACTGAGGTGCCACAGCTGATCGAACTAACTTAACGAACTGAACTCCAACACCCGGTCTTGGCCACTACCCCGGGGTTCCCATTTCCCTTTTTTTCCCCCCTTGTTCTGGTTTTGTGGTTTCTTGGTTATTGGGAGAAGGCTTGTTGAAGTTGGGGCCAAGGAGCAGGGAGGGGGGGTGTGGGAAGTTTAAGCTCCATGTTGAAGGGGCTGTTCCTTTTACTGCAGGGATCACTGTGGTTTTTTTTACTTTTTCTTTTCTATTTCTTCTGCTGGTGTCTCTGATTTTTTCACTCTTGCACACGGGTACAATAACAGGTTATTACTCAAATGTTGTCAATCTTACTATTTGGGGGAGATGAAGTGTGGTTCCAGGCCTGCCATATATGTTCACTACCTATACTCTAATATTCAAATGTGTAAATATCCTATTTCTTTTACCATGGCTGTTCAACCCGTCCAATGAGTCTTAAATTTCTGACTTGGAATGTTAGAGGTCTAAATTTCAGGATAAAAAGATCCCTGGTGGCCACCTATTTAAAGCACTCCAAAGCACAAATTATTTTGCTTCAAGAGACTCATTTGGTGGGATCTAGGGTAATGGCCTTGAAAGGACCGCAGGTGGCACATGCCTTTCTCGCAACATATTCTAACTATTCTAGAGGAGTGTCCACTTTGATCCTTAAATCCCTCCCGATACAGATTGCGGAGCTATGTTGCAATAGTGTTTACTCATATGGAAAAGTTTTATACTGTGCTTAATGTTTATATCCCCCCACCCTTTGACTCGCAAAGATTAACTGCTTGTATGGCCAGGGTATTGCCCATGGTACGAGGTCACCTTATTATAGGGGGCGACTTCAATACGGTCATGGACCCAGAGATTGATAGACTCCAATGCTCCAGACCACAATCCCACGCGCTGAGAGATTGGGCCTCTGCCTATGATCTGATAGATGTTTGGAGCTGGAAGTTCCCTGACAACAGGGAACTCTCTTGTTTATCGGAATCCTATAGATCTCTGTCCTGTCTAGATATGTTTTTCCTATCCAGAGATGTGTTGTCTGAAGTGAAGGAAGTGACTTACTTGCACCGAGCAGTGTCGGATCATTCCCCACTAGAACTTACTATTAAACTGCCTGGTTTAACTAGGGATCGGGTCTGGCGAATAAGCCCTTACTGGATGGTAGAGCCTATGTGCAGATAGTATAGTTAAATTTTGGTCTGAAAATACCCATAAGGTCCTGGAACTTACTACATGGGATGCTCTTAAAGCTGTCCTACGAGGCTCATATATGAAGGGAGTCTCAGACCTTAAAAGCGCTAATAGTGAACAGGAGATTAACCTCGCCACTGCATTGTGGAGGGCTGAGGATCTGTATGTCTCAGATCCCTCCCCTCTTCACTACCAACGCTGGGAGGGTGTGAAACGGGCCTACGAGCTAGCACTGACGGCCAAAACACAAAAATGATTGCTATATCAATATCAAAGGATTTTTGATACTGGGGACAAAAAATGGCAGACTCCTTGCCTTCGTGGCTAGACCCATACCAGAGCCCATTACTATATCAAACATCTGTGATAGCTCTGCCTCCCTCCAAAACAATCAGGACAAAATAAAAGAAGCCTTTTTACATTTTTATACAGACCTTTATAGCTCGCAGGCTCATTATACGCCCCCAGAGCTTTATGAATATGTAGACTCTATACCTCTGCTGGCCCTAACAAATGAACAAAGCTTCTCTTCGGAAGCCCCCATCTTAGCGGAGGAGATAGAAAACACCCTTAAACTTTTCCCTAAACACAAAACACCAGGACCAGATGGATTCCCAGTGGAGTGGTACCTGACTCATAGCGAAACACTGGTCCCATGCTTGCAAAAACTCTATGCTACCATTTTCAAGGGAAAAACCCTTCCCCCCTCGATGCGTGAAGCCCTAATGGTACTGATATCCAAACCTAATAAGGACTGTGAATCATATAGACCAATTTTGTTGATTAATGCGGATTTAAAAATTATTTCTAAAATCCTAGCCATCCATATAAACTCCGTCATCACGACCCTGATAGACCCCTATCAAACCGGATTTATTCCGGGAAGATCTACATATATTAATGTAAGCAGATTGTTCACTAATTTACAATCGCCTAATCCTTCCTCTGTGTCTAGAGTGGTGCTGGCGATTGATGCACATAAAGCCTTTGATTCAATAGAATGGCCATACCTTCTCTATGTATTGGAAAAATTTGAATTTGGGAACAATCTGCTTACATGGATCCATATATTATATGACCGCCCTACGTCCCGTCTCCGGATTAATGGAATGATTTCCAAACCATTTAGCATACGCCGGGGTACCAAACAGGGGTGCCCACTGTCCCCCCTGCTGTTTGCCCTGGTGATAGAGCCACTGGCCTGACTCCTTCGGTCCTCTCCTGGGATACAGGGAATGCGGGTGGGCTCCCTGGAGGAGCGGGTCTCACTGTATGCAGATGACCTGCTGCTCTATCTGTCTGACCCACAGGTTACAATTTCGGCGGTACTCCGACTCATCACTAACTTTGGATAGTTCTCCGGTTTTAAGGTGAACTGTAAATGAAGTTTAATCTGTTCGTGGTGGATCCTGAGCTTCAACTGGAGCTTCTGCCGAATTGCCCTTTGCAGGTCACCCCCTCATTCCAATACTTGGGAATAAAATACAACTACCTATTTCTAATTACGTTACTCACAACCTCACGCCCTGCATTTTAGCATTTAAAAACAAATTAGCAAACTGGGCTAAATTACCGCTTACGCTGATGGGTAGGGTAAACTTGTTTAAAATGGTGTTCCTGCCTAAATTTTTATATATTTTAGCTAACTGTCCCATACATATACCCAAAAAGACATTTCGTGAAATAGACTCCCTCCTAACAACCTTTCTCTGGTACCCCAAGAACCCGAGAATAGCCCTCACAACACTACAGCTCCCCACATCTCAAGGTGGCCTGGCGTTGCCAAACTTACGCCTGTACTACTATGCGTCGCAGCTGGTTTACATTCATTGGTGGCTATTCCCACAACTCAACAATGCAGCTACTGCAACGGAAGCCGCGATCTTATCCTCTTTTGAAACTCTGGCTAATTTGATTTACAGAGGCACAACTCGTAGTGTGGAAGGTACGGACATTTTGCATGTATCCCTTAAAATATTTAGGAATTGTCAGGCTTTGGTTCCTGACGACCCGGCTCCTGTCTCCCCCAATCAGCCTCTGTGGTTTAACCCTACACTCCCTCACTTTCAAAACCTCCCGGATGCCCAACATTGGGCATCCAGAGGGGTAAAATACATACACAAGCTATATGAGCAAGGTCATTTCAAGACATTCTTAGAACTCCAACAAGAGTTTGGGCTCTCGTGGAGATGGTCCTTCTGTTACCTCCAGCTGAAAGACGCAACCGGGCACAGTTGGGCCTCAGGGGGGTCACTCTTCAGAACTCCACACTAGAAAAAGTGCTCCTACAACCAGAACACACTGGGCTAATCTCCTCATACTATGGGGTTTTGGAACAACAGGATAACACTCGGATTCAATCCTTGAGATCCCAATGGTCACTAGATGTACCGGATCTCACAAATGAGAATTGGGAGGAACTTATGAATACATATTTTGTCACCGCTATCTCAGCACAGGATAGGATGATACAGCTACGTATTTTTCATAGGGTGTATTACACTCCACTGCGGCTTTTTCGGATGTGAAGGAGAGACAGCTCTATTTGCCACATCTGTGGCAAGGAAATTGGCACTCTCCTGCATATGCTTTGGAGCTGCGAAAAAACGTGACCGTTTTGGTCGCATGTCACCCACTTTATAGCTACTAACTTTGAACTTCAGAATGTCTGTAGCCCCAAGTGGTGCATTTTGGCAGTGTTTGAAGACATTGACATAAATTCATACCAAAAGCAATTCTTACGTTTTTTATTATTCTATGCTAGGAAGACGGTGGTGCTGCAGTGGACAGGTACTATCCCCGTCACTATTAACCTTTGGAAAAATCTAGTTTATCCGTTCCTACCAGTCTACAAACTTACATAAGAGGCTAGAGGTTGTCCCAGGAAATTTGAGAAAATATGGGGGCAGTGGAGTGAACTATCGGAAACGTGTGGATCTAGCTACAGCCTAAAACCTCCACTTTAGGGTAAGGTGTCAACAGGGACGGAGTCTGCAGACTATAGTATTACCGTCAAGGAATGGTAGACCTGGGACAAGAATGACCAGACATCTTCTCTTTATAATATTGAATACCTGTTGTGTAAGAGAATGCTGTTAAGGAAAGGGAAAAGCAGAGAAAAATTATTTAAAAATGTCCCCCCCCCCCTTTTTTTTTCTTTTTCTGGTTCGGTTTTCTTATTTTTCTTTCCTGAAACTCCTGAATGTTCGGGACTTAACAACAATTATATTGGGTAAAGTGATATGACAACTGCTGTTTGTATCAACAATCTTGGCGTTGATAAGTCAATTGTATTGCCCTTTTGATTCTTTTGCACTATTGCTTTATTGTATTTTGCAAAACTTTTAATAAACCAAAGTTTAAAAAAAACAAAACATATATGTTGAGAGGATGTCCCAAAAAATTTGAAAAGATCTGGTCAGGGTGGATTGATTTGGTTTCTGGTGACAGTGACAATTAAAAATGTGGATGTATGAAATTGCTGTACCCATGTGAAAGGTATTAAGATTTGACTCTGACTTGTTATAGTACTGGCTTGGTGATAGCTTTATAACATTGTACTCATTTTTGCTCTTTCTCTAATTCAGGTGTTAATATATAACTCTTATAAATATATATGTTAATACTCAGTGGCGGCTGGTGAAGTTTTTGGATGGGGGGGCGCCAGGCCCCGCCCTTCCCTTTTGACCCCTCCTACTTTTAATAAGCCCCACCCCTTATAGAATCCACCCACTCCGTCCCCTGTATTCCACATATTGTGTCAGGAGTATACAGCTCAGCATCACAGGACAAAGTATACAGCTCAGCATCACAGGACACTGTATACAGCTCAGCATCACAGGACAAAGTATACAGCTCAGCATCACAGGACACTGTATACAGATCAGCATCACAGGACACAGCATACAGTGAAACAGGTGGGGGCAGTTTGCAGCCAGGGACACAGGTGGGGGCAGTTTGCAGCCAGTGACACAGGTGGGGGCAGAGTGACCGACGTTTGACGGGGGTGGACACA
>BLSH010355502.1:83104-106348 GCA_018402905.1 Glandirana rugosa | reverse complement strand
CCCTAGCTCTCCCCCCCCAGGTTAACCCCTTCACTGCCAATGACATTTATACAGTAATCAGTGGACATTTAAATTTCTGATCGCTGAATAAATGTCATTGGTCCCAAAAAAGTGTAAAAAATGTCCGACATGTCCGCTGAAATATCGCAGTACCGCTAAAAATCGCAGATCGCCGCCATTACTAGTAAAAAATTTAAAAAAAATAAAAACCCCAGAAATGAATTCTCATCATCCGTAAACGCGGCCACTTTTGCGCAAACCAATCAATAAACGCAGATTGCGATTTTTTTTATCACAAATATGAGGAATTATATAAATCGGCCAAAAATGGTGAAAAAAAATGTTTTTTTATATTTTTTTTTTGGATTTGAATTTTAGCAAAAAGTAAGAAATTTGGGTTTTTTTGCAAAATGGTCGCTCTTCTTTTGTTTATAGTGGTGAACAGAAATGACACAGAGGCGATCAAATACCACCAAAAGAAAGCTTTATTTGTGGGGAAAAAAGGACGCAAATTTTGTTTGGGTGCAACATCGCACGACCGCGCAATTGTCAGTTAAAGCGACGCAGCGCCGAATCGCAAAAAGTACTCTGGTCCTAAAGCTGGAAAACCTTCCGGTTGGTAAGTGGTAAAGTAAGGCTGCATTTCAGAATTCCCTGAATGTGAGCGGAAGAGCATATTGCTATTGCCAATGCCTCTATCAGGAGCGCAAATAGCCCCAGGGAGAGGGGGCATGCCTACCTTGGGCCCAGGACACTGGAAAGGTCCCAGAGTCCCGGCCATTAATTCTGAGAGCCACCACGGGATGGTCATAAAGTGTGGAAACCCATTTTAAAAATACTGGACCAAACCCCAGGCAACCTAAAATTTGCAGCCATGGAGCATATCTGAGGTGTATATCAGGGCGTGATGTACAGTAAAATTCACATGGAAGGTATTTCCCACACTAAAGAAACTAATACATCTTAAGGGTTGTGTGGAATCCCTGATGTAAAGGGAGATAGGACTTCAGTGAGTAACAATTCCCTCACTCAGGATAGGAAAGGGGCTTCTCCCCCGTATGAGATCTCTGATGTCTGTAAAGATCAGACTTCCGTGAAAAACATTTCCCGCACACAGGACAGGAATACGGCTTCTCACCTGTGTGAGATGTCTGATGTGTGTGAAGACCGGACATCTGTGAAAACCATTTCCCACACTTTGAACAGGAATACGGCTTCTCCCCCGTGTGCAGTCGCTGATGTGTGTAAAGACTGGATTTCAGTGAAAAACATTTTCCACACTCAGGACAGGAATACGGCTTCTCACCTGTGTGAGATCTCTGATGTGTGTAAAGACTGGACTTCTGTGAAAAACATTTCCTGCACTTAGGACAGGAATATGGCTTCTCCCCCGTGTGAGATCTCTGATGTTTGTGTAAATTAGATTTATCTGAAAAACATTTCCCACACTCAGGACAGGAATACGGCTTCTCCCCCGTGTGAGATCTCTGATGCTTGACAAGACCTGATTTTGTTAGAAAACATTTCGCGCACACAGGACAGGAATATGGCTTCTCCCCTGTGTGAAATCTCTGATGTGTGTATAGATTGGATTTATCTGAAAAACATTTTCCGCACTCAGTACAGAAATACGGCTTCTCACCTGTGTGAGATCTTTTATGCACAATAAGACTTGATTTAGAATGGAAACACTTCCCGCACTCAGGACAGGAAAACCTCTTATCTGTTGGAAGGACAGCACCGTCCCTCACAGTCTGAGGTTCCTCAGGATAAGAGGAATACGATGGTCCATCTACACTGTGTGGTGCCGGATGGACATTTGAGGTAGCCGGGTTTTCTCCTGGACTATACTGTGTGATGTCCTCATCTTCTACTTTACAGTCTGGAGACAAAGTGAGACAATCCTCTGAGGTTTTCCTCATCTCCTGTCCATCTACTAAAATAGAAATAAAAAGATTATTACTAGACATGAGCAGATTGGTTCCCCAAAACCAGGACTCCACGCACATCAGGCAGCTTTGTCTCTGAGGATCTTACAGTTCCACCCTCAAAGTAACAAGTAAATGGCTCCTCTGATCTCCTACCAGTTAATTTCTTTATTCATGGGCCTTAGTCAGAGAGTGAGGAAACAACGAGCACTGTCTTTTATAGGAGTGACAGTGATGAGAGGATAATAGGATGAGTGTCCCCACCCCCTCTATCACTCATTGTCATTTTCCCAACACAAGAAGTACTGCACTTCCTTATTTAGTCCAGGATTTAGTCATGAATAACAGTGGGGCTGAGCCCCACCAGAGGTCAGAGAGTGAGGATGGGGGGAGAACAACCAAGATGAAGACTGCACTGATCCTGCAGACCACCATCATTGGGTTATTAACTCCTCCCTCATTATAACTTTCTGTTTAAGGTTCCAAAGTTTGAGGATGTTATCACATTATTATCAACATGTAAAAGTCTGTGCTCCAATCAAATCGTCAGATATAAAATGTCCAGCTGGTAAAAAATGGGTGTAACAAAGGAGAATACATATTATGTGTATATATAGCAGTGGAAGAGGGGAGAGAGCAGAAGTCAGAACTATGGGTTATACGACATATTATAAGATACAGCAGATAGGACTATATAGTATCAGAATAATGTAATGTACATCATAGAGTATATAGTGCAGGGGTCAGGAGTATGTAATGTACAACATAGCGTATATAGTGCAGGGGTCAGGAGTATGTAATGAACAACATAGCGTATATAGAGCAGGGGTCAGGAGTATGAACAATATAAATTATACAGTGTAAGGGTCTGGACTCAAAATATTGGTATTCATTAATCAGTGAAAGCTTAAACAATTACATGAAACAAGTTGCAGAGGTCCCACACTGCTGCCTCCCATCTCCTGAGGCTACACTGAGTGACTTGGGTCTGAGACTATACAGACATATCCCTCCACCTGGCACAGCCAGCAGACAACAGAGTAAGTAACCGTGGAAGAATTGTTCTGTCAGGGATCTTACTAGACTCATGTATGGGGAAGGAGGCCCAAGATACATGTCCCAGGTCCCTAGGTCTAGTAACGTCTATGATGACAATCAACATATTGCTGCCTGCTGAAAACCAGAATCTCCATAAATTCACTCTAGATACATAAATTGTATCTGCAGCACAGAGAAGGAAGATTATCCGAGAGAAATACAGGAATAAAGGACAGGGAACTCGGCTCAGAAAAATTACCAGGGTATTACAGGCTGATATCACCCAGTCCCCACCCTACTCTGGACCAATCAGTGAGCAGTATGGGAGGAGGAATGTATTTAGTGTTAATGACCCACCTGTGCTGATCTCTGTAGGAGTGTCCTCCTCTATAAATGTCCCCATTATTCCATCCTCCTCCATAGATTGCTGATCATCCCCCACATACGTCTCTTCTTCTTCTGCTTTAACCTCAACTTTAATGTCTTTCAGATCTTCACCCTAATCCAAGAAAAATAAATAAAATGTCATTGGTAAAACATAAGCTCAGCATCCACACATCATCTTCACAAGTCCATGTTCTACAGTCCCTAACAAAAGTCTTGTCACTTGTGTACAAATTGACCTGAAGTGCCACTGAAATATATTTATAATCAAGTTTTTTTACAAGAAATGGCTCATTTTAATCCCAACAGCTTTTGTAATAATGTTTTAGTGCAAAACGAAACTGTCAAAAAGTATTCTAATATTCACAGCTTGGTAAAGCCCATTGAGTCAATTTTTGCAAAGACATGTGTTGTTGCCTTGTCATATGAGCGTCACCTGTTTCTAATAATGGATCAATTAGGTCTAAGGTGTGTATAAAAAGAACCCCAGTACACTAGACCTTCACATCAACTGTAACTTAACCTCTGCAAACATGCCTAAGTTTCACCCTGAGACTAAAGTTTTTATTATCAAGACCAGATCAACTGCTGATGTGGCAGACACCTTCAATGTGTCTCAGCGTCAAGTACAGAGGATAAAAAAAAAAGATCTGAAGAGACTGGAGACGTTTTTGACAAGCCCAGGTCAGGCAGACCCCGCAAGACAACTGCTTGAGAGGGCCGTTTGTTGGCTCGAAAATCCAAGGCCAGCCCATTTTCCACTGCAGCAGAGCTCCACGAGACCTGGTCACCTGAAGTCCCTGTGTCATCCAGAACAGTTTGTCGGATTCTGTCTCGAAATGGCCTTCATGGTTGAATCAGTGCCCAGAAGCCAGCACTAAACAAAAGACAATTGAAAAACCATGTGGCATTTGCCAAGGCCCACAGCCTGCTAAAAGGATGGACGATGGAAAAGTGGCAGAAGGTTGATTTTTCAGATTAATCTTCTGTTGAATTACACCACAGTCGCCGCAAATATTGCAGGAGACCTAATGGAGCCCGCATGGATCCGAGATTCACCCAGAAAACAGTGAAGTTTGGTGGCAAAAAAATCATGGTCTGGGGTTACATCCAGTATGGGGGTGTGCGAGAGATCTGCAGGGTGGAAGGCAACATCGATAGTCTAAAATACCAAGAAATCTTAGCTACCTCTTATATTCCCAACCATAAAAGAGGCCAAATTCTGCAGCAGGATGGTGCTCCATCGCATACTTCCATCTCCACATCAAAGTTCCTCAAGGCGAAGAAGATCAAGATGCTCCAGGATTGCCAAGCCCAGTCACCAGACATGAACATCATTGAGCATATGTGGGGTAGGATGAAAGAGGAAGCATGGAGGACGAAACCAAATAATATTGATGAACTCTGGGAGGCATGCAAGACTGCTTTCTTTGCTATTCCTGATGACTTCATCAATAAATTGTATGAATCCTTGCCAAACTGCATGGATGCAGTCCTTCAAGCTCATGGAAGTCATACAAGATATTAAATTTGGATCTCACAGCACCACTAATTAATTTGCTGACGTATTTTTGTATTTGCAGTAAATTTGTTCAATTTCTGTATAGGCGACAAAACTTTTGTCTTGCCAAAATTTGACCTTTCTGTCTTGATTAAATGATAAATCTTTTTTCAGTGAAACACATTTATTTCAGTGCATTAAACATCATTTGGGAGGGGTTTAGCTTTTCATATGAGCTATTTCTAACACCAATTGATTAATTAAAATTCAGGTTAATAGCAGGCGTTTCTACAAAATAGATAAGCGACAAGACTTTTGTCAGGGACTGTAGATCAGGGTTTCTCAACCAGGGTTCCTCCAGAGGTTTCTAGGGGTTCCTTGAGCAATGGTCAATTTCTACCTCTCAGATAAAATTCCCAATGGCATCATTGATCTTTTTATCTGACCACAAGTGTAAGGAGTTCTCTTCCCATTGACCATCACTCTAATGTATCATGAGTTGCAGATTTTTAAGGGTTCCTCGGTGTTGAAAAGGTTGAGAAAGGCTGTTCTAGATGTCCCACCAACCTTGTAACAGTGAGGGAAGGTGTGACCTTCCTGTGTGGAATCCCGGGAATACAGAGTAAGGGGACATCTCTCTGGTGGGTTCCTGGTATTAAGTGGCTCCATCATATCCTTGCATCCTTCTGAAAACTCCTCCATCACTCCATACTCCTCATCCTCCTCTTTAAACTCTTCTTTAACAACAATAATATAATCCCCGAGATATCCACTCTAAAAAGATATTAAAAAAATGGCATCAATTGTAACAATGCAGATTATGTACAGATCCTAATGATACTATCAGTGATTGTTCCTCATCTACCTGATGATGATGAGGGATGGTGTGACCTTCCTGTGTGGAATCCCGGGAATACAGAGGATGGGGACATCTCTCTGGTGGGTTTCTGTAGCTGGATGACTCCACCATGGTGTCCTGGTACAGATCTTTGTGTTCTTTTAGAAACTCTGACTCCTTCTTCACCCTATCCTCACCATCCTCCTCTTTTATCTCTTCTTTAACCTCAACTTTAGACTCTCTTAGATTTCCACTCTGAAATATATATAAAAAAATGACATAAATTGTAACAATGCAGATAATGTACAGCTCCTAATGATACTATCAGTGATTGTTCCTCATCTACCTGATGATGGTGAGGGATGATGTGACTTTCCTGTGTGGAATCCTGGGAATACAGAGGACGGGGACATCTCTCTGGTGGGCTCCCATTACTGGATCCATCTGTAGGAAACACACACACTGACTGAATACATTGTTTCTATGTGTTTATCAGATGATGGGGGATCTAGGTGGACCCTCTGTACTGCTCTCTCCTTTACAATAAAGTCTCCTCTTACCCGGTGATGTGAGGGGTGGCTGATTGTCCATCATGACGTCCTTGTAGAGATCCTTGTGTCCTTCTAAATACTCCCACTTCTCCATGGAGAAATAGACAGTGACATCCTGACACCTTATAGGAACCTGACACACACAATGATAAAGTCACCATCCAGACACATCCCTTGTCTGTTACTGGATAATGTCCCAGAATTCCCAGCACCGCTCACCTCTCCTCAATGATCTCTCTGGTGACTTCTAGAATTTACTTTGTATTTCTTTATTGTATCAGGGAGGGTTATGGAGGCAATGTGCTGGTCATATGATCTCCAGTAAATGTGTATATAGACTGCGCTGCCAAAAATGTAAACCAAGATTATTAGACAGTTTGCCACATGTATAAAAAAAAAATAAATGAATAACACCAGAACATACAACTAATGCCCAATGTATCAAAAAGCCCCCTTTAAAATATTAGCTGCTTGAAAAACAAGAGGTAGGTGAACAGCTGCTGGTGCTATTAGTAACAGATAAACACATAACCACTTCCAGGTGACCCCACTTGGATGTACACTCACCACAATGGATGGATCTTCTATCACTGGATAGGTCTCACTGCGCTTTTTTGGTTGGACCCACTGTGTATTTTGTCACCAACTTCACATGTACCTGGATGTGATTTCTTCTGATGCCATACACTGCTACTCCCCCCACTAATAAAAGTGGTATAATCTGTTACTATAGACCAGCGGTCTCCAAATTGTGGCCCAGGGGCTAGATGTGGCCCTTTGCTTGCCTTTAATTGGCCTTTGGGGCACTATTCCATCCACTGACACTAACAATGGGCCACTATTTATCCCACTGACACCAATGATGAGGCACTATTCCTGCCACTGATACCAATGATGGAGCACTATTCCTTCCACTGACAATTATGGGGCACTATTCCTTCCACTGACATCAATGATGGTGCACTATTCCTCCCACTGATACCAATGATGGAACACTATTCCTCCCACTGACACCAATGATGGGGCACTATACCTCCCACTGATACGAAGGATGGGGCACTATTCCTTCCACTGATACCAATGATGGGGCACTATCCCTCCCACTGATACCAATGATGGGGCACTATTCCTCCCACTGATACCAATGATGGGGCACTTTTCCTCCCACTGATACCAATGGTGGGGCACTATTCTTCCCACTGGTACCAACGATGGGGCACTATTCCTCCCCACTGACACCAATGATGGGGCAATGTTTACTTCCACTGACACCAATGATGGGGCACTATTCCTCCCACTGACACCAATGATGGGGCACTATTCCTCCCACGGATTCCAATGGTGAGGCACTATTCCTCCCACTGACACCAATGATGGGGCACTATTCCTCCCACTGATGCAAATGATGGGACACTATTCCTCCCACTGATACCAATGATGGGACACTATTCCTCCCACTGACACCAATGATGGGGCACTGTTCCTCCCACTGATACCAATGATGGGACACTATTCCTCCCACTGACACCAATGATGGGGCACTGTTCCTCCCACTGATACCAATGATGAGGCACTATTCCTCCCACTGATACCAATGATGACCTAAGAGGCACAACCCTTCACCTATGTACGCAGCCATTTATCAAAAATGAATCATAAATAAAATCTAGGGTGAGAAGAGACACAAAGCCACACCCGGGAAAGAGACTCCTGACAGTCAGGGAGGCTCGACACCCCTCCACGCCTTCAACCAAGCCCCCTGACTCCGCTTGTCTCTCTCAAGCACCTGAATCTTCCCCACCTCATGCAAAATGTCCCTCACATGCAAAATGTTCCCTGAAGGGGATTTTATGCCGAGTGCTGACCTGACACCATGTATTCCAGATGAAATAACGGACTACTAGACTAACTAAAAAAAGTGTATCCAAACAAAAAACCCCACCAGTATTGAATGATGGGGC
This sequence comes from Glandirana rugosa, assembly GCA_018402905.1. Classification (NCBI taxonomy): domain Eukaryota; kingdom Metazoa; phylum Chordata; class Amphibia; order Anura; family Ranidae; genus Glandirana; species Glandirana rugosa. The sequence goes on along the minus strand of BLSH010355502.1, from coordinate 98,147 downwards.
ACTATTCCTCCCACTGATACCAATGATGGGGCACTATTCCTCCCACTGACACCAATGATGAGACACTATTCCTCCTACTGATACCAATGATGGGGCACTATTGATCTTTTATTGAAAAGAATCAAGCAACCATTTTATACAAAAGTAAAAAACAAAACCATATTACATTACTTCAACAGAAATCAATCAGAATATATACAATATATACATAGATCACTACAAACAATTCTTAGAAAACTATTTACATAAAAGAAGGCCATAGAACGAGCTCTTACTGACATTTATTGTCGCCACTTTTAACGGAGGGGGAACTACCATTTGGGTTATTGGGTGGATTGCTTCTTAGCTCCCCTCTGCTGCTCATCACCAGAAGCCTCTCTCTTTCTTGAGGCCTCCTGCAACTCCATTTCAGAATCTGAACTTGGTTCAGAAGAAGCCCCAGATGAGGAAATGTCTAACTTGGATGCCCTATGATGGTTGGAGACAGGCACTGGAGCTTCCCGTACCTGTTCCGTCCTCACCACCTGCCTCTTCCGCCTCCCAACCTTCCTTCTCTCCTCCAGGGACTGCAGGTCCGATTCAGAGATGCTCTCATCTCTTGCTTTTTTCTTTGAAGTCTTCACAGTAGACGTCTTTACAGAGGAAGAAGCGGTACCCTTTTTGGCACTCTCTACCACTCCTGGTGGGGGAGGACCCTCCTTTAAGTCAGACTTGGGAGGGGGAGACTCATGGGGGATAACTGACTCAGGGGGCTCAGACTTGGAAGGTTCTGACACAAGAGGAGTAGATACAGTAGGCTGGGGGGCACAGAGACAGACACAGAAGGAATACTTACAGACACAGGAGGGGTGGCCACAGGAACTGAGGAGAAATCCTGAACAGGACCAGGGGAGCCGGTCACCGCAGAGGAGGATGGTACACCAGGGGCCTCACCCTCCATCCCATCCAGCCTCAACAGTTCCTCTATTACCTCCTTCTCCATATTGTGCCAGGCCTCAGGACATCGGCTGTAGGGGTGACCAAGGAGTTGGCAAAGGTTGCACCTTATCTCGGTGCAGTCCTTAGCCACATGACCATGACCCCGACACACTGAACATATCAAGGGTGAACAGGAGGAGCTAATATGTCCCTTTTCTCCACAGCGGTGACATAGCTTTGGATGACCAGGGTAAAAAATAGTCATCCTATCTCTCCCTATAAAAGCTGAAGAGGGCAGGTGACGGACAACATTCCCATCCCTTGCCAACCTGACTGTTACTGACCAACCCCCAGTGCAGATGCTATGCTCATCAAGGATTTTATCTGGCTTTGTCAAAACCTCACCATAATTCCTTAGCCAGACCTCTACATCTCTAGCAGGAACACTCTCATTAGTGAGTATGATGGTTATCTTTTTTACTGTTGACCTTTGTGAGACTGCAACTGGTGCCAAACCTTCCCATTCGGGTCTTGTCCTGCACCGAGCCTCATATCAGCTCCCAGAACAGGTCAAGACCCTCTGGTCTGGTGAAGCTAATGCTATATTCTCTGCTCCCAGCTATATGTATTAGGGCATACTGGTCATTTGCCCCAAAACCCATCTCCAAAATCATATCTACCACCGCACGCCGTGCTGGAGGGATTGCACCACCTTCCCATTTAAGAATGACTACATTTCTCCTTGGACCTCCAGCAGAAGCCAGAGACCCAAGACTAGATCCTGGGGTGCTCAGTGTGGTAGCTTGTAGGGGAAGACCCGCTTGGAAGCGGAGTTACCAGGTGCACATCGCACCACCTGAGCAAATGTAGGCTTATCAGGGCCAAGGCCCCACACTGACTTAACATTAGTCTGTACATTACTATTAGCAACTGCTTGAACTGGGTTGGCAGAATTGTTCATCACACATTTAGTGGTAGGGTTGTCCATCACACTTGTACTGGGATGATTGTCCACCACACCTGTACTGGGATGATTGCTATCAGTCACACACACATTCAATCTCCCATCAGGTAAAGTCACAGCTTCTGTTGCAATATCAGTGGTCACCTGATGCTGCACTGTAGTCAACATCTGTGACAGGGCAAGTAGCTTTGGATTCAGCTACAGGAGGGTTAATAGGCTGTGCTGAGACTTGTAGTCCCTCTGCAGGAATGACATTCTTTACTGCAACATCAGCAGGCATGGCATTGCTGCACACAGGATTGGCAGCCTGATTGTCACTGGGCATACTGTCAGCATTACTTCCTGTGTTTAATGGCACAAAAACAGTTTTATTCACCACATGCGGCTTGACAGTCTTTACCTTGTCAGACACATCATCTGTAATGTCCTCATCATTAAGCACCAGCTGATTCCCCCGTACAGGAGACTGCATTGCCTGGATGACCCTTAGAATGCCTCCAGAGTCCTGGGATGGCATAGGGCTGCTTACCTCACCCTGAGGGGGCAAGGGGTCAGAACTGGGGATCTCCTCCTCCATTTTGCCACTCTTGCAAACCTACGGTCATTGGAAAACTTCTCCTTGAATGGCCCATCTCTGCCTTCCATCATGGACACAATGGTTTCCTGGTGTTCCACCCGGACCTTAGCCAATTGTATCTCTGCATCCATGGATCTACGGCTGCGGCTGTGCAAGCCTTCACGCAGCCTTCGCAGACACTTCAGTTCCACTCTCAGCTTGTAGGGCTTGTCTCTCTCCTTATTCAGGGCTTTAATCCTGGCCACCACTCGCTCCCGAATGGCCTCCGAGCTTTCATCCTCACCAGGGGCAGAGAGATCGCCAGCCATCGCTTGCATGGGGGCAGGCATGTCACCCGACAGTCCAGGGGATGGCTGTGAACTTTCAGCAGTAGAGGCCTCCATGGCCTCCCCAGGAGGGGGCCACAAGGGCGGGGAGAGATTTCACCAAACTCCCCTCTCACACAGAGCACCTGGAGCAGCTCCACCAGCAGACAGCAGCAGGAGAAACTCCTCCCTCCTGACACACCTGTGATCAATGATGAGACACTATTCCTCCCACTGACACCAATGATGGGACACTATTCCTGCCACTGATACCAATGATGGGACACTATTTCTCCCACTGACACCAATGATGAGGCACTATTCCTGCCACTGATACCAATGATGGGACACTATTCTTCCCACTGATACCAATGATGGGGCACTATTCCTCCCACTGATACCAATGATGGGGCACTATTCTTCCCACTGACACCAATGATGGGGCACTATTCCTCCCACTGATACCAATGATGGGACACTATTCCTCCCATTGATACCAATGATGGGGCACTATGCCTCCCACTGACACCAATGATGGGGCACTATCCCTCCCACTGATACCAATGATAGGGTACTATTCCTCCCACTGATACCAATGATGGGGCACTTTTCCTCCCACTGATACCAATGGTGGGGCACTATTCCTCCCACTGATACCAATGGTGGGGCACTATTCCTCCCCACTGACACCAATGATGGGGCAATGTTTATTTCCACTGACACCAATGATGGGGCACTATTCCTCCCACTGATGCAAATGATGGGACACTATTCTTCCCACTGATACCAATGATGGGACACTATTCCTCCCACTGACCCAAATGATGGGGCACTATTCCTCCCACTGATACCAATGATGAGGCACTATTCCTCCCACTCATACCAATGATGACCTAAGAGGCACAACCCATCACCTATGTACGTAGCCATTTATCAAAAATGAATCATAAATAAAATCTAGGGTGAGAAGAGACACAAAGCCACACCCGGGAAAGAGACTCCTGGCAGTCAGGGAGGCTCGACCCCCCTCCACGCCTTCAACCAAGCCCCCTGACTCCGCTTGTCTCTCTTAAGCACCCGAATCTTCCCCACCTCATGCAAAATGTCCCTCACCACCACCTGAACAGGAAGAATTTTATGCCGAGTGGTGACCTGACACCGTGCGTTCCAGGTGAAATAACGGACTACTAGACTAACTAAAAAAAGTGTATTCAAACAAAAAACCCCACCGGTATTGAATGCTCCATACACCCACTCAGCATAACTCAGCTTGGAGGGCAAAAGAACACAGAGGGCCCGCCCCACCTGTTTGTATACTTCTATGTTAAAAGGGCAATGAAGCAGAACATGGTCCATAGTCTCCTCCTCACCTGCACGCTCCTCCCAAGGACAGCTATGATTCATCTCACTGCGGAATTTAAAATTTCCCCGAACTTAGAGCCTCCCGCGGAAGCATAATCAGGCCAGATCCCTAAACTTAAGGGGGACTCTATCCAAATTAATCAGACTCAACCCTGCCCTCAAAATTGGGCCTGGACAATCCCTAAAGGCCAGTGGGTCATGAAAGACTTCGCTCAAGACTCGGGTTATAAAGACTTTCCTTGGAGCCGATCTGAGATCTTCAGCCGACAATCGCCACTGCTGCAGTAACTTCAGGCATGGAGCGACATAGGCTGGTAGCTGACAACGATGACCCCTGAGATTCTTCACTTGGCCTTCTCCTTCCCAAAGTCATAGAAAAGACCTAAACCAAGATCTAAACATGCCTGCCAATCCAGGAGCTTCCCTGCAAGCATATTACCAATGTTAAACTTGAGAAATAGCAGTGAAAAGTAAAGAACTGGGTTGACCATACCTAAGCCACCTTCCCTCCTGGATAGATAGGTGACATTCCTCTTGATGGGGTTCAGTCTGTTCCCCCACAGCATCTGAAAGAACACACTATAGATCCTAGCATGGAGAGACACTGTCAAGATGCAGACAAAGCTGACATACAAGAAAATCGGAATTAGGTAAGTCTTAATCAGATCAACCCGTTCCCTCAGAGATAACTTCCATCTTTTCCAGCTGTCCACCTTAGTATTGGCAATTTCCAGCCTAAATTCACAGTTTTTGAGGCCATAATCACCAGGTCGAAATTCAATGCCTAGTATCTTAATTTTTACCTGGGGCACTGGAAAGGTGTCCGGGAGATCAAAACCCTCACCTTCCTTTCCCATCCAGAAAACTTCACTCTTCCTGATTAATCTTGCAGCCTGATGCTTCCGAGCACCGTGATATGAGCGAGACCACTTGCTCAGCTTCATCTGTCCCAGTGACGATTACCAACACATCGTCCGCATAGTCAACAACCCTCAAAAGCGGCTCACCCGGGAGCCCTACTGGTAGCCCACACAACATGCCACTCTCTAGGCTCCTGATGAAGGGGTCGATTGTGAACACATAGAGCAGGGGACTCAGGGGACAACCCTGGTGCACCCTGTAGCCAACCTGAAAAAACTGCCCAACCCAACCATTAACAAGGGGAAAGCTTTCTGTCCCCTTATACAAGACTTTCAACCAATCAACAAAACCACCCGGCAGACCATACTTACTAAGGAGCAACCACAGGTACTCATAATTAACACTATCAAAAGCCTGTGCCTGATCCAATGCCAGCAAATACTTTCCCCAGCCTGCAGCCCTGCACTGCTCCAAGGCCTCCTGGTCAGCTAAAACTGCTGTGAAGGTGCTACTACCCTGGACCAACCAGTGCTGATGGCGTGAAAGCAAAGACTCTGCTACTGACGATAGGCGCCAGAAAAATATCTTTGCCAGTACCTTTCTATCGACATTGAGAAGGCTGATGGGGTGCCAATTCTCAATCATTGAAGGATCTTTACCTTTTGTAAGAAGAATCACAGCTGAGTGTCTCATCGAAGGGGGAAGCATCCCCCCAGCAAGGCAACTGTTAAAAACCTCTACCCAAATGTGGGGCCAGAATAGACTTAAAGACTTTGTAAAACTCAGCTGTCAAGCCATCTGGTCCAGGTGACTTTTTGATGTCAAGCTGTTCAATTGCCCTCATCACCTCTTCAAATTCATCAATGGAACATCTCCACCATTTAGACCAGGAGTAGAGTCCAAAAAGCTTTCCATCTTGTCACGGTCAAGCTCTTTCCTCACAAGAAGGTCAGCATAAAAACGTCACGACCGCCAGGATCCCTGACCTGGACTTTGTCAAGGAACCTGTACTATCCTTAAGGCCAATGAACGCTTTAACAGCTACACCTTGTTTGCAGTTCTGGTAAGGGTCAGGCGAGTAGTACTTCCCATAGTCCCTCTCCAGAACCAAAGAGGCATGCATGACACTTCCTGAGCTCCCACCACTCAGCCTTGCTGCTACAAAAGTCCAGGATGGTCACCTGTGCCTGAAAGAATTCCTCAAAGGGAGGGGCACATGCGTGGACCCGACTAAGATGGCCACTTAGACCCGGCTGTCTGCTCTGCCGCCGTACACTCTGCCCGCTCACAACCGCCCGGAGCCCCACAAAGCACAGCAGCCGAGTCCCCAAGCTAGGGGAACACCTAGACGTCACTCATATGTCATCCGGATCGGCGAGGAGAGACCGCACTCATCTCCTCAGCGAAGCCTTACCCCCGCCCGGCCATTCCAAGATGTCTCTCCATGCGGCCTGCTCCCAGAGGGAGGAGAGGAGATGGATACCATAGGGGAGAACACAGAGAAGAGACACCCTGGCCTGGATATCACACCTGAAGGTATCGTACATACCACCACATATCACCAGCCTCCACAGAATCATTAATAATGCGATCTATGGGGCAATATAATCTTTCTCCACAAAGTGACATTTTATCTACCCCAATATACACTTGCAAGGGGTACACCCAGCATCCCCTCTACCAACAGACTTGTCAACTCTGTCAGCATTCTCAGATATGCTTGCCAAAGGCCTTGCATTAAATGCAGCGCAGATTACAGCAGCAATACAGGCTGATCTGCAGCATATAGGCAACAGGATCGAAACTATAGAAAATAAATCCGATCAGGCCATTGCCAGGATTAATCAAAACTCAGACAGGATCTGAGATTTACAAGACCAACTTGACACGGTTATGTCAAAGATCAACGATCTCGAAAAATCAATCAAGACGTTATATATATATATTTCCGCATCAGAGGCCTCCCAGAATCAATAAAAGATATCCCCCCGGCAGTGACGTCATTGATCAAAGACTTAATCCCCGATGTACCAGCACACCTCCTGGAACTGGATAGGGCACACAGAGCTCTCCAACCCCCCAGAGCTGATGGCCTGCCACAGGACATGATTATTAAGCCTCACTACTATTCTGTGAAGGAAGAATTGATGAAAAAGGCACGAAGTACAGATAATCTACAAATACAAGGTCACAGTATCCAGCTGTTCACTGACCTCTCGCCCTATACAGTTCAAAAACGGAGGGCCCTGAAACCCTTATCCAAATCCTGATTCAGAATGAAATAAGGTACCGCTGATCAATTCCTCTGAGACTCAATTTCTCTTACAAAAACAAACCACATGCATTTTCCATGATCCTGCAAGGAGAAAAGCGTTTACTCCACCTGGGCTTGATTTCCCACGATCCCCCTTCCACTTCAGCTGGGAAAGGTCATTCCTCAACATACCTTTTGTTACCTTCTCCTCAAGCCACCTGCTCAGCCACAGTGATGGACTACCCTAGCAGGATAGTTAGATTCTCCTACCTTGTTGGCCGTTGGCCAGTTACTTCATAAATTGTTCCTAAAAAACAGTTCTAAGCTTTGTTTTTACCGGTTCGCCTGATTACTGACTGGCACCCAAGCACTGCAATCTTCCCCTCCGAAGGGAGGAGGCCCACCCATGCTTTCCTGAGCTTTTTGTACTGACCTTACTGTTCCCGAGTCAGTGTCTCAATGACTTTGTCTTATTTTTGGGTCAGCTTTCCATAACCGCACTCAGGAGGTCTTGATCTGGGCTTCATCCCAATTATCTAATTGCATCAGTTTGGGGTCATTACCCTCATCCATTCACTTTTCCAGAACACTATCACGCGTGACTCAGGTGGATAAACATCTCTCGTTGACTCCATCACTATTGGAACATTTGTTCTCACAGGGCGGGGGGGGGGGAGCTGCGGCGGTACCCATGGGCCATCTCTACCTCTGAGAGCTAGTATTGATCCCTCTCAGGGGCAGATGACACCCCTACCTACCAAAAGGTCTTTGTGGCCTGATGCGACCGCCTTGGAGGGAGGCTGGACCACCTCCAGACGGGACCTCAGACCATTCCGGCTATTGTCACTGTATGTTAATGTTGTTTCTCTTATACCACTTACTCCTAACCTTCTTCTTCATAACCTTCCTTTCCCCTCTAGCATCTCTTTAACCTCCACTTTTCAACCACTAGCAACCCTCTGGATAATCCTGAGCCCAAAAGCCGGTGTACTAGCCTTTCGCGCCATATACAGAAGGACCCTGGTTATACATCTGAACTCAGGACGGGGCAAGTCCCTCTGAACTCAGAATTTCCACTTCACATCTAGACATGGATAACATCCCACACAAATCCACTGTGTTGGGCATTAAATCGCGCAATACACAAGGGCTGAACTCCCCCTCCCAAACTATTCCAAATCTACCACAAATCCAAAGCAGACATCCTACTTTTGCAGGAGACTCATTTCCCCTCCACTTACAACCCGAAGTTTCTCCATAAGGTGTTCCTGCATTTCTACTTTTCTAATGCCCGCAACAAAACTAAAGGCGTCGCGATATTCCTCTCTAAACGAGCAAACCTTTCCCCTACCGACATTGTCAGAGACACTGAAGGTAGATATCTACTGGTCAATGGCACCCTGAACGGAGAAACGCTTACTTTGGTATCTTATTATGCTCCAAATAGGTGGCAAGGTAAATTCTTCGACTGTATGAAGACTCATCTGGCCCCTTATCTGAAGGGTACTGTAATCCTGGGAGGGGATACTAACACGCCTTTTGACTTCTCTATGGACAAGGCAAACGCGTTACACCCCACTCAAAAGCGGCCCCCCAAACAAAGCCTCCATATAGTGATGGGTCGGTGTCTCCCTCCTCACTTTGGACTGCCTTTAAGGCAGTCATGAGGGGACACTTTATCCAGTTTGCATCTAAACCAAAAAGGGAACATGCCGCTGATACCCTGGCTTTGACTGAAAAATTCCATAAGGCTAGCAAGACCCATAAACGCCTCCAAATGCCCGAACTAGATACCACCAAGACTAACCTAAACGTCGCTCTCATGACCTGCGCAGAAAAATATCTGTGCTGGTCGGGAGCCAAATTCTATATGCCAAGAGATAGGATTGGCACAAAACTAGCCCGAACCTTGTCACCCAAACACCGCTCTACGGCCTTCCCGAAAATACGCACCAAGTCGGGGGACCTCACCCAAAACCCAGACAAAATTATGAAAGAATTCCAACCTTTTTATAAAGCACTTTATAAAAGGGAGGACAAATACCACACCCTCAAACAAACTGGACCTCTTCTTACGAGAAACCTACTGGAAGCTCCGTATAGCACCTCTGAAATTCTAGAAGCAATTAAAAATTCTAAATTGGGTTCCGCTCCAGGCCCGGACGGTTTCTCAACTGTCTTTTATAAAAAGTTTGGCTCAACAGTTGCCCCTTACCTGGCTCGATTTTTCCATGCTACCCGAGAGGGAACCCCCTGGATAAAGAACAAAATGCTGCCTTCATCTCGGTCATCCCCAAGCTGGGAAAAGACCAGAGCGATATCTCAAACTATCCCCCGATCTCTTTAAAAAACAATGACATCAAATTGATGACTAAAATTGTCAACGTTTATCTCACAATATATCCATAAGGACCAGGTGGGGTTCATTCCGGGTAGACAGGGTCCGGACCAGGTAAGGGGGGCTATTGATATTATCTCCCTACTAAAATCACACTGGGATGAAGGCCCCCCACAAGAAGGGTTTTTACTGTCTATAGACCTTCACAAGGCCTTTGACAAAGTCTCGGCCCTATCTCTTTGAAATTCTAAACAGATGGGGATTCAGCCCGCACTTTATTACCTCCCTGACAGCTCTCTACACTAATCTCAATGCGCAAGTTCGCCTAATGGGACAATACTCCGAAACCCTCTCCATCTTGCAGGGAACTAGACAGGGCTGTCCCCTCTCCCCAATAATTTTCGCTATAGCGATTAGAACTCACCCAGACATTAGGGGAGTTAGCTGTGGATCCCAGGAACACAAATGCGCCCTTTTTGTGGATGATCTCCTTTTTATAACGAACCCCCTGACCACGACGCCTAATACTCTTCAGCTATTAAAAGAGTTTGGAACCGTCTCGGGCCTCACGGTCAATACCGCTAAATCACTGGTACTTAACATTTCAGTCCAGGATTCAACAGTCAAACAACTGAAAGCGCATTTCCCATTCACTTGGTCTACACAGACACTCCCTTACCTAGGCATTAAATTAACCAATTCTGTAGAAAAACTGTTTGCAGCAAGCTATGCCCCCATGTTCAAGAGCATTGCAGAGGATTTAAAATCATGGTCGAACTCGGGTTTGTCCTGGATAGGGAAAATAAACTCGATTAAAATGAACATATTACCGCGAATCCTATACCTATTCAGGTCCCTCCCAATTCCACTTAACAAAGGTCATCTCCAGAAGGTGCAATCTCAAATCATCTCATATGTCTGGGGGAAGAAAGGACATAGATGTCACAGGGAAACACTCACCCGACTAAAGTCGCAGGGAGGCCTGGGATTACCCTGTCTATGGTCTTATTATCAAGCAGCCCAGCTTTCACAAATTTCAATAGTCTACTCAAGGGGATCCAAACCATATTTGGTCGCCATGAAAAAACAGGCGGTCCCCAACCACACAATTGATTTCCTCTGGTGGAGTCCGCCAAATATATGCCCAGCTATCCTGGCCCTAGCAGACAAACTATATAAGAAGGGAACCCTTACGTCATTAATCAAACCGTTATCCCACAATCCGGCATTTCCTTCGGGACTGAACATACAAGCGGCTCAACAAGGGCCTTTTTAGAATTGGACACTTCTTTACGCAACAAGGTCCGATTTCTAAAACCTACTGCATATGTAAACTAAAAATACCAGAAGGGGAAAACTGTAGGTTCTCACAAATCTCTCACCTTTTGCACAGACTCTGGATAGACAGGACAAAACCCCTGAGAACAACTGACTATGAGATATGGTGCACGGAAGCAGCAGCCCAAAGGGGAAGCATATACTCCTCTTGGGAAACTGACCTAAACATCCAGATGAATTTAGAATCCTGGTTCCTTGCAGTTCAATATGCACAAAAAGGCTTAATGAGCATTACGCTAATAGAAGCCAATATTAAGGTATTGATGAGATGGTATTACACACCATCGCGCCTGGCTAAAATTTATGTAGACCCCTCTCCTCTGTGCTTTCAAGGCTGTGGGCTCAATGGCACAATGTCTCATACGTGGTGGACATGTCCTCGCATTAGGACATTTTGGAAGAGATTTTTTTGCATGGCCAAGGCAGTACTAGGCTGCGATATCCCGCATTCCCCTGAAATAGCACTCCTACTCCAGAAAGTGGTAGGGCTATCCAAACACAAAAAACTCCTTCTAAATGTTATGCTAATAGGAGCCAAGATTACCCTGGCAAGAGCTTGGAAGAGCTCCACTGTCTCCTTCCTCGCAACACGGAGGAAGATTTCCTGGATCATGGCCCAGGAACTTCTGGTTGTAAAACTCCTAGATAAAAAAGCCGGATTTGAAGCAATTTGGGACTCATAGGCTCTCTATGTGAAGATCCCACTATACCCCGGTTATATTTTGGGAAGTTCTTGATATCTAGAGGTTCGTTACATCTTATTTCTTCTCTCTGACCCTCTATTTCTTTCTCCACTTAACTCTCTCCCCCTAGCTCTTCCTTTGAATTTTTCTTTTTTTCTTTTGCCATTTCAATATTTGCAATAATTGCGGTTTATATGCAGACCCTGGGGAGGAGAGAGTTATAATTCCTGCACTAGGAAGCTGGAAGCTCCCCCCTTTGTGCACCTCTATTCCATGGCTCTGAGGGAGACACAAGATGAGGCCCTGAACTTTATAATGAAGTCTTCTCTATCAGGCGAATCTCCCTACCCCACAGACAAGATCCCACAGGGGGACTCCCCGATTGAAAAAACAGGGCTCACAAGAAAAAATAATTCTTTGCAAACCTCCAGACTTGCGCTCTTATAGGCGCCCCTGGGTGCCTCCCCAATTGGTTGGCTCCCTCCTCTACTGGGTCCTTGACTACTAGCTAACCACATTTTGTTATCTTCTCGACAATTACTGCACGGATACGTTACTCGTTCAGTTAACCTGTTACTGTTACAGAACTAATTGTGAACTTGTAAGATGACATATACTGCCATACTTACTGAATATTGTAACTCAGAATTGTTTTGTCTTCCCTTGATATGTTTATGGTATCCAGAGTATTTACTGCTACTTATAATAACAATAATAAAAACCATTGAAAGAGAAAGAATTCCTCAAAGGATTGTCTGACATGTTCTTCCTCAAGGAGAGTCAAATTCAATCTCCAGATGCCCTTGCCCCTCTGAGGGGCGTCTGAAGCATTCAAGACCACAGATAGCAAACAGTGATCAGAGAACTCCACTGCCTGCACCGCTGGGGACGAGAAAGCAGAGGTCTCCTTAAAAAAAAACAAAAAAAACACCTATCTATCCTACTCTGACTACTACCCCGATGAAAGGTGAACCCGGTATCTTCCGGGAGTTGTGAGAATGTGCACAACCACAAGACCAGCATCCCTAATCATACTATTTAAAAAAACGCTATCATATCCCAGCTTGTCCCTGAAGTCCTTCCTGTCCTTGGGCCTAGTTACTGTATTAAAGTCACCTCCAAAGACCACTTGCTGGGATGTAAAAAGAAATGGCTTGATCCTTGTAAAAAGGCATTTCCTGTCCCACTTTGTGTGTGGTCCATAAACATTAATTAGGCGCAGATCCTGCCCTCCCACAAGGACATCTAAGACCATACATCTCCCAATCTCCACCTCAATAACCCGCCGGACAGTTACCATGCCGGTTTTAACCAGTTCCACACTGCCTACCGTCTATTTACGGCGGCAGTGTGAACGTTGGGCGCGAATCGCCGTAAAAAGACGGCGATCTGCAAATGGCCACTAGGGGGTGCGCGCCCGCCGCACTCCTGAAGAGTGTGCCCGCAGCTCGGGCGGACCCGATGTCTGCCGGCGAGCCGCGATGAGCGGCCACAGCCAAAGAATGGGGAACCACCAATGTAAACAGGGCGGTTCCCCATTCTGACAGTGCGGGCATGGGTGATCTACTGATCCCTGTCACTGGGGTCAGTTAGATCTCTCATGCCTATGGTAGCCCAGCCCCCCCCCCCACAGTTAGAACACACCCAGGGAACATAGTTAACCCCTTCACTACACCCTGCAGGTTAAACCCTTCCCTGCCAATGACATTTATACAGTAATCAGTTACATTTAAATTTCTAATCGCTGTATAAATGTCAATGGTCCCAAAAAAGTGTCAAAAATGTCCGACATGTCCGCCGCAATATCGCAGTACCGCTAAAAATCGCAGATCGCTGCCATTACTAGTAAAAAAAATAAAAAAAAATAAAAACCCCAGAAATGAATTCTCACCATCTGTAAATGCGGCCACTTTTGCGCAAACCAATGAATAAACGTTGATTGCGATTTTTTATCACAAATATGAGGAAGAATATAAATCGGCCAAAACCGGTGAAAAAAATGTTTTTTTATAGTTTTTTTTGGATTTGTATTTTAACAAAAAGTAAGAAATTTGGGGGTTTTTTTGCAAAATGGTCGCGGTGATCAGAAATGACGCAGAGGGGATCAAATACTACCAAAAGAAAGCTCTATTTGTGGGAAAAAAAGGACGCAAATTTAGTTTGGGTACAACGTCGCACGACCGAGCAATTGTCAGTTAAGACGACGCAGCGCCAAATCGCAAAAAGTGCTCTGGTCCTAAACTGGGAAATTCTTCCGGGGCTGAAGTGGTTAAACAACACCGCTACATCGCTGTAAGGCTCAGCCGCAAGAGACCAGTAAGATGGACCATACCTCCACTCTCTCTTGGCCATATGAATATCTGCCAAGGAGGTGAGCCTAGTCTCTTGTAAAAAATAAAATTTCAGCATCTAATTGGCTGAACAAAAAGAAGACCATAGAATGAGCTCTTACTGACTTAATCCTGGCGACAATTATGGTCGCCACTTTTAACGGAGGGTCAACCACCATTTGGGTTATTGGGTGGATTTCTTCTTAGCTCCTCTCTGCTGCTCATCACCAGAAGCCTCTCTCTTTCTTGAGGCCTCCTGCAACTCCATTTCAGAATCTGAACTTGGCTCAGAAGAAGCCTCAGATGAGGAAATATCTAACTTGGAGGCCCTAGGACGGTTGGAGACAGACACTGGAGCTTCCCGTCCCTGTTCCATCCTCACCACCTGCCTCTTTCGCCTTCCAACTTTCCTTCTCTCCTCCAGGTACTGCAGGTCCGATTCAGAGATGCTCTCATCTCTTGCTTTTTTCTTTGAAGTCTTCACAGTAGACTTATTTACAGAGGAAGAAGCGGTACCCTTTTTGGTACTCTCTACCACTCCTGGTGGGGGGACCTTCCTTTAAGTCAGACTCATGGGGGATAACTGACTCAGGGGGCACAGACTTGGAAGGTTCTGACACAAGAGGAATGGGTACAGTAGGCTGGGGGGGGGGGGGGGCATAGAGACAGACACAGAAGGAAACAGACATTCATAAGGAAGACACAGACAGAGATACGGGGGGGGGGGGGGGTCGGATGACATGGGTAAGGAGAACACAGTCTTGGAAGGTTCAGACACGGGGGACTCAGTCAATAGGGGGTACTCAGACTGAATTTCCTTCCAGGGGGGTGGTCCTCACCATCTCTCATGGTTTTTCCCATGGCGAAGAAGGAGACATTTATTCAGATGACACTTCTGAAGTTTCTTTTTTCGTTCTCTACTCTCGTAGAGACTTAGCCTGGACGTCATGGACCTCCTCTCTTCCTTTCAACCTTCCGCTTTCTCCGTCCACCACTCCTACCTTGTCCCTGCCCTTCGAGGTCACAGACAGAGGTTGGCAGGATCCCGGAGGTTCAATCTATAAAGGAGTAGACTCCGAAGAAGACTCGGTTCAAGTCTAAGACTTTACCTCA
>BLSH010355502.1:32325-56248 GCA_018402905.1 Glandirana rugosa | reverse complement strand
CCTTTCCATGCCCAATAGGCTGGACAGGAGAACTAAATATTTAAATAATTATAAAAAATAATGGCTACCGTTTAGGAATTTACAGGGCGTTGGTAGTAATCGGCCATCTTTGCTTTGTTCCAAATAATGCTAAAATCACATAGCAAAACTGATTCTTTCAACTAAGATTTTACTTCTACACAAAAGTTAAAAAATGTCCCTATGCTTTAAAAAAAATCATCATCATACAATTTTTATTGTAGTTTATTTTCTATGAAATCAAAGAAGGGGGGGGGGGGGGTTTGAAAGCGAGCACATACTGTCATGCTCCAATGAACACATTCCTTAGGAGGGGGTCACAACCTCAAAGAGCATGCAGGATAGAGGGACTAGAAGGTCCAGCATGCCTCTCAATACACAAATTACCTCTGTGAAACACTTACATTTCCCATCTGTATACAACACATGCTATTACTTTCTTACAATTAAACTTTCCCAAAAAACTTTCTGACAAACAGAAAAAAAAAAACAATTTTTCTCACATCAGCTTACTTACAATGTATTCTTTCATAACTTCAAAAAACACTTTCTTTTCCAATGTTTAACTTACATAAACCTTCAAATATATAAACCAGTTACACTTATCATTACCCATTTATCATCTCACTTTCACTATAGAATGGAATGCATTTAACCTCTTAATAGATAAAAACACAGCCTATGTAACAACGCAGAAAAACTCAGCATACTTCCAGATTGTCCACCCATGGGTTAACTGGACAGTAATTAATTTCACATACACAGACTAAGACATTTTGCATATCTCGCCTATTCCGGGAAAAAACATTATAGAATAACTTAAGCTCATTAAATTTTCTTGAGGGTTTTCTCTAGTAGTTGACCTGGCGTAACACTCTAATTATATGTGTCCTTCTATCAGAACCAATATGTTGAATCAGCAGCCCAGTAATCTAGGTGATATTATTCATGCAGCTTCTGGGGTTCCTAATGACCACCCCAGATTCCTAATCCTATGTTTCTCGGCTTTCTCAAGTCCCTCTGGCTGTATGGGTTGGAGCTGGCACCTTATAGGTTGGTGTCCCTCCTTTCTTGCTACCTCTTCAATTCCTGTTATACTACTACCTTGTTTGGCTGCTACGGGATGGTGTACGTTAAGTCTAAATACTAGAATGTCAGGAATGTCCTCTAACAGTGGCTTGAGACCAGGGATCTCAGCTCTATAACCTCCTGGCACTGTTTTTACTAGTCCCCAACCGTTGTCATTAATGCCTAACAAAATTCCAGTCTTACAGTCGGGACATGACATGTCAGTTGTAATGTAGACAGTTAACCCTATTGTTCTAGAGAACGCTCACAGTGCTCGGCTGCCACTCTAAGTTGCCTTAGGGTTCGCCTTCCATAAACGTGAGCTGGTCACTGAGTACTTCAGTCAAACTGTCAGTATGGAGCGAGTTCGAATGGCACGTGACCACTTGCCACTCTCAACAAAGGATAGGACAGTCTACAGAGTCTACAGTATGTCACAGTTCAGTGTACAGTTATATAATCCTTATTCATATTGAAATCAGTGGCGTTTGTCCAGTCTTACCACCTGAACTTTATACCACACAAACAAATTATCTTATACTTCTACACGACAGTAGAGAAAAGCAAAGTAGCAAGATTACCCAAGACAGACTGACAAGTATCAAAGTACAATATGTCTAACAGAGTACTTTTCAGAGTCTTCCGGAGACTCTTTCCCATGAAATAGGCCACTTCCCGGAGTGCGCCGTAATTTCATATAATGGCTGCTCCTGGAGCAAGCCGCAGTTCCACAATATTAAGTCTCCCAGAGACTTATTATGGCCACTTCCCGGAGTGCGCCATAGTTCAGAGATCGGAACTAAGTCAGAGCCCGAGAACACCCGGATAGATAAACAAAATTGTGTATACCTTACCCGGGGTCAAGAAGGGACGACTCTCCGATCTCGGTGGGACCTCCACTTGTTAGGAACTGCTATGATAACCCCCGGCTATCATCTCTCCGTCAGCCTGTCTTAAGTTCGGATGTCCGAGAGAGACTGAATTTCACCCGAATAATAGATACATGCAGACACAAGTATGGTGAAATCAATCTCTGGTTTACTGGTATAAAAATGGGCGGTTTTATACATTTCATACAAAGGGGGGCGTACAATACACAATTATTAAAAAAGAGAAAAATTGCCTTGTTAGCAGTTATCTATAGATTATGTTCTTTCTTCAAGGCTGCACGTTGTCTGTCCCAAATCGCTGTCATGAATAGACACGCAGAGAACATCAGTACAGCATGCTGCCCCTACTGTACAGACCCCTTCAAATCAGGGTGAGGCCATGGGAGGAACTGGTATAGGGACTACTGAAGCTGATGATTCTCATACCGAGGAACCCACCAGCTCAGGCTCCCTCTGTTGGTCAGATTCGCTGATGCAGCAGATTTGACTAACATCTTAAGTCCTTCACATACACGAGACGGGACCCAATATGGTGCCAATTCATCCAATGCTACACACCAAAACCTTTAATCATAGATGACACGGGAGAAAGTTTACTTATATGGCACAGAATTCTTGATATGTTGTCAGAGAGGAAATATGGGATGAGCACTATGGCTGCCCGTTTTGATCATAGAAGCTACAGTATGTGAAGTACGGGATTACAGTAAAGGGAAATCAGAACAAGATAAGGAAGGTAAGACTTAATTTAAGCAGGGAGATATTAAAGAGAGTTAAAAGTGATAGAGTGATATGCATGTGTTGTATACAAATGGGAAAAATGTAAGTGATTTTAGAGAGATAATTGTGTATGTTTGTTTGTGAATGCTGGAACTTATAGCACTAGGTCATGAGTGCCCAGTGCAGCTGTGACCCCCTCCCAAAGAATGTCCTGGATGACGCTTTAGTAGCAAGGACACAATGATGTGACTACACGGATATCATAACAAAATGTGCTGAGCGAGCTAATCTAATGATAAACAATGGGATCACAATTATTTTGAATCTGTTTTCCAAACATGGTAAACGCGTACATAGGAAAGTGCACAAAGTATAGAATTAAATGAAATATCCTTTGATAGTGGAAATAGTATATTTAAAAAAAAATGTCCTCCTTTAAGGAAATATATCTGTGGATATATATTAGAATTAGGGTGTGATATTGAGATTATCACTGGAGTATTAATTTCTGATATGTGAGAGTAATCAATAAAAATGTAAACATAACAAACCCATCACATCCAGTCCACCCATCCATGTTAGGATGGGTTTCACCTGCAGCCAGCTGTTTTATAGGTTTTGATCTGGCCGAGGGCTTTCTGTCCTGTCATATACAGATTGTTGGTACTTTTGTTTGGTTTTATTTTAGTACAAAGGTAACAGTATATGATTGGACAATAGTGAATGATCACTGGAGATGTATGTTATGTATCGTGTTGATTAATGAATGTAATGAAGTGTGATACTTTAAAATACAACACTAATGATTGTTTTTTGTTAATACAGAAGTTTTCAAGATCTGTATGGGAAGAGGTTGAAATAGAAAAATCAATAGATTTGGTAATGTATAATCTTTGTGCAAAATGTTATGAACATACTATAAAGGTTGTGGTGAATTATTAGTGATAATTTGTGATGGACGTCCTTTAATGAAAATCCACGTGGTGATTGATTAATTAATTAATGAGCTCATTTAATATGAATAGAAAAGAGTGCACTCTTATTAAACAACATAGCCATATGTTTTGTATTTTGTGATTTATATGTGTTTATTGCTAAGCATTTGTTTATTTCTAGGAGGGAAATGTAATGATTGTTCACTAAGATCTTTCATCTTGTTTAGTTTCTAGATAGTGCAGAAAAGAGTGAAGCATCAATCCACCTGTTTGATATGGTTTGATGTCCGAGAACTAAATATGAAGATTACAGCACACATTGACAGTTTCCATCAACATACTTGTTTAGTTTATTTATGTAAACATTAATATCAAAACCTCAAAGAAGGGTGGGATTGTAGTGCAATCCACCAAGGTCCCAATAATTTCCTTCCTAACACTGATTGTGACAGACACCCTCAGCCCACCTCCAGGCAGGACAGAGTATGGGCAGAAAATTCTTTTGATGTTGACCCCATTTTCCTGCACCCCCTACAAGGCCATTCTTAAGGCATGGACAAAACCTGTGTACCATAAACAGTATCCTTTAAGCAAAGTAAAAGGAGTAAGGTATTGCCCCAGTGGTAGCTACAGATTTGTACAGGATCTGTAAGCCATAGATTAACTTGTGGTCCCCATTGCCCCAATAGTGCCAGATGTGCCATCACTCATGTCCTCCATTCCATCCGATGCAGAGTGTTTTACAGTGATTGATCTGGTAAATGTTTTTTTTTTCCGTCCCTGTGGATAAGGAGACACGGCCAATCTTTGCCTTGTGTTTAAAGAATCGCCAATTTATCTGGTGTAGAATGCCCCAGGGCCATGTGGACTCACTTGTAGTTTACTTGATTGTGCTCCAGGCCACACTGAGGTCCTGGACTTCTCGTAATGGTTCAGTCCTACTTCAAATCAGGCAGCCGGACAGGAGGACAGTGTGGATCTCATAAACTGTGTATTTGAAAAAAGCGATCATAAAGTGTTTAGAAAAAAATTGCAGTGGTGCCAGGAAACTGTTGTGTACCTTGGTTTTGTCCTCACAAAAGGAGAAAGGAAAGTCAGTTACAAGAGAGCTGCGGCTCTCATGGGTCTGCCCCGCCCATTGACCAAGAAGGACATGCTTACCTTCCTTGGCATAATTGGTTACTGCCGCCAATGAATACCTGACTGTTCCTACTATGACAATCTCCTGAGACATGCCACAGGTTCTGATATGCCAGATTGTGTAAAAAGGAAATATGTAATTTTTTTTGTGTATTTGAAAAATGCTATGGTAACGGCCCCTAGTCTAGGCCTGCCTGATTCCAGGGACAACTGTAAAACAATGGCGGGAGTCCTAGCTCGGGAACATGGAGGCCAGCTCCACCCTGTTGTTTTTTTCTAAAAGATGGTTCTAGTACAGGTTCAAGGCATGCCTGCGTGTCTCAGAGCTTTAGCATTCTGTGTGATGGTGGTGGAGATGGCTGCATCATTCAGTCTGGGACAGGATACCACTTTAAACACCCAACATATGTCAGCCCAAAGGCTTAGTGGTTATAAGGTTATAATACCTCAGGCCCAGCTCCAATCCTCAATGTATAAAAGGAGAACAGGATGAGATTGTTCCACAACATGATTGTTTGGATCTATATCCATCAGGACATGTCCCCAAGATAGAACATGTCTTCTGTGGCCCTACCAGATGCACAGAATGTGTTTGTGGATGGCTCTTATTCAAGGCCCAATGCAACACATATCATGCAGGATATGCTGTTGTACAATTACCAGACAATATTCTAGAGGCAAAATCAATTCTTTACCAGTCAGCCCAGGCTGCAGAACTGATAGCCCTCACAAGAGCTTGCCAGCTCTTTGAAGGACAAGATGTGCATATTTTAAAGAAAGGTCCATTGCCATTTTATATTACAGGACACACACAGGTCCGCAAACTGAGATAGCCAAAGGAAATGCCCTAGCATTGAAGGAAGCCACATCCACTCAAAATGCAACCACCCAAATGCCTTTGCTCATGTCAGAAATGCTATTTTAAACCAGATATTGCAAGATTTGCAGACATATGCCACGGACATAGATTGGAACAAAGCAGGTGTGCAGATGGGCCCTAATCCTGGACTTATCTACCAAGAGGGGAGACCATGCATTCCAGGCCTCCCTCCCTTGTCAAGGGCATATGTCTCCAGGTGCATCATATGTATCAGAAAAAGAGGCAAACATGAACACCTTATATACCCAACAACTCCATTCACTCACCTATAGATAGACTTTGCACATATGCCAAAGGTGGGTAAGAGACAGGAGTACCTCTTGGTGATCGTGGATATAAAGTCACGATGACCTGAGGTCTTTGTAACCACAGGAGGAGATGCCAAAGCAGTTGTAAAAAAATTCTTACACAGGAGATTATTCCCAGGTGGGGATGTCTGCTCTAGATTAACTCAGACAATGGCCCTGCGTTTATGGCCAAGACCTGGTAAGGACTCCTAGAATTGACTGTAAGTTTCACATACCACATCACCCCCAAAGTTCAGGTATAGTGAAATAGGATGGTAGAAAGAGGGGACCTAGATCTAATCCAGGAAGAATACGTGAGAAAACTTATTGAAACTTTGGACAAAGTTGAAAGAAACGTTGCTTGCACCTCTCCTTGTTCTTCACAGGTACCAACGCACCCTTTCCAGGTCGGGGACCAGGTCGTGATCCAGAGGGGGCCCAAGGGATGAAAGCCACAGGAACCCCCGTTTGGACCAGCTACAAGAGTGGTGGCCATCATCAGGACAACTATCCTTACAGAGGAATCCCCTAACCGGATCCATGCTAGTCGTGTGAAAAGGGTGAACCAAGCACCCAAGAAGCAAGATAAAGACAAGAGAGGCAAAACAGGTGGTATAAGTCCTCGAACTGAGAGTGAAACAGGTGGAAAAGTCTCTGAAAAAGATGACCTCGCTTATCTCACCACAGACTTTTGGGAAGGCCTTGTGCCTTCTAATGTGCTCCTCCTCTTGATCTTCCTTGCGGTTTGGATAGTAACTAACTGTATATCTCCCTGAGGACTCATAAGGCCAATATCTGGAGAAAGCCCTAAGACTGTCGCTGTAATGAACAAATGCTACAATTAAGAGAGACACTGATGATGAGCCCTCAGATGTGTTCCATGGAGAAATGCTTTTGCTAAAATTTAAGTACACTTATGCACAAAGGTTTGACAAATGCCCAACGTTATTGTCCAACATATAAAGGAAGTATATAAAGTAGCTAGAGATGTCGCCAAGAACTGAAGCCCCTTTATTGAAGCAGGTTTTGGTTTCGGAGGAATCTTTTCCTGGTTAAATATATTGTACTCACAGTCTCTTGTCACATTTTTGGGGTTGTGTCCGATATGTGCAAAGAGAGATCACAAAAATACTTAAAAGTATAACATTTATTACAAGTAATGACAGATAAAGATAAAGAAAATATCAAGAATACTTAACTAAAGGTGCTTGCTTCCCGCCATGGGTCCCTTTCATGGCACAGGTGACCAGGACCAGACACTGGCCTCATGGCTGTTCTGGGTGAGACTAACTTATACCAGTTTGGGCTGTGGTATTAAACTTGTGTGTAAGGAAAAGGACCACCCCAGCCAACACCCTGGTAAGCAACAATATGACCTTTAAATTCCTGAGGAGAGGGGGCTAGCTTGACCATATAAGACAGTTCAAATGCCAATAAGTTGAGTCATGCAAGGTAACCAGGATATTAGAGGCTAGAATAGATATTTGTGAGGCCGACCTTAACGAGGAATATGAAATATGCAATTTCCCCAACACACAGTCATAATGATCTTGATCCTCGCCCTGATACTTTACTTATGCTTTAGATGCTGCATGTGTATAATGGAGAAGGCTAGCAGATCCAAAGATGTATTGCCTTATGTAATGTACATGGAAAATTATAAGATAGCTAGAAAGAAATCATGTCCATGATTTAAGAGGGGAAGTGAAGTAATATGAAGTAATATGCTATACTTATTCAGTTCCATTTTGATTTACAGCAGCCATTTTAAACTAGTTAAAAGTTGTGTATAAATGTTCTCACACACATTTCCCACCAGCTAAGCAAGTTTGACCAAAACATGTAATTTCCCTGAAATGACGCTTATACATCTGCTAGCCAAGTTCCATTCTCATCACATATTTTGACTATTATTTTTGTTATGTTTTTCATTGCATTTGTTATGAGAACTGTTCCATCTTGTTATGTATTTCTGAGTAGCAGAAAATAACTATATAAACTGAGAGAATAAAGCACTAATCAGATCATTCTGAGCAACACCACTGCATGTCTGTGTCTGTTCAAACAAATTGATCTCCGAGCTTGCTGAGACGAGGACTAACCCGGACAGGGCTATCAGTCTATCTGACCTAAGACAAGGGTACCCCCAACAGGTTCAGTTTACTTAACCACTTCCTTACTGGGCACTTAAACCCCCCTCCTGCCCGGACCAATTTTCAGTTTTCAGCGCTGTCACTATTTGAATGACAATTGCGCGGTTGTGCGACGTTGTACCCAAACAAACTTGGCGTCCTTTTTTTCCCACAAATAGAGCTTTCTTTTGGTGGTATTTGATCACCTCTGCGGTTTTTTATTTTTTGCGCTATAAACAAAAAAGAAGCGACAATTTTGAAAAAAAAAACAATATTTTTTACGTTTTGCTATAATAAATATCCAAAAATAAAAAATAAAAAAACTAATTTATTCATCAGTTTAGACCGATATATATTCTTCTACATATTTTTGGTAAAAAAAATCGAAATCGGCGTATATTGATTGGTTTGCGCAAAAGTTATAGCGTTTACAAACTATGGACATTGGTTTATGGCATTTTTATTTATTTTTATTTTTTTACTAGTAATGGCGGCGATCTGCGATTTTTATGGGGACTGCGATATTGTGGCAGACATGTCGGATGTTTTTGACACTTTTTTGGGACCAATGACATTTATACAGCGATCGGAAATGTAAATTTCCACTGATTACTGTATAAATGTCATTGGCAGTGAAGGGGTTAACCTGCAGGGGGCAGTGAAGGGGTTTACTATGTTCCCTGGGTGTGTTCTAACTGTGGGGGGCAGGCTTGGCAGGGGCATGACAGATCTAACTGATCCTAGTGACAGGGATCAGTAGATTTGTCATGTCCCCTGTCACAGAACGGGGAACCGCCATGTTTACATCGGCGGTTCCATGTTCCGGCTCTCTGGAAGGACATTGCGGGTCTCAGGCAGACATCGGGGTCCGCCCGACCCGCGGGCACGCTCCCGAAGCGTGCGCGGGCACGTGCGTGCGCCGCTTGCACCCGCGGGAGCGCGCCCAGCACGAGCCAAATGGGAAGACGTCTATAGACATCCTCCTGGCATTTTAGCTCTGCGCTGTATCCGTCATTCGGTTATGGCATGGATGCGAGGAGGTTAAAGTATTTATAAACGCCATAAGATCAATGAAGTAGGTGTCAAGTGGAAGCAGTAGATCTGCAGAGAATGTTATTTGAGCCCCTAGCACTTTATATATGACTGTATCCACATATTTTAGTGTATTTGTGATAATTTCTGTGCACACACAATAGGACAGCGCTGTGACACATAATGCTCTTCTAGTTGATAAAGGGAATACTTACCTTTGTTACAGCAGCAGTCCGGTATAAGTTATATTTGTAGGTATTTGAGTTGTTACACATAGCGCGGGTTTTATTCAATTTCTATTGGTGACATAATTGCCCAAATCTGGGGATCAGGAGCCATTTCCACCCTTTACTCTCGGCTGGGGTTCTTTGTATCCATATAACAGATGTTCTACATGACTAAATCTGCAATCAATTTTACTACAAAATCAAAGGAGCCAAAATGTCTCCCCCCGAGCAGTAATATATTTCTATCCCCCTTGGTGGGAGTGGAGATGACCCCATCTATAAGGATATACAGTACATCCACACACAGCACAAGGCCGTGTTCACACTACCAGACCTTTCTCAGGGCTGCAGTTCCTCTGAGCTCCACAGGGTGGTGATCTCACTTCTACCCAGACAGGAAAACATGGAAGTGATGTCAGGAGCAGACAGGAAGTTCCGGGTGAGAGGTCAGGAGTGGAGAGGAGACATTGCTGGAAGAGGCAGCAGAGGAGGTAATAAGATTTTATTTTCTATTTACACCCAGTAACCCCCTGTCATGTCCGTCCTCTTCCTCCATAGTCACTGTGATGTCTTTTATCTCCAGCAGATGATGATACTCACATATATAGTGTGGGGACCTAGATTAACCCCTTTGGGGGATCAGTTGATGATTAATATATCTTCCTTCCAAAGTTGGCCATACATGGTTCAGTTTTATCATTCAGCTCCCCTCCCCCTCATCTCCTTCATTATGTAAGTCATGCTGAGATAATGTCCCATTGGCTGAGCAATATTCTCATTTGTCTCTGAGCTCCTTCTTGCTATTCCTCGCACTTCCTGTTGTTTCCTTGGATTGATTTTCTGTGTAGTGACCCCGGCTTCATCTCTTGGATGTCCTCGTCTGTTGCTTGTCCTGATCTTTATCCCGATTCCTGGATCTCCTCCTCATCTCTCCTCCATATCCTCTTACACAGCTTTTCTCCACATCTGCAGTGACCCTGTGGGGTGGAAACTTGGCACCAGCATGCAGAGAAATCCATCCCCACCATTGGGAGCTCTGGAGAAAATTGGCTGCTATTTATACTCCGTTCCTCCGCACGTCACCTGATCACACATGAGAGCTTACTTTCACAGATTTTTGTATGGTAATGATCAAAGTTCTACAATGATTTGTTTTGCATGGGAGCCTCATATATAGGGCCCCTCAAATCACCCCATCCAAATGTCCCTCCACCCAGGGTCTATATGTCCTATGACATCACACTGACCTCACAACTTCTCCCAATGTCCCTCCATCTATCTTTTGTTTTCTGATGCTCTCAGGATGTGGGCGGACCTTTGGCATCCTCACTAGCAAAGTGGGTCTGTTGGCCCTGCATTGTATGTAATGATGAGAGAATGGCAGCAACAAGCTTTTAGCCTGTGTAGTGTGGGGGTCTTGTGAAGGTAAATTATACCTCAGTCTGAAGTGGGGCTTTAATAAATTAAGATCTGAATGGTAAGGTGAGGAGGATTCTGGGAATATGTTTTGATTTTACTATTTGTGTTCAGATCTAGAGTTTTCCTCCTGTGAAGTCTGGAGATCATATGACCATCACATTGCCTCCATCTCCCTCCCTGATAGAGTAGAGAAATAAAAGGGAGATTCTAGAAGTCACCAGAGAGATCATCGAGGAGAGGTGAGCTGGGAATTCCGGGACATTATCCAGTAACAGACAAGGGATGTGTCTGGATGGTGACTGTATCATTGTGTGTGTCAGGTTCCTATAAGGTGTCAGGATGTCACTGTCTATTTCTCCATGGAGGAGTGGGAGTATTTAGAAGGACACAAGGATCTCTACAAGGACGTCATGATGGACAATCAGCCGCCCCTCACATCACCGGGTAAGAGGAGACTTTATTGTAAAGGAGAGAGCAGTACAGGGGGTCCACCTAGATCCCCCATCATCTGATAAACACATAGAAACAATGTATTCAGTCAGTGTGTGTGTTTCCTACAGGTGGATCCAGTAATGGGAACCCACCAGAGAGATGTCCCCATCCTCTGTATTCCCGGGATTCCACACAGGAAGATCACAACTATGCACAATGTTATTGGGTAGATGATCGACAATTATTGGTAGTTCTAGTTCATACACATCATGTTTGTTACAATTACTGTTTTATTATATATTCCAAGTGGAAACCTCAGGGATGGTAATATTGATGTTAACCACTTCACCTCCGGAAGAATTTCCCAGTTTAGGACCAGAGCACTTTTTGCGATTCGGCGTTGCGTCACTTTAACTGATAATTGCGCGGTCGTGCGACGTTGTACCCAAACAAAATTTGCGTCCTTTTTTCCCCACAAATAGAGCTTTCTTTTGGTGGTATTTGATCCCCTCTGTGTCATTTGTCATCACCGCTATAAACCAAAAGAAGAGCGACCATTTTGCAAAAAAAAAACAAATTTCTAACTTTTTGCTAAAATTCAAATCCAAAAAAATATATAAAAAGACATTTTTTTGGCCGATTTATATTCTTCCTCATATTTGTGATAAAATAAATCGCAATCGGTGTTTATTGATTGGTTTGCGCAAAAATGGCCGCGTTTACGGATGATGAGAATTCATTTCTGGGGTTTTTTTTTTTTTTTACTAGTAATGGCAGTGATCTGCGATTTTTAGCGGTACTGCGATATTGCAGCGGACATGTCAGACATTTTTGACACTTTTTTCGGACCAATGACATCTATTCAGCGATCAGAAATTTAAGTGTCCACTGATTACTGTATAAATGTAATTGGCAGTGAAGGGGTTAACCTGCAGGGGGAGATCTAGGGGTTAACTGTGTTCCCTGGGTGTGTTCTTACTGTGGGGGGGTTGGGCTACCATGGGCATGAGAGATCTAACTGATCCCAGTGACAGGGATCAGTAGATCTCCCATGCCCACACTGTCAGAATGGGGAACCGCCGTGTTTACATCGGCGGTTCCCCGTTCTTTGCCTGTGGCCTCTCATCGCGGCTCGCCGGCGGACATCGGGTCCGCCCGAGCCGCGGGCACACTCCTCAGGAGTGTGAGGGGCGTGCGCGCCCCCTAGCGGCCATTTGCAGATCGCCGTCTTTTTGCAGCGATTCGCGGCCAGCATCCACACTGCCGCCGTAAATATGCGGTAGGCAGTGTGGAACTGGCTAAAGAAGAGTATAAAGAGGAAGATGAGGAGTATGGAGTGATGGAGGAGTTTTCAGAAGGACACAAGGATATGATGGAGCCACCTAATACCAGGAACCCACCAGAGAGATGTCCCCGTTCTCTGTATTCCTGGGATTCCACACAGGAAGATCACATCATGCCTCACTGTTATAAGGTTGGTGGGACTTAGGTTATAAAACACGGACTCATGGAGACAATGTGTGGATTTTTTATGTGATGTTACAATAATAAAGCTTATATTTTACAGATGATATTCTCTCTCATTTTCTTAGAGTGGAGATCCAATCGATATAGAATTTGAGGTTAAAACAGAAGAAGAAGAGAGGTGTGTGAGGGATGATCAGCAGTCTATGGAGGAGGATGGAATAACGGGGACATTTATAGAGGAGGACCCTCCTACAGAGATCAGCACAGGTTGGTCATTACCACTAAATACATTCCTTCACCCATACTGCTTACTGATTGGTCCAGAGTAGGGCAAGGACTGGGTGATATCAGCCTGTAATACCCTGGTCACTAAGGATGGGCTTGGGCATGTTCCCAACCCCACGCGCCCGAGCCCGCTAGGAAGCTGACATTGCACATCGCTAATCACAGGCAGTGAGATATTTCCGGATCCACAACTGCACAGATCAGGAAATGTCTCACTGCCTTTGATTAGTGCTGCACAGTGTCAGCTTTGTGGCGGGCTCATGCACGTGGGGTTGCATACATGCCCAAGCCCATCCTTAAAGGTCACTTTCCTGAGCTGTGTTCCCCATCCTGTATTCCTGTATTTCTCTCAGATAATCTTCCTTCTCTGTGCTGCAGACACAATTTATGTATCTACACTGGATTTATGGAGATTCTGGGGTTCAGCTGACAGCAAAATGTTCTTTATCACAATAGGTGTTACTAGACCTAGGCACCTTGGGTATGTTGTTTGGGTCTTCTGCCCTATGCCTGGGTCTAGCATGATCTCTGACAGAGCAATTCTCCCCAGGTAACTTGCTGTGTTGTCTGCTGGCTGTGTCGTGTGGAGGGATATGTCTGTAGAGCCTCAGACCCAAGTCACTGAGTGCAGTCTCAGGAGATGGGAAGCAGCAGTGTGGGACCTCTACAACTTGTCTCATGTAAACATTTAAGCTTCCACTGATTATTAAATACCAATATTATGAGTCCTGACCCTTACACTGTATGCTCTATCAGGGCAGGACAAATGGGGGGAGTAGGGGTGGGGGTTGAGTGCAGTGATCGCACACTGCAGTGCTTGTAAAAGCCAGAATGAGGGAGGGCGATCATTGGTTAAAAATGCACAGCAGACAGTGCACTTATCGCGGCTGCGGCCCACAGCACACCTGGCACACACAGTGCTCTTGCTGAGCAGCAGTGAGGAGCCGAGTGATGTTGCGGTCCCTGCACTCCTCTTGCACCTGGCTGGCACTACTGGAAGTCATGCATACGGTGATCTCCACCCAACAAATGATTTATAGTCCTGCCCTGTTACATGACATCATTCAGAGGCGGGGACAGAGATGGTGGCTCCTCGGGGGAGCAGGTATGAGGCACTGAGCAATACAAGCAGCAGGCAGAGGAGGAGAAGTAGGGAGTGTAAAGTTCTGTTTATTACAGCGACCCCGTCACATTCTGTACTATGACTTGGACTGGTTATCACCTTAGGACTGCCATTGGTCACTGATGTATTAGTGATCAGTGGCTGTGTTAATTATCCCCTTAATGTCACAGCACAAAGGGGTTAATTACTACTGCTGCTGACCACCAATGGGGAGGGATATCTAAATGCCACTGACCACCAATGGAAAGGGATATCTAAATGGAGCTGTCCACCATTGGGGAGGGATATCTAAATGCCGCTGTCCACCAATGGGGAGGGATATCTAAATGCCACTGACCACCAATCAGGAGGGATATCTAAATGCCACTGACCACCAATGGGGAGGGACATCTAAATGCCACTGACCACCAATGAGGAGGAATATCTAAATGCCACTGACCACCAATGGGGAGGGATATCTAAATGCCACTGACCACCAATGGGGAGGGATATCTAAATGCCGCTGAGCACCAATGGGGAGCGATATCTAAATGCCGCTGACCACCAATCAAGAGGGATATCCAAATGCCACTGACCACCAATGGGAAGGGATATCTAAATGCCGCTGCCCACCAATGGGGAGGGATATCTAAATGCCACTGACCACCAATGGGGAGGGATATCTAAATGCCGCTGACCACCAATGGGGAGGGATACCTAAATGCCACTGACCACCAAATGGGAGGGATAACTAAATGGAATTGCCACACTGATTATCATTGCAGAAAGATTAAAGTAGAATTCCAACATAAGCCCAACAAGCATTAAAAATGCCCCTCCCCCTCCTAATACCTATGCTGACTAACTTATTTTCAGGCTGCTCCAGTCCAGTCATGTGATCTCCCCTTTGTGAGTCAGCAGCGCATGCAAGGGAGAAGAGGGAGCGCTGGCAACGTCTGGGACATGGAAGTCTATGGGTGACATCACCACTCAGGCTTTACCAGCAGTTGTTGGAGTTCTCTTTCCTCTCCCCTACAGCCACTGCTGGCTGACACAGGGAATATCACATGACCGGACCAGAATGACTTACAAATAGGTAAGTACAGAATCTCACAAAAGTGAGTACACCGCTCACATTTTTGTAAATATGCTATTATATCTTTTCATGTGGCAACACTGAAGAAATTACACTTTGCTACAATGTAAAGTAGTGAGTGTACAGCTTGTATAACAGTGTAAATTTGCAGTCCCCTCAAATAACTCAACACACAGCCATTAATGTCTAAAGCTAGTTAGGTTCAGGCTGGAAATCCACTTTTAGAAGCTACCAATGAAAGGGGGTTTAGAAAACATAATGCCACTGACCACCTATGCTGGGGGTTATTTTTCCTTTTACTGACACCAATGCTGGGGATCCGTTTTTCTGCTGCTGACGTCATTGCTGGAGGTCATTATTATAGAAACTGACACAAATGTTTGGGGTTGTTATTGTTACAGAAATTGCCAACTATGATTATTGTTATTATTGTGTAAACTTGCACCAATGCTGGGAGTTCTTATTGCAGAAACTGGCCTAGATGCTGGGGGTTGTTATTTCTCCTACTGACACCAATACTGGGGGTTATTATTGCCGCTACTAACTTCAATGTTGGGGTTATTCTTGCATAAACAGGCACTGATGCTGGGGGTTGTTATTGCATAAACTAACACTGATATTGATGGTTATTATTATGGAAACTGGCATCTATGCTGGGTGTTATTATTGCAGAAATTGACACCAATGTTCGTGATTATTGTTGAGGAACCTGGCACTAATCCTAGGGTTTATTACTACCTAAACTGACACCAATACTGGACTTTTTTTTTTTTGAAACAATAGTTTTTATGGAGTTTTCTGCAATTTACAGAATAAAAGAAAAAAGGTTACGGTAATTTGCAATGTAAAACATCTACACTTGGTAACATAGTAAATGGTAGTAGATAGTTGTTGTACATACAATAAAATATTGTTATACCATACATTTCGTTGAAGTATGCTTCTATTCGCTATCACATCCCTCTACCCGGCAACCCCAAATTTTGCTCATGCTGTGCCAGAGGGGGCAAGGAATGGTACGCCTGACCCTCCATTGTTATATATGTCATACAGCTCATGGCTGTTTTGTGTGGAGGGTCGTAAATGGAAGTGCAGTTATTTAAGATAGATTGTATCTGTTGAATTAGACACGTGCATCCTGGTATTTGTACAACTCTTTAGGAAAAACAACATAGGTAACTTGTCAATTTCAATGCTATTAATAACCGGGGTGAACATCTTGAAAAAAGTGTTAATAAGCTGATTTAAGGGCTTATTTCTTGGTCCGGTTTGAGATCATGATCCTCCAAATTTGGTCCATAGATTTTGGTGTTCTGATGTGGGAGGAGATTTGGGGATGCTTGGTGTAGGAGTTGAAAGGTACTCTTGGATAATTTGCATTAAAGTGGTGTACTTCTCGTGTCAGTGATCCAGGTTTCCCAATTTTTGATAAAGCTTGTGGTGGTTAGGTTGGCCTTGGCAAATGCGGCCTCGAGCTGGTAATGTGAGTTTACTAGGTTGATAAGATCCGAGGTGGTTGGTGGTTGGTCTGATTTCCGTTTTTCTGCAACTGCTAAACGTGCGGCAATCAATATGTGGGAGACTAGGACCTTGACATGTCCAGGCCAAGTGGGGAGTGATAGAACTATTAGGAGGTCTAGGGAGGACAATGGATATGGTATGTTGCACAGGGAGGAGAGGAGGGTGGAGACATATTTGATGTGGCGACACTCCCATCATATGTGATGCAGGGTCCCCTTTTCGCCGCAGCCTCTCCAACATAGGGTTGATGTTGATGGGAATATTTTAGCCAATCTTGTCGGGGTATAGTACCATTTGTGGAATAGTTTTAGCATGGATTCCCAGAGGGTGATGCAGTGAGATGCTCGAAGAGGAAGGGTAAGGGCTTCATTCCAGAGCTTGATTGGAGGTGGGGTGTCTGTAAATGTAAGCCAGAAACTTCTCGAGGAATCAGGCCGTTCCGTTGGGGGGGGGGGGGTTGTTAGAGTGTTGTATGTCGGCGATATGCCTTTAACAGCAGCTCTTGGGGTCTCGTAAAACTTTAGTATACTTAAGTAGCATAGCTCCATCGTCGGATAAGTTAATACTGGTGAGGATTGAATGGATTCTGAGGTATAGGAAGAATTTTGATTTGTGTATGCCATAGGTTTGCTGGAGTTGCGAGAATGACAGCATTCATGATATGGAGTATAATTGATTAAGTGTGGTGAGTCCTTCCTGACGCCAAACTTCAGAGGATAGGTCAGGCTTTGATGTGTAAGATAGAGAGGAGTTTTTTGGGGATCCCTTTGTCTCGTTGTATACATGTTGACCATACTCTCAGGGTCGCCGTAATTGTATCCAGATAGTAATGCTGTGGTTTGAGGCTGAGTGTGATGGCGGAAAGGAAAAGTTTCAAGTCTGTTGTGATGACTGTAGCTTCAATTTGGGTCCAAGTTTTGCTTGAGTGAGGCACCCACCATTTTTTAAGTTGGTTAAGAATCCCTGCTCTGTAGTATGCTTGAATATCAGGAGCTCCCATACCTCCCCTTTTCACAGGGGTAAGAAGAATGTCTTTCTTGAATCTAGGCCTTTCGTGTTGCCAGATGAACTCATTGATTATCTTTTGCAGTTGGTGTAACTGAGTGGGTAAATGGGGTTGGGGCATTGTACCAAATATGGGGGAGAAGGTACATTTTCGATTGGGCTATTCTCCCAGCCCAGGAGGATGGGACAAGGCTCAGTTCTTTGGATGTGTCCAAAGGCTTCTCCTGTAGGTCATCAATGTTAGTTTTTAATATGGATCTGCTCGGTAAGGGTTAAGTGAATGCCTAATTATGGAAGCAAGGCGCTGGGGGACCACTGAAAGGGGGAGTTTTCTGATATGAACTGTTTAGTCGTTGGGTCGATGCCCAGGTCTAGCATAATAGATTTGCTGTGATTAACTTTTATACAGGGTGATATCACTGAATTGGTCTAGGATTTTTTGAACATTAGCAAGGGATGATCTGGGATCAGTAATGGTGATTATGACATTGTTGGTGTATAGCCCGATTTTGAGCTCTATACTGCCAACTTTAATGTCTTTTATGGACGGTGAAGATCTGATAGTTTGTCCAAGGGGTTCCATCACCATAGCAAAGATCAAAGGGGACAATGGGCATCCTTGTCTTGTGCCATTGGTGATTTCAAACGGGTCCGATTTAATCCCTGACGTCCAAACTCTGGCGCTTGGAGAGGAGTACAGGTTCATTATTGCTGTCAAGAAGGTCCTTGTTAGGCCAAATTTCTGGAGTACTTTCTCCATGTATATCCAATGTACTCTATCGAACGCCTTCTCTGCATCCATTGAGAGGAACAGAGAAGGTATTTGTGTGTTTTCCACCCACTGTATCAGGTTGATGAGGCGTCTCGTGCCGTTGCTCGTCTGTCTATGTGGTACAAACCCCATCTGATCTGGTTGTGTTATTTGATGGATGACTGTGGAGAGGCGTTGGGCTAGCAGTTTAGCATATAGCTTGGTGTCTGTGTTAAGAAGAGACGATAATTAGCAGGGTTGTCTGGTGTTTTGGAAGGGTGACTATTAGGGCTTCCAAGGACTCTCTGGGCATTTTCCCTGATAATGCATAGTGCTTAAAGGTATTGCATAGGTGTGGGGTGAGAAGTTGTGAAAATTGTTTATAGTATTCATTTGGGAACCCGTCTGGCCCCGGGGTTTGTGAAGGGGCAGTTGTTTAATGGCACTGAGTATTTCTGTTGCTGAGAACGGCTGTGATAAGTCTGTTAATTGTGACTGAGAAATGGAGGGGAGATGAATAGATTCAAGGAACGCATCAATTTCATCCTTCTTGGGGTGAGTAGCTGTGTCAGAATCCTTAAGGTTGTAAAGTTTGGCGTAAAAGGCGCTGAACTCATTAGCTATGTCTAGAGCAGTGGTTCTCAACCCTGTCCTCAAGTACCCCCAACAGGCCATGTTTTGGGAATTTCTCTTAGATAAAATAGCTGTCCAAACTACCAAGCCATTGACTCTGATTTAAAGCACCTGTGCAAGATAAAGGAAAACCTGCAAGCATGGCCTGTTGCGGGTACTTGAGGACAGGGTTGAGAACCACTGGTCTAGAGGGTTGACTAGTTTGTTACCTTGGGAGTTAGTTAGGAATTGGATCTTTTTGTTGGCTAATTGTCTTTTTAGCTGTTTCGCCATGAAGGCTCCTGATTTATTTGCTGCAAAATTGGAGTTTGAGTCGTTTGACATAGTGGTCAAATTTTTTATGGAGGTGTTCACTAAGATGAAATCTAATATTTTTTAGTTCCGTGGAGAGTTGTGGGGATGGGAGTTTTTTATTCAGAATTTCCAGTTCTCTTATTTTGTTTAATAGGTTCTCTGTCGTGGCTGTGTGGATTTTCTTCTGTTGAGCTCCTAATTTAATAAACAGACCTTTTAGAACTGCCTTGTGTGCACTCCAAACAATGGACAGATCAATAACTTAATTGGAATTCTGTTCCAAGTACGACTCAATCTCGGATCCTGTCTGCACTTATCGAGGATGTAAGGAGGGATGAGTTCAACCTCCATACCGTGTGTTTTGGGGTTTGGCTGTTGTTGAACAGTTTTATCGAAATTGGTGCGTGATCTTACCGAGTGATCATTCCTATACGTGCTTTGGCTACTGTTTGAAGAAGATGATTATCTGTGAGGAACAGATCGATCCGAGAGTATGAGTTGTGTGGGTGGGAATAAAATGTATCGTCTCGCTCCAAGTCGTGCAGACGCACCCAAGGATCATATAGGTCTTCTTTTTTAAGGAGGGAGGCCAATGCAGAGGGCCGTCATTTAGATGGATTGGATGTGTCAAGGGAGGTGTCAATAATTTCATTGAAGCCCCCGCGGATTATCAGTGGGTTGGTTCTGAAAAGGGTTAGTTTTGAGATCAGTTTTGCGTAGAATTTTCCTTGGGCTGTGTTGGGTGCATATAGGTTAACAAGGGTGAGGCGTTGGTTTTCGATGGTTGCAGAAAGAATTAGGTATCTGCCCTCATCATCTGCCTCACAGTGATGTAATGTAAAGGAGACAGCAGCGCTGATCGCTATCATAACTCCTCTGTTTTTCTTTGGGGCATCCTTTTGAAGGGCGAATTAAGGCCTTTGACATTAATAGAGGTGATATTGATGGCCATGTTTTCAGCTAGTGTCTGCGGGCGACGGGAACAAGACCAGACCTTTATCAGTGAGAAGTACCTAAACACGGAGGAGCTCAAACCATATATGCAGTATGTAAATAGAATAATGATATTTCGGAGGTTAAATCGAAAGCAGGTAGCCATGCTTACCCTTTCCTACTTGAACTGTCTCAAGAAGTGTGGTAACCATTAAATCAGGTAACAGCAATTCAGTGTATAATAAACACTCAGAAAAGAAAAAATATAGCAAAAAGCAACAACAAACAGTGTGTGTGGCACACAATAACCTGGGGTGGTGGGTTTGAAAGAGTGTCAATGCTCATACTGGACCTGGTGTGTGTATGGGAGACAAGGTTGTGTAATCAGGCTGATTCATTCTTTGTCAGGAGTTTGGTTTCTGGACGGCGGATGGTTTGGCCTGTTCCTTGTGTGCTCCGGTGGGCCGGAGGAGAGAAGCAGGAGCCCCCAGTTGGTCAGCCTCTTATACCCGTCTTTAGGGGTCAGGATGGGAATGACATGCTGTTGGTAGGTGACCAACAATTTGTTCGGGAAGCCCCATTTGTAGGTGATTTTTCACTTTTGGAGTATGGAGGTGATTGGCATGAATGCCCTGCGCATTTCCATAGTGGCTTTGGACAGGTAGTTAAAGAGCATTATGATGGAGTACAGAGCTGGGAGTGGTCTGGCATTTTTGGCGGCATACAGTATTTGTTCTTTTACTTCTTGCTAATATATCTCTTGCTGTGTCAGGTGCCAGGTGTGCCGGTTTCGCAATCCTGTGTGCGCGATTAATCATTAGATCGTGGGCGTTTAGTCGGGGAGCTGCAGCTCCTGTGTTTTGTATGGAGTGTGCCCGCTGTGTGCAGAGGCTCCAGTGGAGGGGGTAGGCTGCAGACCTTTTGCTTCCTGGATAGGCGGGAGCTGCTTTCTGGCGAGGGTGCACTAATGAGTGCTTATGAGGGTGTGCTGATGAGGGTGTATTTATGTGCACTGATGGGTGCTGATGAGGGTGTATTTATGTGCACTGATGGGTGCTGATGAGGGTGCACTGATGGGTGCTGATGAGGGTGCACTGATGTGCGATGATGAGGGTGCACTGATGTGCGATGATGAGGGTGCACTGATGTGCGATGATGAGGGTGCACTGATGGGTACTGATGAGGTTGCACTGATGGGTGCTGATGAGGGTGCACTGATTGGTGTTGATGAGGGTGTATTTATGTGCACTGATGGGTGCTGGTGAGGGTGCACTGATGGGTGCTGATGTGGGTGCACTGATGGGTGCTGATGAGGGTGCACTGATGGGTGCTGATGAGGGTGCACTGATGTGCGATGATGAGGGTGCACTGATGTGCGATGATGAGGGTGCACTGATGAGTGCTGATGAGGGTGCGCTGATGAGTGCTGATGAGGGTGCGCTGATGAGTGCTGATGAGGGTGCGCTGATGAGTGCTGATGAGGGTGCACTGATGGGTGCTGAGCACTGTAGGGCACTAGTGTGCATTGTATGCCACTGCTGAGTACTGTATGGCACTGATGAGCACTGTACTGACACTGATAAGTACTGTAATGGCACTGTAGGGTACTGATGGGCACTAATGTGCACTGTATGCCACTGCTGAGTACTGTATGGCACTGATGTGCACTGATGAGCACTGTAGGGTACTGAAGAGCACTCACTAATAGGCACTGGTGAGCACTCACTAATAGGCACTGGTGAGCACTTACTAATGGGCACTATATGGCACTGATGAGCACTGTAGGACACCAAAGGGCACACAAAATGTAGAAAAACTCACGATCCAGCAACCAATCTCTCCTTTCCTCACACTTGGTATCGATGTGAGGAGAGGAGAGAGCTGAACCAGGCATGACCCTGGTTTGTTTACAGAGGGATTCCATGGTAAAGAACCGCTGTGATTGGACCCAGCAATCACATACTCTTATACATATACATGTACTCGTATACATACTAGCACAGGGATCCATGACCAGTATGGCATCTCTGCCTCTACCTCCACGACTGCTGTTCTGAGTCTTCATAAAAACCTGAGGATGACCGGAACAGGAAGAATCGCACAGGTCCCGCTGCATATCCAATAATCCATCAGGGCCCCTGTCCTGAAGCCTTGGAGATACCAGCCCTGAGTATATGTTAGCAGATATCATGATATCATGCGTTGGAAGGTTCTTAAGTGATATCATTTACAGAATACTTTACTTTCATACAGAAATAGCAGAACACGTCTTCTAGCATGGAGACAGGAACATGAACTATACAAGTGCACACTTAGATAAGGAAGGTACATCCTGTGATAATATTATAAGACAGAATACACACTAATACTGCTGTGCCACTTACTGGTATAGACAGTGTACAGGACGCCAAGGGTGGGTCCTGGACGGGTGCTATATATCGCCAATATTTGGGTTATGGTCTTTTTGAAAGGAAAGTGGTAGTGCTCAGGGGGTCACCCGAGGGGGTGAGAAGTTCCGGGAGTAGCGAGAGCACAGGGAGGGCTGACTCGCAGTTCTCCCTACTTTTTATAGAGAGGTAGTAGGGACCCGGAATTTCGGAGGCCCTAAAGTGATATTCGGGTGGGATAGGGCCTCCACCCCTGATTACAGGGAAACCAGCACACATGGGGGTTAATAGCAGCCAGGAAGCAGCTCATAAGGAGAGGAAGTGGTGTGTAGCTGGTGTGTGAGGAGGAGCTGGGAGGAGACACCAGTGTTTTGGCAGAGCTGAAAGTGTTTGGAGACCCACGTGTGCTGGGGACTGAAAATAAAACTTACCTGACAAGGACCGTGCAAGGTCCTGGCTTGAAGAGTCTTCCAAGAACTGTATGTTACTTTTACTTTATTTCTGTGCTGAAGATAAGCGGACTTTTCTGTTGTTGGCTTTGTTTTGCTGCTGAAAGCTTGCCTTTGTTTTTGTTTATTGGGAAAATAAACCCACTGACTGTTTAAGCTACCGGCTTGTGCACTCAATCCTGTGAAGCTACATCCCCCAACTTTACAACAGTTATAATGTATATATGTAGTTTACACTACCAAGCAACTTTACTGTTGTACTTCCAACAGTATAAAACTTCTTCAACTTCTTGGTGCACAGGGAGACAAACCGATTGATCTTTGGCCTGGCCCCCATGGACCTGCCTGAAAACTACCACATGGAGAGACCATTCGTTGCGTTTCAGTTGGGCTCTGGAAAGAAAGCCTGTTAGAATATTTAGCATTCCGGGGACATAAGCCGATGAGACGTCGGTTAGATTCTTCCAAGTCCAAGGCATAACTGGCTTGTAGGGTGCAGAAGGCTGCCAGTAATTTCAGAATGTTCGCACACTCTTGTGAAACTGACAGCCCCACCTGTCCTGCATTATCTCTGATAGGCAGTAAGTTACAGGGGCCTTACGATTTATAAGATTGTCCGAAAGAAAGGTCTCGGGTTGACTTTGCGTTGCTTACCAGAGAGGTACACCATCAAAAGTCCGTCCAGGTACCCCCGGTCCGGTTTCTAGTTAGCCAAACAGAGGGACACGTGGTTCTTCAACTTCTTCAAAATATGACAACCTTCATGTTGTCATTTCAACGAACCATCACATTTGATGTATATATGTAATATTGACAACAT
>BLSH010355502.1:7214-17385 GCA_018402905.1 Glandirana rugosa | reverse complement strand
TATATCTTCCACAAAATTAGTATCATAGACGCTCCCTACAGGGTCCCAATTAAAATTTGTAAAAGAAAGATTTATTAACAAATTAGGTTCCTTCAAAGTTCTATGTATACTAATATTCAGTAAGTTCAATATTTCATATAAAGACCAGTATCTATGCCAATACTAAAACGTAGATGATTACTATTAAGACACTATTCTGTTTTTGGATATATAATAAAACTACATTTCGCATAATCTTATTCTTAACAGAGTTCATATAGGTTACAGACAATTGCTCTATTTATATATATATCACAACTCGCTTGGGCCTGACATTGCAAGAACCCGAACGATTTTTGAAATGTCCGGGTCCGGGTCCGTGCCACGGACACCCTAAAGTTCGGTACGGACCCGAACGTTACAGTCCGGGTTCGCTCAACACTATATATATATTTATCTCGTTAACAGACATTGGATATACTTGAGACAATTCTTATTCTAATACGCTTTACATCAAAATAATATATAGGTTTTTGTCTTATCACAGAATTATCATTAGTAGATGCAAAATCATAACCGTATCTATGACCAGAAATATACTTTATAACTTGAATGACTTATAATCATATGTATCTTGAAACTTCCTTGGATTAAACAATTATTTAGAAAGAAAATGTTTAAAATTAACCCTGGGACATCCCTCGCAGATACTATGATTAAAACACCTTCTATATCTAGACATATTTTTGTATACATGGTTATGATATATATATTATATCATTCACAACAATCACTGGATATACTTGAAACAATTCTTATTCTAATAGATTTTACATCAAAATAATATATATGTTTTTGTCTTATCACAGAATTATCATTATTAGTAGATGTGAAATCATAACTGTAGCTATGACCAGAAAGATACTTTATAACTTGAATGATAATCATATGTATCTTGAAATTTCCCTGGGATAAACAATTATTTAGAAAGAAAATGTTTAAAATTTACCCTGGGACATCCTTTGTGGATACTATGATTAAAACTCATTCTATATAGCTAGACATATTTTTATACATGGTTAAGATATACTGTATATATTTATCTCTTTAACAATCATTGGATATACTCGAAACACATCTTATTCTCATAGATTTTACATCAAAATAATATATTGTTTTTCTTTCTCTGAATCACCCCTGGGTTAAACATATATTCACAAGTGTTTGGATATCCTTCAACTTGTTTAGATAGAAAGTAACTAGATAACTAGTTATTAGGGGTTTTCTTTGTATTTTCACCAGGTGAAACAATGGTGGCTCAGTTAAGTCTGTAACTTGCAAAACTTGTCTTTTAAGACAATTGGAAACTTTAAGTATTTAATTCGTTCAAACATGGGCCATTTCCTTATCTTCTTGGTTTTGTTGAAAACTCCATCCCATAAGAAAACTTGTTTGTAGATGTCAACGAGGTGATAAATGCCATTGTATTCTGTTCTGAGTGTATCACATGGGTGATGACCTAAGGTTTTCTAGTATGGAGTTATGAACATATATATATATATATATATATATATATATATATATATATATATATACACATGAATTGTTTCTTTTTTTTATTTTTTATCGTAGTTCTGACAGACTGTATATGGACAGTATCCCTGCCTGTACTATGGACAGTATTCCTGCCTGCTGCCTGGACAATTGTATTCACTGTCCTACTACCAGGACCAATATTTTGGCACTGTTGACAACATCTCTGCCTGCACTGACCCTGGACTGTATATGGACAACATCCCTGCCTGTACTATGGACAGTTTTCATGCCTGTTGCCTGGACAATTGTGTTCGCTGTAGCTGACCAAGTCCCTGCCTGCTGCCTGGACAAGTGCTATCCTCCTGTGGACAGCTGCAATACTAAAACCACAGGTAATCTTTAGTTTACCCTTTACTCAGAAGAATGTATTTTGGGGTGTAATTCTTGGTATTTGTAATGCTAGGTGTCTTTAGAACACCTGACGGTCTTCCTTGCATGTTGGGTCTCTGTATGTAGCCAGGCTGTGTAAAAATCTCACACATGTGGTATTGCCATACTCAGGAGGAGTAGCAGAATGTATTTTGGGATGTCATTTTTGCAATGTACATGCTATGTGTTGGAAATACCTTAAAAATGGACAACTTTATGTAAAAAAAAAATGCGTTTTCATTTTTTCCCACATTTTCCAAAAACTTCTGGAAAAAAATGAACCGTTCAAAAGACTCATTATGTCTCATAGATTATACGTTGGGGTGTTAGCTTTCCAAAATAAGGTCATTTTGTGGGCGTTTCCATTGTCCAGGTGCTCCAGGGCATTCAGAATTGTAATAGGTGGTCGAGAAATGAGATGTCTAATTCATGTTTCTAAAACGCCTGGAGGTGCTAGTTCAATGTTGGGCCTCTGTATGTGGCCAGACTGTATAAAAGTCTCACACATGCGGTATCGCCATACTCAGGAGGAGTAGCAGAATGTATTTTGGGGTGTCATTTTTCCTTTGTGCATGCTATGTGTTGGAAATACCTTATAAATTGAAAACTTTGTGTAAAAAAAAAAAATGCGTTTTCATTTTCTTCCCACATTTTCCAAAAACTTCTGGAAAAAAATGAACCGTTCAAAAGACTCATCATGCCTCATAGATTATATGTTGGGGTATTAGCTTTCCAAAATGGGGTCATTTTGTTGGCATTTCCATTGTCCTGGTGCTCCAGGGCCTTTAGAATTCTAATAGGTGGTTGAGAAATTAGATGTTTAATTTATGCTTCTAAAACGCCTGAAGGTGCTTGTTCAATGTTGGGCCTCTCTATGTGGCCAGGCTTTAAAAATGTCCCACACATGTGGTATCACCATACTCAGAACGAGTAGTAGAATCTGTTTTGGGGTGTCATTTGAGGTATGCATATGCCATGTAAGAGAAATAACCTATTACAATGACAATTTTGTTGAAAACAAAAATCTTCATTTTGCAAAGAATTGTGGGAAGAAATGACAACTTCATAAAACTCACCATGCCACTTACTAGATACCTTGGAATGTCTACTTTCCAAAAAGGGGTCATTTGGGGGGTATTTGTACTTTGCTGGCTTGTTAGGGTCTCATGAAATGAGATAGGCCGTCAGTACATCAGGTGTGATCAATTTTCAGTGATTTGCACCATAGGTTGAAGACTCTCTAACTTTCACATAGACCAAATAATGTACACTAATTTGGGTTATTTTTTTATCAAAGATATGTAAAATTATAAACGTTGGCCAAAATTTATGAAGATAAATTACTAATTTGCAAAATTTTATAACAAAAACAAAAAAATATGCGTTATTTTTCAAAATTTTCAGTCTTCTTTTAATTATAGCGCAAAAAATAAAAAACCCAGTGGTGATTAAATACCACCAAAAGAAAGCTCTGTTTGTGTGAAAAAAAGGACGCACATTTCATATGGGTACAGTGTTGCATGACTGAGTAATTGTCATTCAAAGCGTGAGCGCACTGAAAGCTGAAAACTGGTCTGGGCAGGTGGGGGGTTTAAGTGCCCAGTAAGCACGTGGTTAAAGGGGGCATCCAGATTCTGATAAGCCCCCTAACCACAGACCTCCACAACCACAGCCCAGGGTTGTTTGGAAGAGGCCCTTGTCCCCGTCCCAAAGCATGTGGCCTGGTATGATTCAGGAGGGGGAGGGCACTCGCTCCTCTTCCCCCTTTCCTGGCCTGCCAGGCTACATGCTCAGATAAGGGTCTGGTATGGATTTTGGGGGGCCGCACACTGTTTTTGTTTTTTAATTTTGGCATGGGGTTCCAATTATCCATACCAAACCCAAAGGGCCTGGTATTGATTGGGGGGCCCCCCACACAATTTTTTTTACATTTTTCTGTTGCCGGCAATGGTATTAAATTTAAATGTAATTTTTTTTCTTTATAAATGTCAGTTTTGCTGAAATAGGTTCTATACACAGTACAGATGCGCCACTTTACAGGCAGACTTAGGGGACCCACCAGGCACTATATTTAAAGATTTTTTTCATTTTTATTGTTTTACTTTAAGCATCATTAAAATTACTGCTCCTGTTTTTACAAAAAAAAAAAAATCATTGATAGTATAGAACAGTTTATGATATTACAGCAGACCTATCCGTGATGTCATTTTTTTAAATGTAGTTCTAGATTTTTTAACCAAACGCTACAGTGTAATAACCCATATTACTGTGCAGCATTAAATTACCATTGTATAGAAACCAAATATTATATATATCAGATGCCTGCATCACACAGGAGATTGAAATAAGATTACCAGATTAGGATTTTTAAAACTATGAGAGCTGAATTGTATGAAAGGGCATTCTAAGCTAGATCCTGCAAAACCCTAAAGCTGGGTACACACGGGCCGAATGTCGGGAGACATCGTCCGGTTTATTAAAAAAATGGCTGTCATTCAGCCCGTGTGTATGTCAGTCTGTCTGACAGAAGCCAGCCATTCAGCCATGAAAACTAGCAGCCGACTAACTCCCAATCAGTGTTCTCAGCCATTGGCAGAGATCGCTGATTGGAGTGTTCTGGTGGGGGGGGGCGCCCCCCAGTCAGAACACAACAGCTGATCGCTGCAATAATGTTGGACACACAGTACAGTCATTAGTACAGCCTCTCTGACCAGAGCTGACAGTTTTCTTTTCATTCAACTCAGCTGTAGTGTGTACCAGGCCTTTCTGTATAACTACTGTATTGCTTTATAATGGTCAATTCCAACCCTTTACCAGACTTATTGTTTATCCCTGTAACTGCTGACTAAAAAAGGTACAACACACATTAGGTACTATTTATGCCTCACTAATGCGCACTAATGTGATTCATGATAGGCTCATTAAAACGTTTTTTAGTTTTTCCATGTCTTGATGATATTTGCAACAATTATTTAACCAATAAAGAATATGTAAACCCAATATTTCAAATTCCTGACATGTGCCTGCTGTACCATATACTTGTATGAAA
The DNA here is from genome assembly GCA_018402905.1 of Glandirana rugosa. Taxonomy (NCBI): domain Eukaryota; kingdom Metazoa; phylum Chordata; class Amphibia; order Anura; family Ranidae; genus Glandirana; species Glandirana rugosa. The sequence continues at coordinate 12,392 of BLSH010355502.1, read as the reverse complement.
AAGTATCCTGTTCTCTTTGTATTGCTTCCTTTGTGTGAAGAACCTGGGGCTCCTGCCAGCCCCTCTGCTTTCCTTTTAAAATGGACCACACTAGGCATGTGAGCATAGCATTGTTAGTTTTGTGGCTGTGCTGAGAAATCCGTCTGCTCTCCTCCAATGATTAGACTTGTGCTGACATGCACAGCCATTCACTGCGAATATAAATGTGTTGCTGCTTCTCCCTCCCCCCCAGCTCTTTAACCACTTGCCGACCGCCTCTCGTACATTTACTGCGGCAAGTTGGCTCCGCTGCGCAGATCATCTTCTATAAACGGCGGGTGGGTGCACGCCAGCACGCTCTCGTGCCCATCGCACACTGCGTGAGTGTGGCTGCGGGTCAGGTGGACTCGATGTTGGCCGGTGACCCGTGATCGTCTTCTACAAAGGAAGAATGGGGAACCACCGATGTAAACACAGCGGTAACCCATTCTGAAAGGGGGAATAAAAGTGATCTACTGATCCCTGTCATCGGGATCAGTCATGCCCTTGCCAGCCCAGCCCCCACACAGTTGGGACACAGTGAGGGACAGCGGTGGCTGGTACATAAGGGGCGCTTGGGCTGAGAAGGAAAAAAAAAGGTCAGCCCGGCCCCCCTGCAGGAGGCGCCGGTACATTGACTTTTCTTTTTTTTTTTTCCTCGGTTCCTTGCTGTCAGCTGACAGCAAGTAGTGAGCCGATTGGTCAGTCATTAAAGTCTATGTGGGTGCTCTGAACAAGACTGATTGGCTGCCCCCTGAGCCATCAGAGCCAATGACTCTCTGTCATTGGATGCTGTTGGCGGGGGCGAGACTATGGTGGACGTGCTGGCTGCGTGATTACTCACACAGGCACAGCACTTCCCGGGACTTCCCGAGCACACTAAGTGTCAGCATGCACTCCGCTAGCACGGCCTCTGCATAATGTCAGCCCGCTCTCCAGCAAGCCGATCTCTGCAACACTGCCAGCCTGAGCCTGCCTATTAGACGGGGTATGTGCAGGACTTGCCCCGACCTCAGGAGGGGGCTGGTGACTGTATACCCTACCTGGGGCTCTGTATACTGCTATCTGGCACCCTGTATACTGCTACCTTGCACCCTATATACTGCGATCTGGCACCCTGTATACTGCTACCTGGCACCCTGTATACTGTTAACTGGCACCCTATATACTGCTACCTGGCATCCTGTATACTGCTACCTGGGGCTCTGTATACTGCTACCTGGGGCTCTGTATCGCCTATCTGGGACCCCTGTATACTGCTACCTGGCAACCTGTATACTGCTACCTGACACTCTATATACTGCTACCTGGGGTGACTTTGTATACTGCTATATGGTGACTCTGGTGATGCTGTATATACCACTATCTGTGATGATGTATACCGTATTTGGTGATGCTGGACTGTATACTCCTGACACAAAGGGTGGAAACTATAAGGGGTGGGGCTTATGAGAAGTGGGAGGGGTCAAAAAGGAAGGGCGGGGTCTGGCGCCCCCATCCTAAAATTTCACCAGCCGCCACTGGTGAGGGAACACACTTAACCCCATTTATCGCCCCCTTAGTGTTAACCCCTTCACTGCCAGTGACATTTATACTATAATCAGGGGCTATTTTTAGATCTGATCTCTGTACAAATGTCAATAGGGATGGGCCCCCAGTTTGAGTTGAACGTATGTTTGACTCAAACCAGGGCCGGACTGGCCATAGGGCACACCGGGCATATGCCCGGTGGGCCGGGGCCGCCGGTCCGCATGTAATTTTGGCCGGCCGCCCATCCGACTATTGCTATTTGACAGCCTGGCAGACACTGCGATCGGCTCCACAGAGAGGGCCACACGCCCACACCGCATCCATTCTTGCCACCTGCCGGGTTCCCTTCCCAGTCCCCAGGGGTGAGTGTCGTCAGCCAAGGCAGCTGGGCTGCTCCGTCAGCCGGCGTCGCTCACACAGCCTCACACCGGCCGTCCGGCCCACTGTTCAGCTGAGGAGAGTGGCCGGAAATTAAGGGGAGCATCCAGGAGTCCAGGACAGGTGACCATGAAGGAAGGGGGAGGAGTCTCACCAGCTGCAGACACACATGAGGGGCCCCGAACTGCAGAAAAGTAAGTGATGTGATGCCATGCCAATGTCATTGCCACTGCACATCTTGCCAGCCTGCCTAAGTGTCTGCTTATTATTATTTTATACTATAATATATTATGCTGAACGGTAAAGAGATGGTGCAGCAGCCCTCAGCCAGTGTGAAAGACTCAGGGCTGTGGCTGTCTCTTTGCTGGTATTGGGGCTGTCTCTTTGCAGGTCTGAGGCTGTCTCTTTGCAGGTCTGGGGCTGTCTCTTTGCTGGTAATGGGGCTGTTTTCTTTGCAGGTCTGAGCTGTCTCTTTGCAGGTCTGGGGGCTGTCTCTTTGCTGGTAATGGGGCTGTCTCTTTGCAGGTCTGGAGCTGTCTCTTTGCTGGAAATGGAGCTGTCTCTTTGCTGGTAATAGGGCTGTCTCTTTGCAGGTAATGGGGCTGTCTCTTTGCATTTTTTGGGCTTTCTCTTTGCATGTCTGGGACTGTCTCTTTGCAGATAATGGGGCTGTCTCTTTGCTGGTAATTGGGCTGTCTCTTTGCAGGTCTGGGCTGTCTCTTTTTCAGGTCTGGGACTGTCTTTTTGCAGGTCTGGGGCTGTCTCTTTGCAGGTCTGAGGCTGTCTCTTTGCAGGTCTGGAGCTGTCTCTTTGCTGGTAATGGAGCTGTCTCTTTGCTGGTAATAGGGCTGTCTCTTTGCTTGTAATGGGGCTGTCTCTTTGCATTTCTTGGGCTGTCTCTTTGCATGTCTGGGGCTGTCTCTTTGCAGGTCTGAAGCTGTCCCTTTGCTGGTAATGGGACTGTCTCTTTGCTGGTAATAGGGCTGCCTCTTTGCTTGTAATGGGGCTGTCTCTTTGCAGGTAAAGGTGCTGTCCCTTTGCTGGTAATGGGGCTGCCTCTTTGCTAGTAATGGGGCTGTCTCTTTGCAGGTAATGGGGCTGTCTCTTTGCTGGTAATGGGGCTGTCTCTTTTCTGATAATGAGGCTGTCTCTTGGCAGTTCTGAGGCTGTCTCTTTTCTGGTAATGAGGCTGTCTCTTTGCAGGTCTGAGGCTGTCTCTTTGCAGGTCTGAGGCTGTCTTTTTGCAGGTTGAGTCTGTCTCTTTGCAGGTCTGAGGCTGTTTCTTTGCAGGTCTGGGGCTGTTTCTTTGCTGGACTGTGGATGTCTCTCCTGTGCTCCTTTGCTATATGGGGATGTCTCTTTGCTGGTAATGGGGCTGTCTCTTTGCTGGTAATAGGGCTGCCTCTTTGCTTCTAATGGGGCTGTCTCTTTGCAGGTAAAGGTGCTGTCTCTTTGCTGGTAATGGGGCTGCCTCTTTGCTAGTAATAGGGCTGTCTCTTTTCTGATAATGAGGCTGTCTCTTGGCAGGTCTGAGGCTGTCTCTTTTCTGGTAATGAGGCTGTCTCTTTGCTGGTAATGGGACTGTCTCTTTGCTGGTAATGGGGCTGTCTCTTTGCAGGTCTGAGGCTGTTTCTTTGCAGGTCTGGGGCTGTCTCTTTTCTGGACTGGGGATGTCTCTCCTGTGCTCCTTTGCTATATGGGGATGTCTCTTAGCTGGTCTTGGATGTTTCTCAGAACATCCTGTAACTGACCACCTATGCAAACAAATGTCTTACCCCCCCCCCCCCCGATCGGGCTGCCCAGTCTAAAAATACCCAGGCCTATTTTTTGTCCCAGTCCAGGCCTGACTCAAACATCGGTGGTTCGCCTGTTCGACGCATCCCGAACATTATGTGGAGTTTGCTGGGAATTCTAGCTCCCCATAATGCATTCCAATTACGGGGTAATGCTGCCCTGCATATTTTGGCCAATCACAGCGCTCTCTGCTGTGAGAGCTATGATTGGCCAAAGGCAGGGTGCCTTTAGCCAATCACTGCTCAGCAGCCCCAATCCACGCCCCACACTATATAAAGCTTCTTGTACAGCGGCTCTATGCAGTGTGTTAATAACGTGGAGAGTGAGGGAGCTTAGATAGTGGCGTGCAGGCAGTTTAGTGTAGTGAGTGACAAATACTAGATAGATAGCCGATCTGTATACAGTAAGTTAGTGCAGGCAGTGCAAGAATATATATGTACCTTAAAGGTTATATATATATAATGCAATGCCTTTAGTGTAGACCATATACAGCTCAGTCAGCGTATAGTATATTGCGTCCGTTCAGGTAGTGCAAGAATATATATGTACCTTCCATAGTGTATATATATATATAATGCAATGCCTTTAGTGTAGACCAGGGAAATGAAATTAACGGACCTCCAGCTGTTGCAGAACTACAAGTTCCATGAGGCATAGCAAGACTCTGACAGCCACAAACAAGACAACCAGAGGCAGAGGCATGATGGGACTTGTAGTTTTGCAACAGCTGGAGGTCCGCTAATTGCATATCCCTGGTGTAGACTATATACAGCTAATTCAGTGTATAGTATATAGCATCCGTTTAGGCAGTGCAAGAATATATATGTACCTTCCATAGTATATATATATAATGCAATGCCTTTAGTGTAGACTATATACAGCTAATTCAGTGTAAAGTATATAGCGTCCGTTCAGGCAGTGTAAGAATGTATATGTGCCTTCCTAGTGTATAAATATTTATATATATATACAGGCGATCCCCTTGTTACAAACATCCGACTTACAAACGACTCCTACTTACAAACGGAGGGAGACAACAGGAAGTGAGAGGAAATCTCCCCCAGGAAGGGAAATTCACTCCTGTAAGAGTTACTATGGGAAAAAAGTGTCTCCGCTGATGCTTTATCACCAATCCTTGTCTCCACAACAACCCAAAATTTTCAAAATCCAATTATCATTGGGACAGGAAGTGAGGTGAAATCTTCTGAACAGAAACATAGACAGCAAAACAAACATTACCCCTTCCCTATGCTATCCAAAAAGCTTAAAAATATTTTTTTTGGCTGAAGCTATACTTAAAAAATGTTCCTGTTCCCACTTACAAACAAATTTGACTTATGAGCAAACCTACAGACCCTATCTTGTAACCCGGGGACCGCCTGTATATATATATATATATATATATATATATATACGGTATATATATATATATATATATATATATATATATATATATAT
>BLSH010355449.1:50767-63533 GCA_018402905.1 Glandirana rugosa | reverse complement strand
CCCGGTGTCTTCTGTACAGGACAGAACCCCTACACAGGACTACCTACTCTAGGTTTGTTAGTACAACACCTTGTTAGAGTAGGACAAGAGGAAAATTAAGATTGTTTTGTAACTACTAATCTCGACCCGGACTCCATCCTCTTCGTGTAAAATAGAAATCGAATCCCAACCTCTCGTCATATTGGAATATTGGTGATTCGGAAACCCGACTGTATACAACCCACACAATTCACCATAGGACAGGGTCTCACTTACTACATCGGTAAAGGTGGTGGTAGTGTGCCCTACGATTTCGAGACTCTGTGCGTCTGTACGGAACTTTGGACATGACCTTGGTAGAAACTCTTTTTTTTTGTTGTCCCGCCTCGAACGGAGGTGCCTGGTTATGGCAAGATGTTCCATTTATTTGCCAGGGACAACTGTAAAACGATGGTGGGAGTCCTAGCTCAGGAACATGGAGGCAAGCTCCGCCCTGTTGTTTTTTTTTCTCAAAGATGGTTCCAGTACAGGTTTCAAGGCATGTCTGCGTGTCTCAGAGCTTTAGCATCCCGTGTGATGGTGGTGGAAATGGCTACATCATTCACTCTGGGACAGGATACCACTTAACACACCCAACATATGTCAGCCCAAAGGCTTAGTGGTTATAAGGTTATACTGCTCTCCAACCCTAAGCTAAAGATAAAATGTGCTTCTCCTACCTCAGGCCCAGCTCTAATCATCAATGTTTTGTTAGAATTAAAAGGAGAACAGGATGAGATTGTTCCACAACATGATTGTTTGGATCTCATCCATCAGGACACGTCCCCAAGACAGGACATGTCTTCTGTGGCCCTTCCAGATGCACAGAATGTGTTTGTGGATGGCTCTTGTTCAAGGCCCAATGACAACACATATCATGCAGGATGTGCTGTTGTACAATTACCAGACAAAATTCTAGAGGCAAAATCAATTCTTTACCAGTCAACCCAGGCTGCAGAACTGATAGCTCTCACAAGAGCTTGCCAGCTCTTTGAAGGACAAGATGTGCATATTTTAAAAGAAATAATAAAAGTTAAACAGCTACCAAGGTCCATTGCCATTTTATATTGCAGGGCACACATAGGCCAGCAAACTGATATAGCCAAAGGAAATGCCCTAGCAGATAGAGCAGAGAAGGAAGCCGCATCCACTCAAAATGCAACCACCCAAATGCCTTTGCTCATGTCAGAAATGCTATTTTTAGACCAGATATTGCAAGATTTACAGACATATGCCATGGACATAGATATCCTAGGTTCACCTACAGATAGACTTTACACATATGCCAAAGATGGGTAAGAGACAGGAGTACCTTTTGGTGATCGTGAATATGTTTTCACAATGACCTGAGGTCTTTCTAACCACAAGAAGATGCCCAAACAGTTGTAAAAGTTCTTACACAAGAGATTATTTCCAGATGGGGATGTCCACTCTAGATTAACTCAGACAATGGCCCTGTGTTTGTGGCCAAGTCTGTCAAGATCTGGTAAGGACTCTTAAAATTGACTGGAAGTTATACATACCATATCACCCCCTAGTTCAGGTATAGTGGAAAGGATGAATAGGACTCTCAAGGATAAGATAAGGAAGGGAACTGGAGGTATGTATGCAAATTGGAAGAAGGTCCTCCCAGCAGTTTTGGCCGAGGTAAGAATGGGCCCCTCCGGGAAGACAGTTGCTCCCCTTTTGAGGTTTTAATGGGTAGGCCATTCCCCACTCCATGAGCCAGACAGCCACTTATGGTAGAAAGAGGGATCCTAGATCTAATCGCAGGAGGAATATGTGAGAAAACTTATTGAAACTCTGAACAAAGTTGAAAGAAACGTTGCTCGCACCTCTCCTTGTTCTTCACAGGTACCAATGGACCCTTTCCAGGTCAGGGACCAGGTTGTGATCCAGAGATTGCCTAAAGGACGAAAACCACAGGAACCTCCATTTGGACCAGCCACAAGAGTGGTGGCCATCACCAGGACAGCTATCCTTACAGAGGAATCCCCTAGCTGGATCCATGCTAGTCGTGTGAAAAGGGTGAACCAAGCACCCGAGAAGCAAGATAAAAACAAGAGAGGCGAAACACGTGGTATAAGTCCTCGAACAGAGAGTGAAACAGGTGGAAAAGTCTCTGAAAAAGATGACCTTACTTCTCTCACCACAGACTTTTGGGAAGGCCTTGTGCCTTCTAATGGTGCTCCTCTTGATCTTCCTTCCAGTTTGCATAGTAACTAACTGTATATATCACCCTGAGGACTTAGGCCTCATAAGGCCAATATGTGGAGAAAGACCTAAGACTGTCGCTGTAATGCACAATGCTACAATTAAGAGAGACAAACAAGAGATAGAAAGCAATAAAACTGTTAGTAACTCCTTTTCAGGGAAAATGCTTTTGCTAAAATTTAAATATGCATATGCTCAGAAGTCAGGTTTCAAGGAATGTTGGATTTGTAGTAAGCTACACCCTAGTACCACGAGAATTCCCCTGCTAGCAGTACCATTAAACATCACACATCACACCCATGCTAAGTGGCACCCCTCCTATAGTACTGACAAATGTCACTGCAGGACAGGCAAGTAAATCAATACCCTTTCCCGTGGTGAGTACAGCTTATAGACCAAATTGGTGCTTTAAATTAAGAGGTTCAGATAAAGGCCAACGCGTGTAGCAATTAGGAATTTAATATCACTAGGCCAACCAATAATGGTTCAATGACACACATCAGCTTCTGGGTTAAAGAATAGCCTTACTAGTCTATTCTTGTAACATTGGCCCTTGTTATCCTGCTTTATTTAGGATTCAAGTTACTTATGATGTTTATTGCCAAATGTACTGCCCCAACCCAACACCCCTCTCATGCATACACCCAATATCTCCAGCTTTATATGGGTCAGTGTAAACATAAGGATCAGACTAAAGTGCCCCAAAAAATCTCAAAGGTATAGGAGTCGTATTCATGACTTAAGAGGGGATTTTAAAGGATTTGGCGGTATCCATTTTGTATGTTAGGGTTCCACTTTAAAATATCTGTTAGTCTGGTTTGCTTCTGGCCTTATCTTTGAGAGAATGCCTTATGCTCGGTTCTCATGAAATAGCTGAGGTCAACTAGTCACACAAATGTATTTTGTAACAATATTCTGCAGCTAATGTACTTTTGTATCTTGTAACAATGGACACACCTTTTTTACCAGCTTCTACTGCTTGATAATGTGTAAATACTTATACTGCACATGTACCAAGTCTATTCATTTCCATATGACGTGTACTGCCTTATAAAGGGCGCCTGCCATGCGTCACAATACAGACAATTCCCTGCTTAAATATACTTCTGTGTGTCTTTATTATCTATGCAAAATTGTCTCCAGACATGTCTGTTGATCATGAAGGTGCCTGTCGGAGGTTCAGAAGCTAGCCGAAGATACAATAACCCCTTCCTTTCAAGTAGGGCAGTGGACGGTGTCAGTAGGGCAGTGGACGGTGTCAGTAAGGCAGAGAACGGTGTCAGTAAGGCAGAGAACGGTGTCAGTAGGGCAGTGGACGGTGTCAGTAGGGCAGTGGACGGTGTCAGTAGGGCAGTGGACGGTGTCAGTAGGGCGGTGGACGGTGTCAGTAGGGCGGTGGACGGTGTCAGTAGGGCGGTGGACGGTGTCAGTAGGGCAGTGGACGGTGTCAGTAGGGCAGTGGATGTTGTCTGTAGGGCAGCGGAGGGTGTCAGTAGGGCAGCGGATGGTCAGTAGAGCAGTGGACAGTGTCAGCAGGGCAGTGGATGGTATCAGTAGAGCAGTGGATGATGTCAGTAGGGCAGTGGATGGTGTGTGGACAGTGCCAGTCAGTAGAGCAATGGATGGGGTCAGTAGTTTTTAAAAAAAAAAAATATTTTTTTTTCAATTTTTTAGCAGCCCGGTTGGGGGCCTCCGGTGGAACAAACTCCTGAGGTCTCACTTTTGAGACTGAGAAAGTGATTGAAGGCACAATCCTCAATCTGCATCTCTGCAGCTTCAGCTATACAGAATGAATGAACAGGAAGAGCTCTGTGCTGTCTTCCCGTTCATTCACAAACTAAAGCATAGTAAACACTTACTAGGCTTTTGGTATGAATGAACACAGTTCGTGATCGGTACTGATCACTCACTGTGTTACTTCAGAAAAGGAAAGCGCCAATAAATGACATATTTACCTGCTCCTTCCCCCTGTTCTCCATCCTGAAACATTCCTTGCAGCAGCCTGTGGGAGAGGAAGGGAAACCAGCAGCGCTGTGGGGGGGGGGGGGGGGGGGGTGGAGTCATAGATTACCTGGTCAGCAAAAGTAACTTGGATAGGAGGGGCGGCATATACAGGAACCGACACCCTCCATTTTCCTCCTGCAGCTGCTGAAAGTTGTCTCCTCCTCTCTCATTGGCTTTTAGCAGCTGAAGGAGGAAAATCGAAGGGGTCGGTTCCTGCATATGCTGCCCCTCCTATCTAAGTGTAGAGCCTAATGTGGCAGGGAGGCCCCATGGAGCATGGGATGGGCGGGATCGCCATTGCGACCCTTGTGACCCTGAACACTATGTCAGTGTTGGGTTCCCTTCATGTCACACAGGGGTCCCCTCGCTGCCTGCACACTAAAAGTCCCAGCATGTCAAGGACTCATCCCCACCCCATGCTGGCTCCTGTCACTCCAGTGTTAATCCAGGGAAGTCTTAGACCCAGTAGTGAAGCTAGACATTCTTTCACCTGGGGCAAAAAACTCAATTTGACGTCCCCCCTTCCTAAAGGGGACAGTGTCAGAAGGGCAGAATGTTGGTGCCAGTATGGCAGTGGATGGTGTCAGTAGTTTTATTCTTTCTTTTTTTACAATAATAGGATTTTTTTAAGAACTTACCGTAAAATCCTTTTCTCTGAGTTCATTGACAGACGCAGCCTCTATTCATGACACGTGGGTTATGCACCTTTTACTAGGAGTAGACTAGGCAGAACGAAAGTTCAGAAAGCAAAGCTGGCCCCTCCTAGGAGGGCCGTCCTCACTCAGTACATAACCCCTCAACCCTGCATAGCATCTCAGTTCGTAACAAGCCGTACAAACACAACACCGAGGGGTGGGTGCTGCGTCTGTCAATGAACTCAGAGAAAAGGATTTTACGGTAAGTTCTTAATAAAATCCTATTTTCTCTTACGTTCATTGACAGACGCAGCCTCTATTCATGACACGTGGGGACGTCCCAAAGCAGTGTCAAACCAGAGGGGAGGGTAAACAATAACAACTGTACCCAACAGAAAGATCTCGGGAGGCACCAACCGCGCCTACATCGCCGCCACCAAAACTTTGCGGCCAAAAGCAGCATCCGCAGATGCTGACACATCAACTTTGTAAAACTTAACAAAAGTGTGCACCGAGGCCCAAGTAGCTGCCTTGCACACCTGAGACACCGACGCTTGGTGTCTAAAAGCCCAGGAAGTGCTAATCACCCTGGTGGAATGAGCCGTGACTGGAAAAGGGGGTGCTTGGCCCCGAACAGTATACACATGGGTCACGGCCTGTCTGATCCAACGTGAAACAGTGGCCGACGAGGCCGCCAACACTTTGCGCGGCCCATCCTTCAGCGCAAACAGTGCATCCAACTACTGAAAAGGAGCCATAGCTGCCAAATACACCCGCAAGGGTCTCACCACATCCAAGGAATGCAGAGCAATCTCCGTAGGGCGAGACGGGTGTGGACACAAAGAAGGGAGGACAATGTCCTCATTAATGTGAAAAGAGGAGACCACCTTCGGATTGAACGAAGGAGATGGATGCAACACCGCCTTATCCTTATGTAGGACCAAATAAGGAGACCTACATGACAAAGCTGCCAATTCAGACACCCGCCTAGCGGATGTAATGGCCACCAGAAGGCGACCTTCTGAGACAGCAATTGTAAGGGAATATCCCTGATCTACTCATATGACGGTTTCTGCAGCACAGAAAGTACCAAGTTAGATCCCACGGTGCAAGGGGTGACCGTACCTGAGGAGCCACATGACATACACCCTGTACAACTGTACGGAGCAAAGAATGCATCGCCAAAGGATGCTGAAAACAGAATCGCCAGAGCGGAAATCTGGCCCTTGAGGGTGCTCAAAGCCAACTTTTGGTCCAGGCCTTGTTGAGGAAGGCCAGCACCTGAGCAACTGCACAAGAACGGGGGTTCCAACCCCCGCCTCGCACCAGGCAATATAGGCTTTCCAGGTGCGATAATAGGTCTTGCGCACCTTAAGCATGGTGGGGATCACTGACTCAGAGACCCCCCTGTCCCTCAGTACCTGGGACACAATAGCCAGGCCGTCAAAGCCAGCGAGTGTAAAGCAGGGTGCAGGATGAGTCCCTGTGACAACAGATCCAGATCAACGTGAAGCGAGAGCCGCCAGGGAACATCTGATACCATCCGCACCACATCGGCGTACCAAGGATGCCGAGGCCAAACCAGAGCCACCAGGATTGTCGGGATTCCCTCCACTTCTATCCTGTGCAACAGCCATGGTAGAAGTCTTAGAGGAGGAAAGGCATACAGAAGCCGGTACCGAGACCACAGGGCTACCAGAGCGCCCGTGGCTACCGCCAACGGATCCCTTGTCCTGCCACATGAAGGTCTGCACCTTGTGATTGAATCTGGACGCCAGGAGATCCACATCTGGCGTGCCCCACCTTTGGCATATCTGGCGGAACACCTCCGGATGCAGGGACCATTCTCCCTGATCCAGCGTCTGGCGACTGAAAAAGTCCACCTGCCAATTTTCTACACCCGGAATGTAGATGGCGGAGATTGCTGGCACGTACATTCTGCCCAACTCAGAATGTGGGCTGCCTCTGCCGCTGCTACCGAGCTTCTTGTTCCGCCTTGATGGTTCACGTATGCCACCGCCGTGGCGTTGTATGACTGAACCCGAAACGGCAGGCCGCGCAGTCTTGCCGACCAGTGGAAGAGGCAGAGCCTGATCGCCCTCAGCTCCAACACATTGATCAGAAGGTGAGATTCCTGCGCCGACCAATGGCCCTGAGCAGACAACTGCCCCAGGACTCCTCCCCAGCCCGAGTAGGCTGGCATCCGTCGTGACTATCGACCACTCCAGGGGAAGGAACAATTTTCCCAAGGTCAATGCCGGTGCCCGAAGCCACCAGGTCAACGACCCCTTGGTCTGATGATCCAAACTGATCAGCCAATCCAGAGACAAGGGAGACTTGTCCCACTGCAGCAGAATCGCCCGCTGCAGGAGTCAGGTGCGACTCTGGGCGTATGGTATCGCCTCAAAGGCCGAGACCATGAGCCCCAACACCCGCATACAGAACTGTAAGGAGGACCATCGATGTGACAGCAGGGTTCGCACCGCTGCGTCAATTTGGCCAGACGTAGAAACACTTTCGCCTGCTCCGTGTCCAAGATCAGGCCCAGATATTCCAGGCGACAGGACGGAGTCAGTGTCGACTTTCTGTAGGTTGATCAGCCAACTGAAGTCGCTCAGTGAGGCCAGAATGATAGCAACATTGTCCTCCAGAGTCGGAGCGGACTCCGCTCACAGGAGAAGATCGTCCAGGTATGCTACAACAGCAATGCCTCTCTGTCTCAGCAGAGCCAGCACCGGAACCAGTATCTTGGTGAAGACCCGCGGAACCGAGGCCAGACCGAAGGGAAGAGCCACAAATTGATAATGGAGATCCCCCACAGCAAAACGCAGGAAGCGCTGATGCCGGACACAAATGGGAACATGAAGATAAGCGTCCCTGATGTCCAGGGACGCCAGAAAATCCCCTTGGTGTAGGGCGGCTACGACCAAACGGGCTGATTCCATTCAGAATTTCAGCGCCTTCACAAAGTGATTGAGCGCTTTCAGACCCAGAACCGGCCTGACCCCACCCTTCTTTGGCACCACAAAGAGGTTAGTGTAAAAGCCGCGGAACCTTTCCGCCGGGGGGACTAGCCCAATTACCCCCTGTTCGGACAGCGTCTGAACAGCCTCTAGCAGAGCTTGCCGACGCCCCGGAGGGAGTCTTAAATTTGATGGAAAGGACCTGTCCGGGGGTAGAGTAGTGGACTCTATCTTGTACCCGGAGGACACCACCTCTGGTCGGAGATTCGAGCGGTCCACCAATCTGCGAACCCCAGAAGCCGGCCCCCCACCCGAGAGTATGGCGGGGGCAACCCATCATGCGGTGGAGGACTTTTCCTCCGTCTTTTCCGACTTGCGCAGCCAGGGCCGCTTACCGGTCCCAGAGGCAGCTTTGCCAGGTCGAGAGCCCTAGCCCGCCGAACTGGGCGCAGGAAAAAAACTCTTCTGTCCAGAGGACGATGGCCCCTGTTTACGGAGATGTTCACGCTACTTGGGTTCCGGGAGAAAGGTACTTCCCCCCCCCCCCCACGTGAAATCTTTAACAATTTCGTCCAACTGGGCCCCAAAAAGCCGACCCCCTTGAAAAGGCAGGTCTGTGAGGCCCTTCTTAGACACGTGGTCGTCTGACCATCACCGTAACCACAGCAGCCGTCATGACCGCAAAAACTGACATTTTTGATAGCATAGGGACTAAAACTAGTGCTGCGTCGCAGAGGTAACGAAGACCCTGCTCCAGGTGATCTGCTCACTGCACTGACTCAGGTAAATCCCCGCAGCCCAGATCATTGCGCATTTCCATCGTGCACTCCGTGAGCAACTGAGCCACCATGACCGATGCCAAGGCCGGTCCCATAGCTGCCCCTGCCACCAAGAAAGGAGCCTTGGAAACTGCTTCTGTCTGCCTATCGCCCGGATCTCTAAAAGAGGGTGACCCCCTCCATGGGAATGGTAGTCGCCTTATTCAGCACACAGAAAAACGTTTTTGTGGGGTAAAGGAATCTTGTGGACGCTGCCACTCCTTATAGACAAACTGGTCAAAGTATTCAATATGGGGGAATACTTTTGGAGCACGGGATGGCTTCAGGGACCCGAAGGTGTAAACAATCGCTTGCGAGTTCCCAGCCTGGTCCAGTCGCAGAGAATTGCAAACGGCAGCAACCAGGGAGGCCACCAGTGCCTTTTCGAGCGCCACCGAGGCCCCCTGGTCCTCCACCTCATCCTGAGGGCTCAAGCTCCCCGTCTGAGCTCTCCACTGGGGTCCCCGTGACCACCGAGCCCACTTTTGGCTCCGAATCCTCCCCTGATGATGGAGGTGGGGGTGGACGCTTTTTTGGGGACCCCCCTAGCATGGCTCGATTCCCCCTGGGCGAAAAAGTCTTCTAATTTTGAAGACAATTGATCTAGGGGAAACAGAGGTCCCAGTGCAGCTTGCACTTCAGCTGACCCCTCCTGAGAAAATGCTGCGGATTCAGCCGCCATAGCACCACTCCCAGTACACTTAAATGGCTTACTAGCCATGACGCACCCCCAGCGCACCCCCACACCGTGCCCCACAGCTGCTCAGAGACTGCCCAAAGGACCCAGCACCACCGCGCCCGCACCCAGGGAGGAAGATCCAGCCATACTTGCTGTTTTCTGAACTGTGTGCCTGTGTCCTGATAACAAGGCCCCACCGCTGCTGCTGCTGCTGTCCCATGCTCTGATCCGGGAGAGGAGCAGTTGGCGCCAACATGCACGTTTTTACTGTGTAGGGGGACTAACCAAAATGGCAGCCAAAACCGTCCCCAAAATGGCCGCGGCGCCGCGAAAATGGCAGTGACAGCCGCATGTGAGAACAACATAACGGCTGGGCAGCAGGGGCGACTGTGCGGACAGTGAGGCAGGCGGGCGGGGTGAGAACAGAAAGGTGGACAGGTGGGGAGGGATGCTGCCGGCCAAGAGACCCCTGGACGTGAGCCGCAGCCCGGTCACTCGGTCACAGGTGGAACGTTCAACCCACCGGCCACCCGCACGGAACGGGCAGGATGCGGCGGGCCCCGCCAAGGCTAAGGGTGGCTCGCATCCGTCAGCCTTGCTGGGATATGGCAGGACAAGAAAACATCCACGTGGTCCCCAGCCGGCTATTTGATTGCAGTCTTCATCAGGAGCCTTGCGCAAAAAGAAGGAAAGAAAAAGACAAAAAAATAGGGGAACCTCAGTTCCCAGCAGGGAACCAGGTCTAACTCCTTGCACCAGGCAGAAGAAAACTGATATGCTACGCAGGGCTGAGGGGTTATGTGCTGAGTGAGGACGGCCCCCTGGGAGGGGCCAGCTTTGCTTTCTGAACTTTCGTTCTGCCTAGTCTACTCCTAGTAAAAGGTGCATAACCCACGTGTCATGAATAGAGGCTGCGTCTGTCAATGAACGAAAGAGAAATTATTTTTTATTATTTTTAGGAGCCCTGTTGGGGGGGCTTTGATATAACGAACCCCTTTTGAGAGAGAAAAGGTACTGAGGACAGATTCCCCAGTCCCTTTCCATGCAGCCTCAGCTGCACTGGACAGTGAATGAACAGAAGGCTCTGTGCAGAGTGACTTCCTGTTCATTCACAAACTGAAGCATCATAAACGCAGTTTATGATGCTTCAGTTATGAGTGAACACAGTAAATGATCGCTACTGATCACTCACTGTGTTCATTCACAAAAGGAAGTGGGCTGCTAAATGACATATATAACGGACCCTTTCCTTGCTCTCCCCATCCTGCAGCAGCCAGTGGGAGAAGAGGGGAGCTGCAGATGGAGGGGGTGTGGGGTGGCCAAGGGATGGTCGCCACCAGGGAGCCCACCAACACCTTTTCCCGCACTATAGAGGTCCCCTGCTCCTCCTCACCGTCAGAAGGGTCCAATTCCCCATCTGACAGATCCACGGGGGTCCCTGTCACCACCAGCAGAAGGAAGAGGAACCTGGAAAGGAGGGGTGGTGGGGGTGGCATATAGTGGAACCAATGAGCTGTATTTTTCTCATGCAGCAGCTGAATGCCAGCAGGAGGGAGAGCAGGAGAATTTGGCTTTCTGCTGCTGCAGGAGGAAAATACAGCCCGTCAGTTCCACTAAATACTGCCCCCACCACCCTTCCTTTCCAGGTTCCAACTGGTTGCTGAGCCCCAGATTGGGATGTGCCCAGGCACACCCCATGCACACTAGGGTTGCCACATCAATCCCTTTAATCCCCATCCGTTTTGGCCGATTTATATTCTTCCTCATATTTTTGTTAAAAAAAAAAAAAAAATCGCAATCAGCCTTTGATTGGTTTGCGCAAAAGTTGCTGCATTTACAAATGATGAGAATTAATTTATGGGGTTTTTATTTACTAGTAAAGGCGGCAATCTGCAATTGCTGCGATATTGCGGCGGACACGTCGGACCATTTTGACACTTTTTTGGGACCATTGGCATTTATACAGCGATCAGTGCTATGAAAATGCATTGATTACTGTGTCATTGGCAGTGAAGGGGTTAACTCGGAGGGGGGCGCTCTAAGCAGGGCCGGTGCAAGGATTTTTGTCCACCCAGGCGAAGGTGCATTTTGGAGCCCCCCTCCCCATTGTCCTACTACCGCCCTCTTTGCCCTCCACAATACAACATCCCACCCTCATATGGCAACCCATCTACAGCGAACCACACACTATGCAATCTGATTGTACAATCCTCTTTTAGATTTATTAACAATTATGTAATATAATGGCCTGCCTGATACTCATTAAATACATTTTCAGGATTGTCTTCTTGTCTTTTAGGACTAATTTCGGTGAAACTAAATGAGATTGTACAATCAGATTGCATAGTGTATAGTACAGCCAGTTTAACAGATTCCTCCATCCACACTAACAACTCAGATGGACAAGCACCCCCTCCCCCCTGCTGGGCTTTTGCATTCTGACAGTTGACACCACTGGTTGTCAGAATACCTGAATAGATGTGACAGCTGCATTAGTTTTCTTTTTTAAGGTTCTTTTCCCTCCATTTTCACCTGGTGATCTGGCCAATAACATAACTCCTGTATTAGTGTGTTCCCACTCTGGATGAAGGAGCACAGGGGGCAATTTTGGACAGCAGCATTGTCAGTCTGAGGGGAGGGGAGCGTCTGATGTACTAGCAGAATTCTATACACTAATACATTGAAGACAAAATCCAGCTAACACTTTAATCAGTTACAGGCACAGTTTTTTTTCCCTTTAGGGATAAAGGGTTCACATAAATACAAGCTGATCATTCTAAGAACCCGTGTCAGTGGTAAATAGTTTGTCACTTCCCTCTAACTGCTACATCTGCAGGATAGGTTGTTCTGTTGAAAAACAGCAGACTAATCACAGCTCACTAGCAGGTTAAAAAAAAAAAAAAAACTAACTTGATTTCTCTTTCGTTCATTGACGGACGCTGACTCTTGATCTTGACATGTTGGGTTTGCACCTTTTACCAGGAGTAGACTAGTCAGAACGTAGTTCAGACAAAAGCAAAACTAGCCCCTCCCAGGGGGCCTTCCTCACTCTGCATAACACCCCCCCCCCCTCCGCCCTGCTAGCACTTCAGTTTTTTCTGCCTAGTGCAAGGAGTGGACCTGGCTCCCTACTGGGATCTGCGGTTCCTCAATTCTTTTGTTTTTTGCTCAAGCTATCTGATGAAGAATGACAGGCTGGAGATATTTAGGTCTAGGTAGTCTCCCCAGCGCGGCCAACGGATGCAAGCCGTCCCTTAGCTGCATGCGGGGTCGGCCGCATCGGGCCCCGTTCCGTGTGGGGCGGCCGTCGGGTTAAACGTCCCGCCAGCGCACTGAGTGACCGGGCTGTGGGCTCGCATCGAGGTGTCGCATGGCTGGCAGCTCCCTCCCCACCTGTAGGGGTGGCAGGTCCCAGTGAGTCACGCGACCGCCCTG
>BLSH010355438.1:874279-887937 GCA_018402905.1 Glandirana rugosa | reverse complement strand
TAGGGTAGTATATAGACAGGCTAGGGTAGTATATAGATAGGTTAGGGTAGTATATGGACAGGCTAGGGTAGTATATGGACAGGCTAGGGTAGTATATGGACAGGCTAGGGTAGTATATAGACAGGCTGGGGTAGTATATAGACAGGCTGGGGTAGTATATGGACAGGCTAGGGTAGAATATAGACAGGCTAGGGTAGTATATAGACAGGCTGGGGTAGTATATGGACAGGCTGGGGTAGTATATGGACAGGCTGTGGTAGTATATGGACAGGGGCCGGGTGCCCTGGGCGGCAGTGCGCCCTAGGCAGCTGCCTACTCTGCCTAGTGGTAGACCTGGCCCTGTATGTAGACCAAAGGTAAGGATTTTGATCTGCATATGATATATGATAAAGAAACCTTACATAAAGTAAAACTAAATCATTCTTCTAATAAAATGTATTCCAGTTTAACATTTAATTAACCCTTAGTTAATCCTAGTCAGTCCTAATGTACTCCTTCCTCCCCTTCTCCCCTTAGCTTTTTTTTTTTTTATCTGATTCTTTTTTATTTCTATTTTTTTTTTTTACCATCATATTATTTATTCATTTATTTACTTTTTCATTTACTTTGTCATGCATTTTTACCAAAAATATAATTTTAGTGTCACCCTAAACAGATCAGATTATAAATTACAACTTGTATATTTTTTTTAAACTAACAATTGTCCAAATAAACAAAAAAAAAATATATATATATATATATATAGAGAGAGAGATTACAGAGAAATTAATATAATTTAAAAAAAAATTTTAATTTATTAAAAATTTTGGAAGAAAATTTTACACAAAGAGAGACATTTTGTCCCAAAAATCCATGTATTTATTACTTTGTTATCCTTTCCTATCCTGTTATCCGAAGTAAGTAACCAAGTTATTGAATAATCCGGCCGATAGTGAAAATTTTCAAATGGCTCCATAGGGGTGAACAGGTGCATAGAGGGAAGAGCATTGAGGGCCAAAAACTAGCGCTATCCCTTGTGTGAATTGTGAGAATTTCCGGCTCGCCCCGCTTTCTGACTCTCTGCTTCCTCTTCAGCCGTACGCACAAACCATCATACTCTGGGGTCTCCTGTGGTTTCTGGAATGGTGGATGGGAACCAGAAGTTTAAAACAAGATCCGGTATTCAGGTGGGTCGCTGAACAATGTACATCGCAATGGCAATCATATATATAGATTTGATTGTGGATGTGGCCACCTAGTTGAACATAAAAAAAAGCTAAAGCCACAACAAACAACCCAAACGTGGGTGCTGATCTCACTGTGGACTCATCTCTTGGCTTCGAATAAGGCAGACATTTGCCCCCCTTGGGACAAGACTAGAAAAATGTGTTGGGTTGGTGGCCTTAAGTGGAGATGATTCACCAATCGGACACCGGGACCAGCAGTCAGTGTCCCATGCTGGGCATTGGGGATGAGCAAACTTCTGAAAAGTTCTACCAGTTGTGGTTCAGCCAAACTTTTTTAAAAATTCACGCACCTCCAAAATTTAGAAATTCGAAACCCAAAGTCCTTTAGAAGTCGAAGGTAATCTGAACCAGGCTCCAAGAACGTGTGCATTACAAATCAGAAAGTGATGAAAGGTTTGGGAAGCTGGTCTTGTGGCAGTCAAGCTAAGGTGGGTCAGGCGCCCTGGAGTGGGACCTGGACTTCCCATATGTCCCATCCCAAACAATGGAAGTCATGGAGAGCTCAAGGGAAGAATGGGAGGACAACATTGTTTGGGACTATCTGCATGTCAACAAGCCGCAAAGGGGGCCAGAGAGTGAGTTGTGGGCCCGGTTCTTGGAGATCAAGAAAGAGTGGCAGATATAAGGTAGAAGCAGCTTTTTGCCTCTTTCTTCCAGAAGCCGTTTTAGGGATCCAAACCGCCAAAAATGATTCAAATTTGACTCTTAAAACCATATCTGAATCTAAGTTCATCCAAATTTCAGGATCAACTCTGCGGGACGTTATATAGCTCCCCGCTCCCCATTCAAACCTGGGATTGCAGCTCCTGGTAGAGGAAGATCTTCCAGGTCCAATTTTCATTTATGAGACTGAATGCCAATGGCTACAATGACATAGACAAATTCCAAACCCAAAATCCTTTAGAAGTCGAAGGTAATCTGAACCAGGCTCCAAGAAAGTGTGTATTACAGAGCAGGGCCGTCTTTAAGGCAGGGCAAAAGGGGCAGCTGCCCTGGGCCCTGTCTTTGTTGTGGGGCCCAAAGCAGCTGCCTCATACTTGCCAACTATTCTGCTGACTCACCTGCAGACCCTATGTTTACATGTAAATAACCGGCATTGATATGTAAATAACCTGCATTGATATATAAATAACCGGCATTGATATGTAAATAGTGGCGGCCAGCTGCACTGATATGTCAACAAAGGTGGCATTCATATGTATATCATGCCCCCCTGAGGTCATATTCACCATCACCTATACTGGATGCTGCCCACTGGGGAGACAAAGGCATGATTTAAAGTCCACAGCTCATGTCAGCAGATACGTGAGGGTGTTATTAATAATTGATGGCACTGCTGTCTTTCTGCTAAAGGGCAGCACATTTCTGTCGTGTCAGGAAAGCGACTTTGCACTCCCCAGTCCATGGTGTGCAGGCAGTGAGGAGATGATGTGCTGTAACCTCTAGCAACCAATCTGTGGGCAGTAATGATGTGCTGTAACCTCCAGCAACCAATCTGTGGGCAGTAATGATGTGCAGTAACCTCTAGCAACCAATCTGTGGGCAGTAATGATGTGCTGTAACCTCTAGCAACCAATCTGTGGGCAGTAATGATGTGCAGTAACCTCTAGAAACCAATCAGTACGCAGTATTGATGATCTCTAGCAACCAAACAAGCAGAAAGCATGTACTGTAACCTCTAGCAACTAATCAGTGAGCTGTAATGATATGCTGTGACCTCTGGCAACCAATCAAAATTACTGATGATCTGATTCAGTAAACTGATTTTGAGTCTAGTTGCTATTTACTGTATGTCTCCGAGCAGGTGGAGAGTGAAATTCCTGGGGGGGGGGGGGCCCAGCCAAGAAAATATTTGCCCAGGGTCCAATCAATATTAAAGACAGCCCTGTTACAGAGCAGCAAATGATGATAAATTGGGCTGAATGGTTTTGGAAGCTGACCTGGTGGCAGTCAAGCTAAGAGCGGTCAGGCAACAGTAGAAGCAGACCTCTTTCACCCAAAAGCCTTTTTGGGATCTAAACCACCAAAAATAATTCAGATCTAAACTTGGAACCTCCAAATGCATAAAACTTGATCTAAAGCAAAGTTTATCCAAGTTTCAGGAACAACTCTGCTGAGCGTTATACATTTACCCGCTCCCCATTCAAACCTGGGATTGCAGCTCCTGGCAGAGGAAGGTCTTCCAGATCCAATTTTAATTTATGAGACTGAATGCCAATGGCTACAATGGAAGCCAATACTGGAATATGTGAAATAGTGTGTCACAATAAACCACGTCCTTAAGGAACGCCCCCCGTGTCACCATGCCCACCAATCACTGCGGCACCATGGCACTCTTAGCATGATATACACTTTCTTTAGTCTACAGAAATCCAACCCCACCAAGAAGGGGCCACTATGTTGTGTTTTCCTTCCAGGCCAATGGTGCCCAGTCATCTACTGGATGAAGACATTAGGCCCCCAAATGTTGAGTATAGTCCATGTTATAGTACTTGGTCTGTGTGCATTATGTAGACTCTTTTACTCTTTGTACTCCACCATTTGTTAAACATAACCGTTCACATGTAAACTATATTTTAACGACCTGAATATAAATCATTGTAGATCTTGCATGAGAAAGGTAGATAGATGAGTCCCACCAGCCATGACAAGAGGTTGAGATAGCAATCACCACTGTGTATACACCACTCTTACCATGTAGCATGTAACCCCCTGTATAAGAGCGGTCAGACGCGCTTTGTTTACACAATCAGCATAGGAAACATCCCTCCCTCGTTATCGGCTCCAGACGTCAGGCAAATACGTTAACCCATAAGTAACCAGATAATCATGCAAAGATATAAAATGCCCACATAGCGTAATCCAGTAAAAACAGAAATCTTTATCAAAACAGAGGTATCAAACTCACATGTGTATGGCGTTCTGAGAGCATAGAAAGTCGTCTGCCAATTTCCAAGATGGCCACAGGCGGCCGCGCATGCACTGTAGCATGGTGGACGTGTGTGTGTAGCTCCGCCCTGCCGGTTTAGTCGCAATTGACGTCATCTGAGTCACGGCTGGTGTGACTCATCTATCTACCTTTCTCATGCAAGATCTACAGTGATTTACTGTATATTCACTCTGCATTCATGTTATATGGACAGTTGGATATTGTCTATTTATTATAGCTTTGCAAATAGCGTAATCTAGTAAAAACGGATATCTATATTAAAACAGAGGTATCAAACTCACATGTGTATGGCGTTCTGAGAGCATAGAAAGTCGCCTGCCAATTTCCAAGATGGCCGCAGGCGGCCGCGCATGCACTGTAGCATGGTGGACTTGTGTGTGTAGCTCCGCCCTGCCGGTTTCGTCACAATTGACGTCATCTGAGTCACGGCTGGTGTGACTCATCTATCTACCTTTCTCATGCAAGATCTACAGTGATTTACTGTATATTCACTCTGCATTCATGTTATATGGACAGTTGGATATTCTCTATTTATTATAGCGCTGCATTTTATATATTCTGTTTTTAATGTTTTGTGTTGAACATTATGTACAGCTGCTTTTTGATCTCTGTTCTTTGTATATGAATTTCCTTTGCGCAGATTTTTTTCTGAATTTTTGATTGTATATTCTAACGACACATTCATTGTAACATTGTAAGTGATGTCCTCTACTGAGCATGTGCTTTCCTCTATTTCTGATACAATTCACTTGTATTTTGTATATATTTCATACAATACAACATTATTAGGTAGTGTATTGTGTTTCTGTTCACTTTTCTATAGGGAATATGAAATTACTGCTGTCACATCCCATGCTATGGATCTGACACTTTCCTCTCTTCATTCAGATTCACCAAGAGAGAACACCCGTTTACCCAGAATCCCGAGCTGCTGGATGATGCTGATGAGGAGGTCCTTGCTGAGAAGGAAAGGGTTAACACTTTGAAAACAACAGATCAGGAGGAGGAGGTAATATATCGCTAAATGCAAATCCACCATGTAAATGTACATCACACTCCTGTGTGATAACTGCCACATCATGTCCTGCACACCATCTGAAACTTCCAATTATGCTGGCAGTGGGAGTGGCTGCTCTTCTGTCTGACCAGAGAGGAGGTGGTGAGCAGAAGGAAATGGTCATAGTCTATCTCTGCTCATTACTTTGTCAGCGAGTACCCCGTCTATCAGCGGTGTGTTAATGTAAGGAGAAGTCTACAAAGGGCTCTGTATGGACCAGACGTTCTCAACCCTTTCACTCCTCAAATTAGTTTCCAGGTCCCAGGGAACCCCTGATAAAATGAATGTATCTGGGATCAGAGGGAAGAAGCCCCCCTTACAGGTTTGGTTTGCCAAGGGGTGTTGGTCTTGGAATGATGTCGGGACCACCAAATGGGAGGTCAATCAGCCACAACTCAAGGAACCTCTGGAGGAACCCTGGTTGAGAATGGCTGCTCCAGCCTGACCTAGAAGTGTAACTCTGCAGATAAAAATATTAATACAAGTTACAGTTTTTAGTAACTTTGTAGCAGTCACATGGGAAACTTCTTATATTGGCCCATTTTTGAAATACTGTATCAAGACACAAATGTCAGGACAATCGGATGTCCTCCAGAATCAAATCACCCATTGAATTTGTGTTTTTACCCTTCCAGAGGCCGACCATCCTTGTGGACAGTTTGCGGAAAGAGTTTAAGGAGAAGTCAGGCATCTGTGGATGCTTCAGGAAGAAGAAGAAGAGAACGGCCATCAGTCACACCTCGTTCTGCGTCAAGAAAGGTCAGTTCCTGTTCATTTCTGTTTCTTCTAATGACGTTGGCCTAAAAGAATGTGCGGCCAAAACACCCATGTGTGGTTGGAAATGTGCGGCCAAAACACCCATGTGTGGTTGGAAATATGCAACCAAAATACCCATGTGTGGTTGGAAATGTGCGGCCAAAACACCCATGTGTGGTTGGAAATGTGCGACCAAAACATCCATGTGTGGTTGGAAATGTGCGGCCAAAATACCCATGCGTGGTTGGAAATGTGAGACCAAAACACCCATGTGTGGTTGGAAATGTGCGACCAAAACACCCATGTGTGGTTGGAAATGTGCGACCAAAACACCCATGTGTGGTTGGAAATGTGCAACCAAAACACCCATGTGTGGTTGGAAATGTGCGACCAAAACACCCATGCGTGGTTGGAAATGTGCGGCCAAAATACCCATGTGTGGTTGGAAATGTGAGACCAAAACACCCATGTGTGGTTGGAAATGTGCGACCAAAATACCCATGTGTGGTTGGAAATGTGCAACCAAAACGCCCATGTGTGGTTGGAAATGTGCGACCAAAACACCCATGTTTGGTTGGAAATGTGTGACCAAAACACCCATGTGTGGTTGGAAATGTGCGACCAAAACACCCATGTGTGGTTGGAAATGTGCAACCAAAATACCTATGTGTGGTTGGAAATGTTCGGCCAAAACACCCATGTGTGGTTGGAAATGTTCGGCCAAAACACCCATGTGTGGTTGGAAATATGCGACCAAAACACCCATGTGTGGTTGGAAATGTGCGGCCAAAACACCCATGTGTGGTTGGAAATGTGCGACCAAAATACCTATGTGTGGTTGGAAATGTTCGGCCAAAACACCCATGTGTGGTTGGAAATGTGCCGCCAAAACACCCATGTGTGGTTGGAAATGTGCGGCCAAAACACCCATGTGTGGTTGGAAATGTGTGAACAAAATACCCATGTGTGGTTGGAAATGTGCGGCCAAAACACCCATGTGTGGTTGGAAATGTGCGACCAAAACACCCATGTGTGGTTGGAAATGTGCGACCAAAACACCCATGTGTGGTTGGAAATGTGCGACCAAAACACCCATGTGTGGTTGGAAATGTGCGACCAAAACGCCCATGTGTGGTTGGAAATGTGCGACCAAAACACCCATGTGTGGTTGGAAATGTGCGACCAAAACACCCATGTGTGGTTGGAAATGTGTGACCAAAACACCCATGTGTGGTTGGAAATGTGCGACCAAAACACCCATGTGTGGTTGGAAATGTGAGACCAAAACACCCATGTGTGGTTGGAAATGTGCGACCAAAACACCCATGTGTGATTGGAAATGTGCGACCAAAACACCCATGTGTGGTTGGAAATGTGCGACCAAAACACCCATGTGTGATTGGAAATGTGCGACCAAAACACCCATGTGTGGTTGGAAATGTGCGACCAAAACACCCATGTGTGGTGGGAAATGTGCGGCCAAAACACCCATGTGTGGTTGGAAATGTGCACAACAACGTCTATGATCCAAGTTTAATCCCACTGAAGTAAAAGAGAGTCTGTTTGCCGGTCTGTTTGTCAATCATAAAGGAGATGTTCTCTTTTTCCATGATTTAACATCACAACATTTCAGATTAAAGTCTGCAGTAACAGAGCTACTTTAACCCTTAAATTCCCAGATCATTTCTTTTAAGTGCAGCAGGGGGAGGAAAGCAGATGGTTCTTCTTTCAGAGATTTATAAATATCAATGTATCGGTTTTTTTAAAGGTGAAGTCCTGGGACTTCTGGGCCCCAACGGAGCCGGCAAGACCACATCTGTGCTGATTCTGGCAGGAGAGAAGAAACCATCAGCTGGACAGGTGAGAGGTCATAGAGGCACGGAGTGGAGGTCTTCAGGGCTCATCGATAGAGGTGAACGAGGGACATCTTACCCCACTGTGGTTATGAGGGACTAAGGAAAATGGTTTTGCTACAAAACAGCACACCACCAAAATGCAATCAGTAAAACATTACTGTTTATCACAAATAAATCTACAGGCAAGAACACATTAAAACATCTAAGAACCCTAATAATTAAACAACTCCTTTGTATAGAAATAAAAAGGTTCAAGTCTCTACATACAGTAGATTGTTGGGTATACATATGAGATTCACCTAACCACATTTCCTAAAAATGTTATGATGGAGCCCCATTACCTGTAGGCTTTGAGCCAATGTCCTGCTTGGCATTCTTTTAAGGCACCTTCGCTGACTGCCTCCTACAGGTGGTGCTGGGTAATGCAGGAGACCCCCATAGGACTAAAGAATCTGCAGCATTGGGCTACTGTCCCCAACACAACCCTCTGTGGCCCAACCTCACTGTGAAGGAACATCTGGAGATCTACGCTGCTGTGAAAGGCATGAATAAAGAGGACACAAACCTTGCTATCAAACGGTAAGTGACCATGCACTGAACCTTCCTCATGATGCAGACCAGGAGTTGTATGACTCAATTTCCTCTGCTCTCCTCCATATTGTTTGATCTTGACGGACCCACCTACAGTGATGTCGGCTTTACCATTATGCTTTTAGGTTGTTGGAGAAAACAGGGGCAACAGAGATAGACAAACACAGGAAAACCTAATGCAAACAGTGGAATTGTCAGAATGAAACCCAAAACCTCAGTGCTACAAGGCTACTAACAGCTCAGCTCTGACCTACCCTTGACCAGCCATCTGTGTACAAGCACTGACATTTTCCCTATCAACCTCTCTCTCAACATCTTAATAAATCTCACAGGTTAATAAATCATAACTGGGATGTTCTTCTCATTATTTCTCCATACTTTGGTCTGCAGGGTGAGTGAAGCTCTGGAGATGAAGGACCATCTCAATAAACCTGCCAGGAAGTTGTCAGCCGGGGTCTCCAGAAAGGTGCGTTTTTTTTCCTGGACTGTGTTCTTAGCGTGCTCAATTGAGTAGATGGGATCAGACATTCATTATATCTGAAGAGGAACTGCAGAGCTAACCAAGACCATACCCTCATAGACCCAAACTTCACCGTGTCTTGTAAAATGATTGGCTGGGCTTTCCCCATCTCCACCAATTTTGTCTTTGGAAAACCATTGAATGTAGCTGGAGTCGTAAGACCCCGATTAGAGAGACTTTTATAAAGCTACCAGTCCAGGAGCTCATCAGTAATTGTGTGATAGCAGAGGTGGCTCTTTAGGCAAATTAGGTGGTCGCCTAAGGCCTCGCACTCACAGGGGCCTCGCAACTGCCTAATTTGACACTGACACCAGCACTGAGATAGAGAGCACTGGCACCAGCACTGAGAATGAGAGCACTGGCACCAGCACCGAGATAGAGAGCACTGACACCAGCACCGAGATAGAGAGCACTGGCACCAGCACCGAGATAGAGAACACTGGCACCAGCACCGAGATAGAGAACACTGACACCAGCACCGAGATAGAGAGCACTGGCACCAGCACCAAGATAGAGAACACAGACACCAACACCAAGGTAGAGAACACTGGCACCAGCACCGAGATAGAGAGCACTGGCACCAGCACTGAGACAGAGAACACTGGCACCAGCACCGAGATAGAGAGCACTGACACCAGCACCGAGATAGAGAGCGCTGGCACCAGCACCGAGATAGAGAACACTGACACCAGCAACGAGATAGAGAGCACTGACACCAGCACCGAGATAGAGAGCACTGGCACCAGCAACAAGATAGAGAGCACTGACACCAGCACCGAGATAGAGAGCACTGGCACCAGCACCGAGATAGAGAGCACTGGCACCAGCAACGAGATAGAGAACACTGGCACCAGCACCTAGATAGAGAACACTGACACCAGTAACGAGATAGAGAACACTGGCACCGGCAACAAGATAGAGAGCACTGGCACCAGCACCGAGATAGAGAGCACTGGCACCGGCAACAAGATAGAGAGCACTGGCACCAGCACCGAGATAGAGAGCACTGGCACCAGCACCGAGATAGAGAGCACTGGCACCAGCACCGAGATAGAGAACACTGACACCAGCAACGAGATAGAGAACACTGGCACCAGCACTTTAAAGCTCTTAATATATGCAATTTGTAAAGTTAATTTTTTTATCGCTTAAATAATTTTTCCCATTATGGGTGTGAGTGGGGCCTCATGTCTGGGTTTTGCCTAAGGCCTCACAAAACCTAGGGCCGCCTCTGTGTGATAGTTGTTAAAGTTGGTGTCCATAATATATATAATAATGGAGGTTAAACACTCCTTGGCTCCTGAGTCATCAGTCATCATCCAGCATGTCCATACATCTATTCATTTTATCACCTTTGTTAATATCTGTACATATTCTGCACATGTGACAGAAGTGAGAGCAGCTATGTTCTGCTGGATTAAAACTTTAGATCATGGATCATGGATGGAGGCATGGTCTGTTAGAATGGTCTAAACCCGAGCTGGTAATATCCCCCCCCCGCCCGTGCCCCCCTCCATGACTTTTCCATCAAAATCAATAATGCAGCCATCAATCCCTCCCCTCATGCCAGGGTAGTAGGTGTAATCCTAGACTCTGACCTGTCCTTTCAGCCCCAAATTCAATCCCTTTCAAAAACTTGTAGACTTCGCCTTCGTAACATCTCTAAAATACGCCCCTTTCTAACCAATGAAACCACTAAGCTCCCTCCCTTGTTATCTCTCACCTTGACTATTGCAACTCCCTTCTTATTGGCCTTCCTTTCCATAGGCTATCCCCTCTTCAGTCTATCATGAATGCTGCTACCAGGCCTATCCACCTTATCAACCGCTCAGTGTCTGCCACCCCTCTCCACCAATCCCTACACCGGCTCCCAATCGGCCAGCGAATAAAATTCAAAATACTAACCACAACATAAAAAGCCATCCACAACTCTGCCCCGAGCTACATCACCAATTTTGTCTCCAAATATCACCCAAACCGTCTTCTCCGTTCCTCCCAAGACCTCCGACTCTCAAGCTCCCTTGTGTCCTCCTCCAATGCTTGTCTCCAGGACTTCTCCAGAGCCATCCTCTGGAACTCTCTACCTCAACCTGTCCGGCTATCTCCTACTCTAGCTGACTTCAGGTGATCCCTGAAAACTCATCTCTTCAGGAAAGCCTCTCACACCTCCAACTAATCTTTTACCACTTCCATCAACTCATTCCCCACAGTTACAACCTTTTGTACCACCTGCCCCCCCCCCTTATTAGATTGTAAGCTCTTCTGAGCAGGGCCCTCTTAATCCTTTTGTATTCTATTGTATTGTACCTGTATTGTCCCCCTTTTGTATTGTAAAGCGTTGCGTAAACTGTTGGCGTTATATAAATCCTGTGTAATAACAATAATGGTCATATTCCAAACA
The DNA here is from genome assembly GCA_018402905.1 of Glandirana rugosa. Taxonomy (NCBI): domain Eukaryota; kingdom Metazoa; phylum Chordata; class Amphibia; order Anura; family Ranidae; genus Glandirana; species Glandirana rugosa. The sequence continues at coordinate 876,580 of BLSH010355438.1, read as the reverse complement.
CATGCAAATGGGTCCCTGGTGTGGAAACCGCCACGTATCTCCCCACAAATACATACAGTTATCATAAACATTAGGTATCAATAATGTTGCCAATTTTGTGTTTAGGCCAACATAGTAGAATTGTCCTTTTAGATCTCTGTTGTTCTTTAGGTGTGTTTTGCCATCAGCATGTTGGGTAATCCCACCATCGTTCTCCTGGACGAACCTTCAACTGGTCTGGACCCAAAAGGACAACAAAGGCTTTGGTGAGTCTTGTCACAATTTGATGAAGGAGCCAATAGCTTAAAGGGGTGCTCTGCTTTTATTTTCTTTATATAGACCCTGATTCCTATAGTGACACATTGCAAGGGCCTAATGGTATCAGCGTTCTTCTCTGAACACAGGAAGGCCAGGCTTCATCCATGTTGATCTCTCATAGTCACAACTTTATTGATTGGTGTCTCTTGCTACCACATGACCTCCTGACTTCAAACTGAAGAAATGAGATTGGCGTTCCTCATTTTTTAAGGACTTATGAGTGTGTAGTTGCAGCGCTAGTGCCCATTGGCCTGATCTTGTAGTCCCATCTGTCTCCTCCATGTATGGTATTGATTTAAATCCTACAACTCCTGCATTATACAAAGTATGAAACCTTGTGCTTTTCTTGTGTATTTAAGGAGAGCCATCCGAGCGGCCTTCAAGAACAAGGAAAGGGGCGCCATCCTGACCACACACTATATGGAGGAGGCCGAGGCTGTGTGCGACCGCGTGGCGATCATGGTGTCTGGAAAGCTCAGGTAAGAAGGAACGATGCCAGGTCTGGGTCAGGGGGGCTTTTGTAGAAGCCAGGAATACACAGAGGAAGTCAGGATTTCTTCCATGTATGGTCTGTAGAGCATTGATCCAGGAATACCTGTGTCATGGGGGAACCCTACCCCATAAATCTCAAAAACCTTATGGTAGAGAGATGAGGAAGGACAATGTAATGCAGATTACTTAGCTCTGGTATCACAGAGGTTGGAGGTGGAGACTTCTCTGCAAACAGGGGCGTAACTTCAGGGGTTGCAATTGCAACCGGGCCCCGTGCTCCAGGGGGCCCGTGTGCCTCCCTTGTACACCTGGATAGGAGGGATGGCGGGGGTGGCATTTTGAGGAACCAATCTCCTCCATTTTCCTCCTAATGCAAGGGATTGGTTCCTCTATATGCTGCCCCCCGCCATCCCTCCTATTCCAGTCTTCTGCTGTTCCCAGGGTCCCTGTGTCCCCCCACAGAGCTGCTGTCTTCCCCTCCTCCCATAGAGGATGAGTCATGATGGAGAGATGGGAACCGGTTGGTAAATTTGTCATTTACCGGCTCCTTCCTTTTCTGAATGAACACAGTCAGTGATTGGCACCAATTGGTTCATTCATAACTGAAGCATAGTAAACTGTTTTTACTATACTTCCGTTTCTTAATGAATGGGAGGCTCGGCGCACAACTATTCGTTTATTCGGTGGGGGCGCAATAAAGGGACCCACAATGGGAGTAAAGGGCCCCAGGATCAGTGGGAAGAGGGAAGGGCCCTGGCCAGGGGTCAGAGGGGCCCTTCATAATTGCTTGCACTGGGGCCCTAGTTACACCACTGTCTGCAAACACGAGTTATTGTCAGATATGTTAAAGAAAATTTTCCCAATTGTGGCCAAATAAAGACGTTATATAATTTGGTACCAAGAAGATTTTTCATGTGTCTCCTGTTTCGGAGATTCACCTGGAAGCGAGAGGAAATTTCAACAAAGCGAGGGATTCCCTTTCTAGTACAAAAGGTAAAAAATGTGGGTGTGGCTTTCATACTTTAGGACCAGAGCACTTGTTGCGATTCGGCGCTGCGTCACTTTAACCGCTTAACAACCGCCCTATAGACAAATGACGTCTACAGAGCGGTTGCTTAATTCTGGGAGGACGTCTATTGACGTCCTCCCAGAATCGCGGTTCCCGCGCGCCCCCTGGGGCGCGCACACGGGAACATCCGTGACCGTCGGGTCCGGGGGACCCGACTGATCACGGATCGTGATGAATGGCCGCCGTGCGCGGCCTTTCATCACGTGATCGCGCCGTCAAATGACGGCGCGATCACATGTAAACAAGCCGGCGCTTCCGCCGGCTTCTCTCTCCTCTCCGCACCGATCGGTGCAGTCAGTTATCTGCAGGAGGGTCTTAATTCGTTGGCGAGACATCTGCAGTAAACAGATATCCCGCCAACAATTCGCCAATTTCACTGCGTCGCGGCTTAGCGTTGTTCACGAGACCAGGATTTCATACTTTCGGTGTGGGTGTAAAAAATG
>BLSH010355438.1:820084-831111 GCA_018402905.1 Glandirana rugosa | reverse complement strand
TTTCATATGGGTACCGTGTTGCATGACTGAGTAATTGTCATTCAAAGTGTGATAGCGCTGAAAGCTGAAAAATGGCCTGGACAGGAAGGGGGTTTTCGTGCCCGGTACTGTTGTGGTTAAACAGAATGCAAAATAAAACAAAACAAAGATACTAAAAAAGCAAAAGTATACAGGATACAAGGATACAAAATAAAAAATAAAAAGATACAAAACTTTAACCAAAAGATACAATAACAAGCATTCTCACATTGATCGTTAACAGAATGCAAAATAAAACAAAACAAGGATACTAAAAAAGCGAAAGGATACAAAATAAAAAGATATAAAACATCAACAAAAAGATACAATAACAAGTATTTTCCAATTGATCGTTATCAGAATGCAAAATAAAACTAAACAAAGATACTGAAAAAGCAAAAGGATACAAACTGCAGAAAAGGAGTTTTGGGACTTTGAGTGAGACCGTGTTTGCCATGCGTCTCCATCCCTATTGTATACATAGAAAGGGGGCAGGGCGGGGCTTTAGATGAGGTTTGCATTGATGCGACTTCAAACAAGAGTGCCAAATAATGTAAATATTTATTGTTGAACCTTGACAACAATACTGTGCCTGCGTGGGTTTCCTCCGGGTACTCCGGTTTCCTCCAACACTCCAAAGACATGCTGGTAGGTAAATTGGCCCTAGTGTGTGTATGAATGTGAGTTAGGGACCTTAGATTGTAAGCTCCTTGAGGGTAGGGACTGATGTGAATGTACAATGTATATGTAAAGAGCTGCGTAAATTGATGGCGCTATACAAGTACCTGAAATAAATAAATAAATAACAATACCATACAGTGATGGGTACAGAAACATATTGGTAAACATGTAAGCAGTATATTGCAAACTTTGTACATATAGATAGATAAATAGATTGGTAAACACAAGCTCCATATGGTAGAGTGCTAAGGAGCACACAACATAACCTGAGTGAACAAATTGCATATGATATAGCCCCGACGCGTTTCGTGGCAAACGGGCCACTCTTCAGGGGCCGATGCGAAATGGGGAGGATCTGAAAAGAGACCTGGTGTTAGAGGAGATTCTGAATCTCCTGGACCTTTTAGCGTTATTTGCGCATTCGCTCTGGAAACGGCGCCAAACGGCTCTATTTCAGCTGTGCACGCCCTGCAGCAAGTGCTGTCTGATCTGCAGCGTGTAGTGTGTGTTCCTGAGCAACCTGTACTCTGATTCTCTGTTCCTGTGAGCCGGCTAGTCTGACATTGCTGATTTATGCCTGCACCGACCCCTGGATTGTCTACGACCACTCTCTTGCCTAACCCTTCTGTACTTTTGCTGCCTGCCTGTTGATGACCCTGCTTGGACTCGACCATCGATCAGGCTGCTCCTCTTGTACCGCACTGCCAGCCTGTTTCACGACCCGGCCTGTACGACCACTCTTCAAGTGCACGAGTGCACCAACGGACTTCTACCAACACCAGTGACCCAGTCCGACCCTCGTGCCATCCTGCATGCCCAAGCCACCTGTCTACTCTACCAGGGGTTCCAGAGTCAGGATAGTAAGGGAGGTTACCCACTGTATAAGTCAGACTCATCCACCAGGTACGTAATACGTGGACATGTCATTAGAACATAAGCAAAGAGACCCTGCTAAGGGAAGCCAAAAAATGGGAGGAAAAAAATAATATGTACATGGTAGACTACTCACATAAACAGCATACACACGACAGTGAGCTGAGATGAGCGGGCCAACACTCTCGCCTGTACCGGGAGCTGAGGTGTTGTTCGGATCCTACCCTGAAGAGTGGCCCATTTGCCACGAAACGCGTCGGGCCTATATCAGATGCAATTTGTTAGTGTGTGCTCCTTAGCATATGGAGCTTGTTTTTACCAATCTATTTATCTATCTATATGTACAAAGTTTGCAATATACTGTTTACACGTTTACCAATATGTTTCTGTACCCATCACTGTATGGTATTGTTATTTATTTATTCATTTCAGGTACTTATATAGCGCTGTCAATTTACGCAGCGCTTTACATATACATTGTACATTCACATCAGTCCCTACCCTCAAGGAGCTTACAATCTAAGGTCCCTAACTCACATTCATACACACACTAGGGCCACTTTAGACAGGAGCCAATTTACTTACCAGCATGTCTTTGGAGTGTGGGAGGAAACCGGAGTACCCGGAGGAAACCCACGCAGGCACAGTATTGTTGTCAAGGTTCAACAATAAATATTTACATTATTTGGCACTCTTGTTTGAAGTCGCATCAATGCAAACCTCATCTACAGTCCCGAAACCTTCCCCCTTTCTATGTATACAAAAATAAAAATTAAAAAGACACAAAACATCAACAAAAAGATACAATAACAAGTATCTTCAAAATTTCAAATTGTAAGAGCCGGTTCACACAGGGGCGATCCGACTTCAGGGGCGACTCAGCGCGACCCCTGCACAGTGCGACTTCAGCGCGACTTGCAAACGATTTCTGTAATTGAAGTCAATGCGTCCCCAAAGTAGTGCAGGAACCCTTTTCTAAGCCTAAGTCGCTCCTATTAGAACGGTTCCATTGCAATGCAATGCGCCCCTGTGTGAACCGGCTCTCACAGAATGCTAAATAAAACAAAACAAAGCTAAAAAAACAAAACAAAGATACAAAAAAAAAAAGCAAAAAGATACAAAACAACAACAACAAAAATATAAGAAAACAGCAAAAAGCTAAAGAAGAATTAAAATGATAAAAAATATGCAAAAAAAAAAAAAATAACATAAAAGTTGTCAAAATGACGACAAGGAGTATTTCCAATGTGATCAGTGGTGATGTTTGTTTTTCAGATGAGCGGAGGGACGGGGAGGACGGCCGGCCTCGGCCAGCAGACCTTTGCTTTGCTGCGGAAGAATATTCTGGTACAGTGGAGGCGCCTGGGACATGTAGTGCTGGTAGGTAAACCATGATAGGGGGGCACTCCTGTGGGCATTGCCGTTAAATGAGAGAACAATGTAAGTTGCTGCTGCTGACCTTCAATAAATTTGCAGTGAGCTCTGTTATCTGATCTTTAATTTCAGTGATTGGGTCACTTTAATGGCATTAAAGTGTAACTCCAGCCAAAATGTATTTTATTTCCAGTAGAACTGATAAGATAAAGCTTCTGTCAAGTTTTTTTTTTTTTGGCTCTCTATGTCCTTATTAGCAAGAGTTCCCCTTGCTTCCTGTATCAGTGACACCAGGGCATGAGATGACAGGGTGCAGCCTGGTGCGGTGGCAAGAATGCCCACAGTCCAAGTACAATGAAGGAACTTGTATTGAAATAATACAGAGTCAGTTCACAAGTAACCCAGTGGGAAAACAACTGTCACGCTCCTGGTGGCGGAGTCTGTCTTATGCAGGGAACAACTGCCCTTGCGCACCCGATTCTCGGGCCCCTGGTAGTGTAGACAGGAGACCAAGATAGCAGGATGGCACGAGGGCTGGAAAGTCTCTGATGATGGTGCTGTGAGAAGTCCGGGTAGCTCGTGCAGACAGGAAGGGATGTGGTTCAGGGTGGGTCGGCAACTGGCGGGCAGTGAGGTACAAAGGATCAGGCAAACGGGTAGTCAAAGTCCAAGCAAGGGTCGTAACCAGGAGGGCAGCAGAGGTACCAGGGATCGGACAGAAGAGTGGTCGTGGGTAGCCGGGGTCGGTGCAGGAAGATAACAAGCAGGTCAGGCAAGCCGGGTCTTCAGGTAACTGGGTCACAACAACCGGGAACAGAGCTGAGGCTCGCAGGTACACTACACGCTGTAGAACGGACAGCACTGGCTAATGGGTGCTGTCCACTTAAATAGGCTTGTTTGGCGCCAACGGTGCGCACAGAGCGCCCAAACAGATAGAAACGGCCATTTTCCTAACAACAACCCTGCCAGATGCACTCCCAGGTCCAACAGCGTGTAGAGAACAGGATACAGTTGAACTGACAGCGACTGTTAAGTGGGGCAGAATGCAGCCTGGCCGTCCTGCGCCAAAGCAGAAGAGAGGTTGCAAACCCTACACTTTCCCTCCTCATCAGGAACCTTTCCCTGACGCTACTTCTGTCCCTATCAGGCGAGGTAACTGTCCTTACGCCAGGGTTTTAAATAGGCTCTGCCTGACCCAAGGTGGCTACTAGAGTCACAAGGGGTAGCAGCATCCAATGGCATTAGCTTCACTAGTCGCCCAGGAAACCACATCGAATCTTGACTTCCTTTCCATCTGCAGTGCTGATGCGGAAGAGAGCGGCACCTGCAGTGGAGAAGGTAGACTGCACCTGCCTATATTCCCCTCTTTAACAGATGCTGTCCTTGGCATCACAATATGCCAACAATAGCATTGGGGATAAAAGCACAATCAGAGAATAGTTAAGGCAGAACAATAAACAATTTCAAATAACATAGTTGGAATATCTTGCAGGGAGCTGCCCGTGGTTAGACCACAAAGGGTGTCGGTTCTCTTGATTCCCTGTAGAGTCGTTTGGTGAGGGTTCAACTGCATACAATGACTCGGGGGCCTCAGGTGGCAGGGGGTCAGGTCTCCTATTTTCTCTTTAATTGAGCCCAAGTTGAATACTTGAATGGATCCATACAGTCTGTGGTACTGAATGGGGTGGATGGGCCTTCCAGGCTCTCACCTCCAATGTCAGCTCGGGACTGAGATAGGCCAGTGACTCAAGCACTAGAGGTAGCAGGAAGCAGTCCATTGGGGATTCTCGCTTCGGGGGAAGATCAGCGGCCTCAAATGCCTCCTGGCCATCGGCCGCTTTCCTGGAGCTGTCCCCACCCAGCACACAAGGTCTCAGCATATTTTTATGTAGTCGCTTCTTCACGAGGTCAGGCCCCTCCGAGACAAGATCATAGTCAGGGCTAGGTGGGAAAGACTGCCCCATCACCCTATATGGGGTGCGCTGTCACTTGCTTTCCCAGGTGGGCTTGGCATTCTTTACCAATACTCAGTACCCCAATCACAGTGGTAATTATTCCAAGACAGGTTCAGGAGCCATCTCCTTGTGCTTGTCCAACACCAACTGCTTGGCTTTTGCATCAACTCCCGTTGTTCCTGCACCAAAGAACTAAGAGTTCTGAGCAGGAGGTGTTCCAGTGTCCCCAACAGAAGGTCCACGGGCATCTGGCCAGACTGCCCCAACATAAGGAAGAAGGGCATGTGTCCAGTGGACTTGTGGACAGTGTTGTTATAGGCCCACACCCAGCTCCCTTGTGTTGCCACCACCGATCTCAATAACTCAGGTCTACAGTCCGCAGCATTCCCAGCAGGGTGTGATTGAACCACTCACAGGTGCAATTGCCTTGTAAAGAGTGGTGCGAGATTCACGTTCACTCATGATTACATACTCTAGCCTTAGCCTGACAGGATCCACTTCGGGCAGCCATAAGGATGACAAAGTTTGGCAGTGGTGACAGCTATCTGGTCCTTGGTAGGCACCACCACCGCAAACCTGGTAAAGTGGTGAATGAAGACTCGCACATATTGATAGCCATAGGGAGTGCTGGAGATCGTTAGGAAGTCCATGGTCACCAATTCAAAAGGTGATGGTTGTCATGGGAGTGATCTTTTCAGAGGGAGCCTTGTGTATGGTGCAACTTTCCCTCTCCTGACAAGCCTTGTGTACCCAGACTGACAAGTACCTCTGAACAAGTGATTCTGTCTGATCCACCCCCAAAATGGCTGTCTGTTATGTGGATTACTTGGCAGACCTCTAAGATATGCAACTGGGGAATATCCTGCCGCTCAGAGGGGATACACACCTGACAGTAGAGCACCTTGTCCTGCGATTCCGCTTTTTCTAAAAGTTTGTACTTCTGAGAAAGGTAGCGCTGCATCTGGATCAGGTCTGGATCTTTTTGCTGAATCAGCACCCATTCCTCTCTAATGTAATGTTTAACAACCTTGACCTGTGGGTTCTTGTCTTGTTTCTCAATGGTGCATAAGGCGGCTGGCATGGATAACACAGGAAGGACTTCTATTTCCTCCTGATTAGAGTCCTCCCCTGGGTGCTCCACCAGAAACCGGAGCAAACCATCAGCATTCCCATTGAGCTACCATGGCTGATAGTGGATTTTGAGCTTGAACCAGGCTAGACGGGTCGCCCATATCTGTTCCAGGGCCCTCAATTTAGCAGTTTCCAGATAGGCCAGGGGTTTGTTGTCTGTGAAAACCTCAGTGTCATCCAATGTGAGATATTCTGAAATTTTTTTATGATGGCCCAGACCAAGGGGAGCAACTCAAGCTTAAAAGAACTGTAGTTGTGAGGGTTCTTGTTGGTGGGTCATAGGTTCCGACTGGCATAAGCGATCACTCTCTCTTGGCCATCCTGCACTTGGGCCAGATTAGCCCCCAGACCCTGTAGGCTTCGATCCGTATACACCTGGAACGGCCGGGTGTAATCTGTGTATGCCAGCAATGGAGCGGAGGTCAGTCTTTACTTTAGACTCCGTTCACATCTAGGTGTCCTGGTTGGCAAGCGTAATTGGCGCGATTCTGCATGCAATCGAGAATTGATTGCGCTTGTGATCCCTGTTACTTCCAATGGCATCCTGATCGCGGTGCGATTTTGCCACGATTGACGTCTGAATCGCAGTAAAACCACGCAAACAGAATTGCGGGATGCCCGTCATTTAAAAGAAGTTCCGGAACTTATTTTGAGCAACAGGCGTCCCGTGATTCTGTTTGCATGCTTTTACCTCAATTCGTCGGCTAACAGTCGGCGATCCAGGATGCCTAACTGTGAATGGAGCCTTAGTGTCTTGAGGGCCTGTTGCTGGGGTTCATGCCATTGAGTAGAAGGTGAAGATCTGCCCTTCTTTTGGGTGCCGTGTCCACTCAGACAACTGGTAAGGGGGCAGCTATCTGGGCAAACCATGGGATGAACCGCCGGTAGTACCCAACCAGAGCCAAGAAGGAGCGCAGTTCAGTGATAGTATTTGGAGGGTGTCAGTCCTGGACAACTTGCACCTTGGATGGGTCAGGTGAAACCTCTCCGGCCTTGACAACGTGTCCCAAGTACTGTATCTTTTGCCTCATGATGTGGCACTCGCTGGGCTTAAATTTTAGGCTGTATTGTGCCAAGAAAGAGACTATCCAGTCTAGATGTTTAAAGTGTTCTTCAAATTTCTTGGAAAAGATGATGATATAAACAAGGTAAACTAACACAGTCTCAAAATCTCAAAAAGATTAACAAAGTCTCCAAGACATCTTTCCAATAATCATCGGAAGGTGCTAGGGGCGTTTACTGAGGCTGAAGGGCACGCAATTAAATTTGAATAGTCCCAAGGGCACAATGAAGGCGGTCTTCTCTCTGTCTTGGTCCCGCCATTAGCAGCTAGCCAGATCTAGGTTGGAGAAGAACTTAGCTTGTCCAAGGGCCATCAGAGATTCCTCGACCAGAGCAAGTGGGTAGGCATCCCGGTGGATGCATGTATTGAGCTTACAGTAGTCCACACAGAATCGTAGACTTCCATCCTTCTTTCGCACAAGGACAACAGGAGCAACCCATGGAATGCTCCTTTCCTTGATAACTCCACTCTGAAGCATTTTATGGAGGAAATATTTAACCTCTGACTGGTGGAAAAAACTAGCAGGTGTGTTTCCAGCAGCTGATGAAGCAGTCTCTGTTGGGGTAGGTAAAAGTCTTTAAAAGGAATCAGCTGGTCCAGTAGGGACCTCTATTGGGTTCGCCCCAGGAGGTCATAGCTGCCTGTAGAGGGGCACAGATGGCTTCCACTCCTGCCTGGGCCTATGAGATACAGTGGCAAGGCACTGCATACAGATCAGCCAAGATGGTGTGTGATGGCAATGATATTAGCATAGTCCGCAGGTTGACGAGTTGCACCAAAACTCTTCCTCAATGGACATTGGATAGGGTACAGCCCACCAGCCACTCTCATGACGTCCTTTGCAGGGTTCAACTATAACGGTGGTCCATTGTAATTTTTGGGGGATCCCAACAGGGAGTGATCAGACCACTTCTTGTAAGGGTGCAAAAAGTAACTTTGGCTTGGGGGTGTACAAACCACTACTACTTGCTCCATTTGCTTCTTGGTTGCCCTGAAGAAGAGCGCCACCTGCAGTGGAGGAAGTAACCTACACCTGCCTACACTGGTGTCACCAGGACAGGAAGACACAGGGAGCAATGAAGACTGAATGATATTCTATTGCTGCTTGCTTGATATTATTATGGTGTTCTTGCTCTTTCTGTTCCTTACTACTACCCCAGGACAGGAAGTTATCAATATATTCCCTATGAGGACACAGGAATAAACACTTGCCCCCTGCTACAGTTCTTCATGATCCAAAATCCTTTCTGTAAATCTCTTTTGTTAGATCTGGAAGGTTTTTAATCCATATAATCATTGGTTTAAAATAAACAGCCCAGATAAAGGGTGTAATGTTCTGAAACGTGTTGGATTTACCATAAACACATCCGTAAATTGAAATCCCTGGTCTATTGCTATTAAAGTTTTAAGATGAGCACATAAAAAGCCAACAGTGGTTCATTCAAACCCATAACCTCTCTGTGTGAAACTAAATGAGTTCAGCTTTAATGATCAAGAGCCATCCCATATCTTCCAGGAGAATGGATTCCGCTGGTTAGGGCCTTTATCTTACCCATAATTTCCTGTAGTGGAGAGCTGGGGGGGAGATCTCTGTCTGTGATCTCAAACTATTTATTATAATTGGTGATGGTGGTGACCCCATGTTTGGTTTACAGGAGTGGCTCCAGCATTTGGCGTTGATCTTCCTGCTCTTCATAGTGCTGGATTTTACAAAAAGTCCAAGCCCAGCTGCGTACATACCCGCTAAGGTCCTGGGGCGTCTGGATGAATTCAGCAACAAAAGTTTTCCAGTTGGCTACATCCCTACAACCCCGGCCATCCGGGACATCATGCGGAGGGTCAGCAGAAGCCCCATCACCCCAGGTAAGATCAGCTGTAAGCTGAGCATGGTGCTGCTCTCCGCTGAATGAGGAGTGTATGGGGGACACCAGAAGGCCTGACTGCTTTATAAATCTTTTAGCTCCCATTCAAGTGTTACCTGTGTGTATTAATCCGGGGTACCCAAAGAATGACCCCCCGCTAATAAATGAACGGAAATGACAAAAGTCCTGATTCTTCCTTGCAGAAATATCGGTGCAGGAATTCCAAAATACTTCTGACCTCCTGGGCGCAATTATTGGGAACATCACCGCTGCTGTGGAATTTGGGAACGAGTTCACGTATTTTATCAGATATCATCCCTACGCCATCCCGGGTCCCAATGACTACTTGGCTAATAGCGGTAAGAGGGCAGGTATTCAATTTTTCAGCAGTGCAATGGAGGTCTCTGTTTTTACGTCCTAAGCAATTTCGCTTCCTTTAAAAACATTGGCGTGCTGCAAATTTCATACTGCCACTTACTTTTTCTATTTGCATTTACATGAAAGTCTACTTCAGCCTTTTTCAACCATTTTACCTCATAGGAAGCTGTAAAATAAGTTTCAGTTCTCGAGGAACCCCTACTAATCCAATTCATTGGGGATCAGTGAGAAAAATACCTCTTATGTAGGTGGCCAGTTGTAAGAATGCACCCCATACATTGGCGGTCATTGGGAAGAATGGTCCTTCCATCAGTTGTCAGTGGCAAGAATGTATCTTGCATTGGTGGTCAGTGGGGAGAAAGCTCCTTCTACTGGGGATCAGTAAGAAGACTTCTCCTTACATTGGTGGTCAGTTATAAGAACATCCCTTACATTGGTGATCAGTGGGAAGAATGATCCTTACATTGGTGATCAGTGGGAAGAATGCTCCTTACATTGGTGATCAGTGGGAAGAATGCTCCTTACATTGGTGATCAGTGGGAAGAATGCCCCTTACATTGGCGATCAGTAGGAAGAATGTTCCTTACATTGGTGATCAGTGGAAAGAATGTCCCTTACATTGGTGATCAGTGGGTAGAATGCCCCTTAAATTGGTGATCAGTGGGAAGAATGCTCCTTACATTGGTGATCAGTGGGTAGAATGCCCCTTAAATTGGTGATCAGTGGAAAGAATGTCCCTTACATTGGTGATCAGTGGGTAGAATGCCCCTTAAATTGGTGATCAGTGGAAAGAATGTCCCTTACATTGGTGATCAGTGGGTAGAATGCCCCTTACATTGGTGATCAGTGGGAAGAATGTTCCTTACATTGGTGATCAGTGGGAAGAATGTCCCTTACATTGGTGATCAGTGGGAAGAATGTTCCTTACATTGGTGGTCAGTGGGAAGAATGTCCCTTACATTGGTGATCAGTGAGAAGAATGTTCCTTACATTGGTGGTCAGTGGGAAGAATGCTCCTTACATTGGTGATCAGTGGGAAGAATGCTCCTTACATTGGTGGTCAGTGCGAAGAATGTTCCTTACATTGGTGGTCAGTGGGAAGAATGTTCCTTACATTGGTGATCAGTAGGAAGAATGTCCCTTACATTGGTGATCAGTGGGAAGAATGCTCCTTATATTGGAGGTCAAAGGGAAGAATGTTCCTTACATTGGTGATCAGTGGGAAGAATGTTCCTTACATTGCTGATCAGTGGGAAAAATGTTCCTTACATTGGTGGTCAGTGGGAAGAATGTTCCTTACATTGGAGGTCAGTGGGAAGAATGTTCCTTACATTGGTGATCAGTGGGAAGAATGCTCCTTACATTGGTGGTCAGTGGGAAGAATGCCCCTAAAATGGTGGTCGGTAGGAAAAATGCCCCCTACATTGGTAGTCAGTGGGAAGAATGCTCCTTACATTGGTGATCAGTAAGAACTGTCACATACCTTGTGGAACAATAAGGGAAGAACCTAGGCGCTTCTAAGTGTAGCAGTTGAGAAATACTTTAATGGCAATGACTAGTGGTTACATTCCTCGTAAGAAGGGTGACTGATGGTTACATCCCCCGTAAAAAGGATGGCTGGTGGTAAAATCCCCGTAAGAAGGGTGACTGGTGGTTACATTCCTCGTAAGAAGGGTGACTAGTGGTTACATT
>BLSH010355438.1:778390-795757 GCA_018402905.1 Glandirana rugosa | reverse complement strand
CAGGTCTGAATCTGGACGTCTATGAGGGGCAGATCACAGCGTTACTCGGTCACAGCGGAGCTGGAAAAACAACATTACTGAATATACTCAGCGGGATGTGCGGAGCCACCGGCGGTGAGATGTTCCTCCCGTTATTTGCTTTACCTGTCTATGTAAAAATAGATAGGCATGACCTCAACAGTCTGCATCCAGGGCTGAATGTAAACGCCCTCGGGCACATTTGCTAGTGCCAATGTGGCCTAACATTAAAAAGCTGATCCAGATCCATTATAGTTTCCATCTCTCTTCTTATATTGAGCTTCAAAGAGCCCTAAATCTGACAACACTGCTAATACCACATCTAGAGACATCTGAGAAGTGGCCACCATACTGCTGTTGAACAGAATGAGCAATGGTGTCATTAGGTTACCGTGCATTATGGGTACATGACTTCTGATCTGCTGATAGGACCATAACCAACCCCTACCATACAGATGGAGGCTCAAATATTCATTTTTGGGTGGAGGTGACCTTTAACGTCATTTCTTCCTCTCTGTAGGGTCTGCCAACATCTATGGCCATCCTCTATCAGACCTCAGTCTTCGTCAGGAGATCCAGAGAAAGATCGGCTTTTGTCCGCAGATCGATGTCAACTTTGAGCTTCTAACGGTGAAGGAGAACTTGGAGGTTTTCGCTCAGATTAAAGGAGTTCCTAGAAGTGAAGTGAAATCCGAGGTACAAACCAATGTGGATGTGCAGATTTACATCAACAATAGACATCTTAGAAGGTTTGATTTGCTGATCTGATTAATTTTATAGGTAGAAAAGGTCCTTTGTGACCTGGACATAGAGAACATTCAAGACCTGAGAGCCAATAAACTGAGTGGAGGTCAGAGGAGGAAGCTGACCCTGGCGATTGCACTGTTAGGAGACCCCGAGGTGAACTTTTCAAGTATTTTTTGGCTTTCATTGCAAAAAAAAAAAAACCACATTGAGAGAATCCGCTTAAATCGTGGAGCATTAAGGACATAAAGTGGATGTAAACCTGTGAAATGAAAAATGAACAAAGCACCGAGTGTGATTTCTGTCTACTCTCACATTCTTCTGCTGTCTGTGAGTCAGATCTGCCAGGGGTATCAAACTCAATTTCATTGTGGGCCGCATTGGCATTATGGTTGCCCTCAAAGGGCTGGTTGTATCTGTAACACTAGATGCCCAGAGTACCCCACCCCCCTTACATCAGATGTCAAGAGCCCTCCCACCATCAAAAGTCAAGAGTCCCCACCCTACCTTTCATCACAGTGTACCCCCCCTTACCTTGTGCTGCTGCCGGGAAGAAGCTGGGGCAGAGCTGGGAAGCAGAATGTGCAAGGTCTTGAGGAGGACCAGAGGAGAGCTGGAGTCTGCTGAATGTTGAGACCAGGGGAGGTGGAGATGGGGGGGGTGCTGTGGCTGCACAGAGAGGCACGGAATCTGTAGAAGGAGTTCTGTACTCCTTTCTGCTGCCGATTGCCAGTGGCAGCTGGTGCTCAATATTTTGGGGGGCAGCAAACTGACGTCACCAACCCCCCTCCCCCGCGGGAGATGTGGGGGGGAGGGGGGCGTTATCCCCCACCACGGGGGAGACGGACATGATGCCAGCGATCACCAGCACCATCAACCACCCAAGCCCCCCTGGTGGGAGAAGGACAGATGGGAAGGCGGAGGGCCTCCATACCTTAGGAGGCGGATGACGAGCCCACCCAGGATGACACTGTGATCTCCCTTCCTCCTCCCTTCACTCCTAGCCAGAGTGCTGGATGTGGCTGTGGGTGAGCTGTCCATGGAGACCTCACTCCGGGGCCGTTCTTTCTCTTCCCGGTTGAGCAGGTAGTGGGTCCTGAGATTCCCTGACCAATCGGGTCTCAGGACCCACGGCCCCTTCCTGATTGGCCAGGAGGAGAATCAGGAAGACAATAGCAAATATTAATTCGCTATTGTCACACAAGGGGGTGGGCTCACTGCGCCCCAAGCCCACCCTTTTTTTAAGCCAATTACAGCCTCAGGCTCTAATCATGTGCTTCAAAAAAACCCATTGGAATCCATATGCTTGGCACCCTGCATGTAGATTAGAAGGCCGGACGCATGGATGGGGGGGCGGCGCCCTTGCGCCTAGTATGGACGGGCCACCACTGCCGACTGCTGAGACGGGGACGGGGGTGAGGGGTAGAGACAAGTCTCTCTGCAGCTGTAAGGAAAATCGCTGGATCTGGCAGAGGAGTCCTGTCCTCCTCTCTGCTGTTGACTGCTGAGACAAGGTGGGGGCAGAGACAAGGGGGTTGCCGCAACTGCCGGAGAGGTCCAAGGGCCACAAGAATCGGCCAGGGGGGGCTGTATTCAGCCTGTGGGCCTTGTGTTTGACATATGCGGTGTATGCTAACACTAGGCAATTCCCGGAGATGGCCCTGTCCCCCCTCCACCATACAGCAGGCGATTGACAGCCTTAGCTGTGCAGATTTCCTTATGAGACTGTGTAGAGGGGGTGTGTCCATTCCCACTACTCAGGTCTCAGATTACATTCAGCTCCCTGTTCTTTCCTGTGCAGTGTGTGCCATCAGATCTCCGCCCCCTGCTCTCTGGAGATCAGAAATTCTGTGTAAAATGTGTTTTTTTAGGAGGCTATAGAGAAGAGAGCGCTGCAGATAAACAGGTACAACTTATGTAGGAGGATTTGTTTCATCTCTGTGTATCACCTAAGGCCAGTCCCCTCATTAGGTATATGGAAGGGTTTACAACCACTTTAAATCTTATTGTTAAGGGCTTTTCCTGCCCATTTTTATTAAAACAAAGCTCAAGTTCCACACAAGGGTTACCCAAACACATTTTTTAGCATTCCTATTCCACCAAAGAAATACACATTCTGACTCCTGGCCAGAGATCTCCTTTTGTCTGGGGTGGAGCCCTGAGCCATAGCCACATCTATAGAGATAGCCCTCCACACACCTAGGCTGCTGGTGGACCCATGTTGGGAGCTTCATCCCTTCCAAGGCTCTACGAAGCCTCTGGGCTCCAGGACCCAAACCGAGTTTTACCAATCTCAAACCTACCTAAAAGAAAACCATAGGGATAAAAAACCCTTTTCACACCATGGCACCGCACTTTTTCATACATGGTAAATCCAACATCTTACAATTTAAGGATCCTCATTTCTATAAAATTGTGGAGGACATGGATGAGTGTTAAATTATATAAGAAGTAAACATCATTTATGGCTTTGACTGAAGTTCTCTTTTAATCGCTGGTATGCAACAGAAATCTTTACAAATATCTCTTCTTTTTTAAACTGCCCTCCTTTTAGATTCTGTTGCTGGATGAACCGACGGCTGGCCTTGACCCGTTCTCCAGGCACCGCGTATGGTCTGTTCTCCAAGAGCGCAAAGTTGGCCACGTCACCTTATTCAGCACGCAGTTCATGGACGAAGCTGACATCCTTGCGGGTGCGGTGCTTTAAGGTTTTGGCGTCCACTTTTCTGTTGTCATTTAAACCCTTAGGGCCTTTGCAAAACATTTCTTTTAAAAATGTACTGAAGACTAATCATGTCCCTTTTTATAGCCCAATAAAGGATCCGTTATCAAATATTCTGAAGCCAATCAGCATGGTTGTATCTGCTGTAAAAGTTCACATGACCAAGCATTTTTCCTTTCAATTTGGGGCCTTAGCTATCATTTGGGCTATTTAGGGCTACATCAAAAGTTGGCTTTTCAAAGACCAATCTTTGTAACCAGATGCATCCAATTTATTTAATCCCAAATCTCAGACTTGCTTGTCACAGCATACAAAATGTTTGGAAATTATTACACATGTCTGACCATTATCTTTTAATTTGATTCCAGACCGTAAGGCTGTGCTCTCCAATGGGAGGCTGAAATGCGTTGGAAGTTCTTTTTTCCTAAAGCGAAAATGGGGCATTGGCTATCATTTAAGGTGAGCATGGAGACCAAAACCTGCATGTAATGCTTTGAGACTTGCAGAAGATGCAGTTGATGCACCAAGTATAGAATTCATCAAACCATTCCTTTAACATCTTGACGGTGGCGCAAACATAAAGGGTCTCATACTTGAAATTTCAAGAGGGGATTAAGGTTCACCAAACAACTCCTCTAACATCTGGACTTTAGCGCTTTCATAAAGGACTTCGTACCTAAACAACACGGAAGGATTAGGATTCGCCAAACAACCAAACAACACCAAACAACTTCTCTAACATTTAGGCTGAGCAGCTAATACAAAGGGACTCATACCTGAACCTTCAAGGAAGGGTTGGGATTCACGAAACAGCTCTTCTAACATCTAGACTGTGGTTCTTATGCAAAGGGCTTCATACCTAAACTACATGGAAGGGTTAGGATTCACCAATCAACTCCTCTACCATCTAGACCAGGGGTAGGCAACCTGGGGCCCTCCAGCTGTTGCAGAACTACAAGTCCCATCATGCCTCTGGGAGTAATTGTAACTGCCAGCCTTGCAATGCCTCAGGAGAAATGTAGTTCCACAACAGCTGGAGGGCTACTGGTTGCTTACCCCTGATCTAGACTGTGGTGCCAACTCAAAGGATCCCATACTTGAACCTTCAAGAAGGATTAGGATTCACCAAACAACTCCTCTAACAGCTAGACAGTGGTGCAAACACGAAGGGCCTCATACTTGAAATTTCAAGGAACGGTTAAGGGACACCAGGCGACTCCTCTAACATCTAGACTTTGGTGCTTTCACAAAGGGCTTCATACCTAAACTAAATGGAGTGGTTAGGAATCACAAACAAATAACATTTAGGCTGTGGTGCCAACACAAAGGGTCTCATACCTGAACCTTCAAGGAAAAGTTAGGATTCACTAAACAACATCTACTGTGGTGCCAATGCAAAGGGCTTCATACAGGAACCCACATGAAAGGGTTAGGATTTACTAGACAACTCCTCAAACATCTAGACTGTGGTGCTAACGCAAAGAGCCTCATACCTGAACCATAAAGGAAGGGTTAGGATTCACAAAACTACTCCTCTTAACATCTAGACTGTGGTGCATAGACTGTGGTGCAAACACAACAAAGCCTCAAACCTGAACAATCAAAGAAGCTTTAGGTGCCTGGAGTCACCAGGTCCCACACTACACTACAAGAATAGAGAATTAAGCCTAGTTGGGTTTATGAAAATGCAGACACTTCCATGCTGTGGGTCAATATGGCGAATACAGAGAAAAAAAACTTTTGGTCATTTCAGCATAGACTACCCATCCACCATTGTTGTGTAATTAGACCATAATCTCTGGTATAGCAAGTGGCCCTTTTTAAGACTAAGCCTGACATTTGCAGCTTTAAAGGAATATAAGGAAGACCCATATGAAGGATTGATGTCTCTCAAAAGTGTGGAGAGTGTTTTAGTGATGAATTTTGACTGATAACTTTGTCTTTTTTGGGTTACCAGGATGCAGGTGACTTCATCATGTGACACAGAGGCCATCACATCCCTCATAAAGCAGCACATCTCCAGTGCCAAACTCAGCACACGGAATGTGGAGGATCTGACGTTCACCTTGCCATTCCAGAACATGGATGCCTTCCCAGGTACGGGGATCATGTCATGGTCTTGAGGGCATAAAATGGAAGTCTATCGCCATTCATTTGCAGTAGATTCATAAAATAACAGGGAAAGGAAGCAGGGAGTGCACAGACCATGAGCATTGAGCTAAGGGTACCACAAAGTTCCTGCCATATTTATAAGATCCATATGTCGGAAAAGACAGCATGGGGGGAAATGTAATTCATTGATTACACAAACCTCCTACTGTCCTTTCCACTTCTATATCCTGAAGTTCTCCTTTAACACTGAACTGTTTTTTTTGCAGCTCTGTTCTCTGACCTGGAGGGACATGTGGGCCGAGACATTGTAAGTTACGGAGTCTCTATTACTACGCTGGATGATGTGTTCCTGAAATTGGAGGGAGAGGCCGAGATTGAAAAAGGAGGTGAGCGACATTTTTATAATCTGGCAGCTCTGACATTCTGAAAACTTAAACCAATTCCTAAATGTGGTGGCTGTCCCTACTTTACCAACTCGCAAAATACACGCCAAACCTTAAAAAAGGATCTGCCTGACCCAAGATGGCTGTTGGAGTCACATGGGATGGCAGCATCCAATGGGATAGATTCTCCAGTGACCCAGGAAACCATAGAAGCGTCATGTTTCTCCTCTCCAACCGCAGTGTCACTGCAGAAGAGTGCCACCTGCAGTAGAGAAAGTAGACTGCACCTGCCTACACCCCCACTCCCTTTTTAACAGATGCTGACTTCGGCATTGACATAAAATAAAAACAACAATAACAAAGTAT
This sequence comes from Glandirana rugosa, assembly GCA_018402905.1. NCBI lineage: Eukaryota > Metazoa > Chordata > Amphibia > Anura > Ranidae > Glandirana > Glandirana rugosa. Next base: position 789,412 of record BLSH010355438.1, on the reverse strand, counting down.
GGGTATTACAGAACAATAAACAATTCAAACAACATAGTCAGAATATCTGTCGGGGAGCTGTCCGCGGTTACAGTGCATAGGATGACAAATCTTTTGATTCCCTGTAGAGTCAATTCGCAAAGGCTCAACTGGGGACAATGACTTATGGCCTCAGGTTACAAGGGGACAGACATGTCTTAGATTTTCTCTTCACCTGAGCCCAAAGTTGAATCTTCGGATGAGTCAGTGCAGTCTGTGATACTGGATGGTGTGGATGGGCATTCTGGGCTCCCAACTCCAACGTCATCAGGCTCAGGACTGTGAGAGGCCAAAGACTCAAGCACCACCTGCAATACAGAAAGTAGACTGCACCTGTCTACAAGCTGAAGATGAAGTTACCAGCTCACTGGATTTCTGGCAGAATGAACAGATTTTGTTTGCACTTATCAGACAGAAAAACAAAATGCTTTCAATTGTATATTTAACAAACCAAAAGTAGCCAAAAGAGAGGTTCATTGTCCGGGTTTACATACTCTTTAACTACATTCCAAGGCTAAGCTTGAGGTCAAAATTGCTACCAACGTGGTAATAAGGACTATATTATCATGGCAAACAATGACAATAAAATATGCCAAAACGAGGTCTTTTCAATTTAATTTTTGCTGTCTATGTACAGCACACCAAATTATTACTTTTCTCTTCTTAAATCATCAGATTATGGCGTTTTTGCTCATGAGCAAAATGAAGAAGAGGATCACTTCTCCTCAGAGCCGGAGGATTCGATCCTTCTGATGTCGGACTCCGGTACGCCCACCATCAGTGGACTGGCATTGTGGAGACAGCAGGTGTTGGCCGTGGCGAGGATCCGATACTTGAAGCTTATCCATGACATGAAAGGCTTTCGATCCATGTAGGTGATGTAATCGGTTTCTGGCGATCTCTGATATGGCGGGACCGGGGTGTGGTATAGAGAGTTATTCCATGTTTAAAATCCTGCATATTGAAAAATGTACACAGAAGACCTGGCTTGCAATCAGCATCCCAGCTCATCCCTATGGTGCTCAGTAGGGTTCAGGTCAGGGCTCTGTCCTGCACCCTCAGGTTGCTCCAAACCAATTTGGTCAAACAATGTCTCTATGGAGCTATTGTATACAGAAGACCCGGCTCACATTTCGAATTCCAATTAATTCCAAAGGTGTTCAGCAGAATTGGGGTCAGGACTCTGTGGAGGCCACTCTAGGTTCTCCACAACAAACTAGTCACTCCATGTCTTTATGGAGCGGGCTTTGTACACAGGGGCTTCGTCTTGGTGGAACAGAAAAGGGTCCTTTTCAAATTGTACAGCCAAGGTTGGAAGTACACAATTGTCTACAATGTCTTTGTATGATGGAATTTTACCAGGACCCTTCACTGGAGATACCTGAACACCATCATTTGAAGAGGTGGCCCCATATAGTGTACTTTTCTCCTAAGATATACAGTATACTACTTTTGGGATATCTGATGGGTGGAGTTGGGAACATCGGTGTTGAAGTAGCAGGTTACTGCCAATCATGTCAGATGCACTATAGAAATGAAACTAGGAAACTGTGTGTAGTTTTCCTTACTCTAATATGCATGTAACACGCCATATTGAATTTCAGACTTCTTCTGCTGGTATTGTTCATCCTTCCCCTGGTTACCACCACCATACTGATAAAGAGTTTCCGCTCCTTAAACACCTGGGAGCTGACGCCACAGCTTTACTTCCGAAGACCCGGAGATCGGGCCCACAGATATTACTCCAATCTTCTGCTCGTCAACACCACCGGTACAAAACCAAAAGGGGACATCATTGGCAGTTTTCAGCACTCTAAGCTTAAATATTTCATTTGGCAAATCGAAAACATTCTCAGTCTTAAAGTAGAGCAGAAGCAGCATTTCCCAGAGCATTTACTATAATGTCCAGGCATGTTGTACCTTAGATTGGCCTCCTCCAGCTATGCATGGTCCATGCTCCACCTCGTCACTGCAATCTCCTTCTAGTCTTCCGGTCTGCCATCTTCTTTCTTCCACCGTTAGTGTGCCACTGATGATGGACCTCCAACACGTGTTTTTTATTTACATCTTCCTGTCTCCCAGCTCCATTGCCTTATAGATGCCGTAAATGTACACTGCACTGTTCATGCGCTACAAAGTACTAATAGACGGGCAAATATTTTTTTTGGGGGCAGAAGGCACATATAGGGGTTGGTTTACTAAAACTGGAGAGTTCAGAATCTGGTACAGCTCTGCATGGTGGCCAATCAGCTTCTAACTTCAGCTTGTTCAGTTAAGCTTTGACATTAAAAAGAACCTGGAAGCCGAATGGTTTCTATGCACAGCTGCACTAGATTTTGCAATCTCGAGTTTTAGTAAATCAACCCAATAGAGTCTCCACTCCTTTGGGATCTCACAACTGTCAAAGTCATTACTGTCAGCTCCATTTAGTGTCCATATTGCAGCATTTTCCTGAAATGTCCCCCGTGAAGAAAATACTGCATTATGGCCACTAGATGGAGCCGACACTCATAGGAAATAAATATATTACTCACATTATGGCAATTTGTGACAGCTTTGTGAATGCTTGAGGCATCCACACAGCAAATATTTATATAAATTGATCTATAGGCAAAAAACAATTGTTACCAAAGAGTAAAACAAATTTCCAGCTATAGGAGTCAACCCTACAACTGCCTGAGAACCTTATTAACCTGTACATCTCCCTAAGCTTTCTTTTAAATAAACCATAACCTTCCACAATGGTGACCTCCAGTATGTCTCCACATAGGTCTCCCCATTGAGAATCTTGTTCATGGTGTCACGGCTCAAGATATCGCAGTGGATGTTGTGGATGGTCCATATGATGAAGACACCACGGCCTACAACGGTGCTATAGAGATCACACGAGGCAACAACACGGTAATGAAACTTTCTTACAAAGTAACATTTCTCTACCACTAAGAATGCTGAAAACAACCCAACGGGACATGTCCCCTACCATATTCACGATCTATACATCACTGTGCTGACAGTACTGATAACATTATCACTAATCTCTAAACCAAGAAAATTCATGCTAAGCCTACGTTATACAATATATGGCCATAGTATGCGTACCCCTGACCATCACACCTATTTGAGATTGTTGGACATCCCGTTCCAAAGCCATGACCATTAATATGCCGTTTTTTGATTGAGTTGCCCCCTTTGTGGCTATAACATCCTCCTTTTGGGGAGACTTTCCACAAGATTTTGGAGGACGTCAGAGAGAATTTGATTTCATTTGTAAGTATTGATATTGGAGGAGAGGACCCGGTTCCAATTCATCCCAAAGGTGTTCAGTCGGGTTGAGGTCAGGGCTCCATACAGGACACTCAAGTTTCTCCACACCCTACTGGCCAAAGCATGTGGAGTTATCCCACGTTTGAGTCTATAACAGCCTTAACACATCTGGGAAGGCTTTCTGCAAAGTTTTGGAGGATGTCTGTGGGAATCTGTGTCTATTTGTGAGGTCAGGTGCTGATGTTGGATGAGAAGACCTGGCTCATAATCTGTCATCCTACCAAATGTGTAGGGTTGAGTTCAGGGCTCTGTATACAGCATTCAAGCTCCTCCACACCAAACTGGTCAAACCATGTTGAGTTATGCCTTCTTTGTGTCTATAACAGACTCCACTCTTCTTGGGAGGATTTGCACAAGACCTTGGAAGGTGCCTGTGGATATTTGTACCCATTTGTGAGGTCAGGTACTGATGTTGGATGAGAGGACCTGGTTCCAATTCATCCCAAAGTTGTTCAGTGGGGTTGAGGTCAGGGCTCCATACAGGACACTCAAGTTCCTCCACACCCTACTGGCCAAACCATGTTAAGTTATCCCACTTTTGTGTCTATAACAACCTTAACACATCTGGGAAGGCTTTCTGCAAGATTTTGGTGGATGTCTGTGGGAATCTGTGTCATTGTTCCAGTACATCCCAAAGGTGTTCAGTAGGGTTGAGGTCTGGCCTCTGTACAGAACCCTTAAACTCCTCCACACTGAACTGGTCAAACTGTGTCTTTGTGGAGCTGGCTTTGTACACAGAAGACCCCTCATGCAATCAGTGTTCCAATTTATCCCAAAGGTGTTCAGTAGGGTTGAGGTCTGGCCTCTGTACAGAACCCTTTAACTCCTCCACACTGAACTGGTCAACCCGTGTCTTTGTGGAGCTGGCTTTGTACACAAAAGACCCCTCATGCAATCAGTGTTCCAATTTATCCCAAAGGTGTTCAGTAGGGTTGAGTTCTGGGCTCTGTGTAGACCACTCAAGGTTCCCAACACCATACTGGTCAAACAATGTCTTTATGGAGCTGGCTTTGTACACGGGGGGAACACAGTCATGCTGGAACAGAAAAGGGTCTTCACCAAACTGTTACCACGAGGTTGGTAGAGCACAATTGCCTACAATGTCTTTGTATGAAGACAGCAAAAGAGAACCTAATATGAGTTTCAATGCTTCCCTACTCTATCCAAAACTACCAAAAAATGCTTTGCTATACATACACTCTAAATCCAATCGTATTGGATGAAAATGCATGAAATGATGAAATAAGTTTATGTGGCCTTGACCCTTACAATTCCCAGACTGATGTTGCATTCAGCAGATGCCTAGGGCATGCACGAGTGCAAAAGTCCAAAAGACGACTCTGCTGAACATATTTATCTTGTATGGAATCACTTCTCTGCTTTTATCTTGTAGGGTTACGGGTACAAAATAATCGGAAACCCCCGAGCACACAATATCTTCCCGGTATTGGTTAACGTTATCAGTAACGCCTTTATGATGGCCTATAACTCCACGGAGAGGATCAGGGTGTGGAATGACCCCATCATGCCTGTGAGTACCCGTCTGTCCGTTCCTGATTTACTTTTGTATCTGGTCATGAGGTTTTTCTAATGCACAGCAATGCACCATCGCCACCTGCACCGGTGGCCTAGGGTCTGCTCTATTATTATCAGAGGGAATGTGTCAGTTTTCAATATAGAAAACTGCCGCATATCCTTGCCAGGTCGAGGCTGCCATGCGGTAGCAGACAGCTCACCCCCCGCCCTCTATTCATATGGTGATTACACAATTTGAGTTTACAGCCCTTCTCCTCCCTCCTGCTCTCAACTGTGGAGAAGGGGTGGGGGTGAGGGAGGGAATTTGGGCCGGGCAGAGGGATCAGGAGCATGCAGCTCCAGCTGAACTGCTCTCTACGTGTCGCGTACCTGATGGTAGAGTCTGACTTATGCAGGGGGCAACCTATCTTATGGCCCTGGTTCAGGAACCCCTGAAAGAGTAAACAGGGAGCTCTAGAGCGCAGGGGGGCACGAGGGCTGGACTTGGTCATGGATGGTTGGAGGAGGTCCACTGGAGACTCGTGCAGACAGAAGAGTGGTGACGCAGGCTGGCTCGGTAACAGACTGGCGGTGCGGTACAGATGGGTCAGGCAGGTGGATAGTCGGGCACATGCAGGGTCAGCAACAGGCGGGCCGGGGTGGGTGCAGGCAGATAACACCTGAATCAAAAGGAAGCCGGGGTTGCAGGTAACAGCAAGTCTCTCAGAGTAAATCACAGGGGTCACAGGTAACAGGAACGCTGTAGAACAGACAGCACCGGCTGTTCAAATAGGCTGTTGGGCGCCATTGGCATGCTGGCTGGAGTTCCAGCTTGTGATTCCTGTCACAGACACAGCATAGTTCACACAGCAGGTCAATCCTACGTAACAAAGATATGTGAGCCCCTTTTTTTTTTTACTTAGGCTCAGGATTTGCTCCATTTTCTCAGGTTAGAAGGGTGGCACAAGCATAAAGCCTGCACCACCCTTTGTTCATTTCCCCCATTGCATCTAATTTACAGTGCCTTGGAAAAGTATTCATACCCCTTGAAATTTCCCACATTACAGGGGTATCGGAGCAAAGGGGGCTGAATAGAAATGCCCCCCCACACTTTTCACAGATTTATTTGTATCATTTATCATTTTCCTTCCACTTCACAATTATGAGCCACTTTGTGTCGGTCCATCCCATAAAATCCCAATAAAATACATTTACGTTTTTGGTTGTAACATCAGAAAATGTGGAGAATTTCAAGGGGTATGAATACTTTCTCAAGGGTTAGGGTTATTTTTTTAGGTATTTTGCAACTGGCATACAGATAATAGATCTCTAGTTTTTCTTTTTCATTGCACTCCTTCATGGGGAAGGCCTTAAGTATGGGGGGGGGAGAGGTATTCAGCAACAACCAGCTGGATTACTGGTATCATTATAGAAGAAAGTATAACTTACAACACGCTATGGGGGTCCATTCATAAACAATTCACTGTATAAATTCCACAAAGTTTGGCTCAGTCCTCACGAATAATCCCGGTATTTTTTTCTAATATCTTTATCTCCTCTGATCTCGATCTTCACTGGGCAGCCCTGATCAGCTTTTGCACGGGAAACAGAAAACGGCTCCTCTTCCTATTCATTCCTATGGGTGAGCTGAATGGCTGGAGGCCACCATGAGTGAGGCTCACCCCCAGGAATGAATGGTGCCCCCCGTGCATGGAGGCCACCATGAGTGAGGCTCACCCCCAGGAATGAATGGTGCCCCCCGTGCATGGAGGCCACCATGAGTGAGGCTCACCACCAGGAATGAATGGTGCCCCCCGTACATGGAGGCCACCATGAGTGAGGCTCACCCCCAGGAATGAATGGTGCCCCCCGTGCATGGAGGCCACCATGAGTGAGGCTCACCACCAGGAATGAATGGTGCCCCCCGTGCATGGAGGCCACCATGAGTGAGGCTCACCACCAGGAATGAATGGTGCCCCCGTGCATGGATGCCACCATGAGTGAGGCTCACCCCCAGGAATGAATGGTGCCCCCCGTACATGGAGGCCACCATGAGTGAGGCTCACCCCCAGGAATGAATGGTGCCCCCCCGTACATGGAGGCCACCATGAGTGAGGCTCACCCCCAGGAATGAATGGTGCCCCCCGTACATGGAGGCTACCATGAGTGAGGCTCACCCCCAGGAATGAATGGTGCCCCCCGTGCATGGAGGCCACCATGAGTGAGGCTCACCCCCAGGAATGAATGGTGCCCCCCGTGCACAGTGGGAAGAGGAGTAAGGACACTTTTGTTGTATAGTAGATATGTGCACTGCTGAAAAATGTGTTTGTTTTCATTTCATTCGTTTTTTGTTTTTTTCGGGTCATTCGTTATGATCGAAATTCGTAAATTTTTAAATTCGCAAATTCAAAAATTCATAAATTCGAAAATGAGAAAGAAAATCCAAAAATTCGAAAGAACGAAAATCCAAAAATGTGAAATATTAACCACTTAAGGACCGGAAGGATTTCACACTTTAGGACCAGAGCCCTTTTTGCGATTCGGCACTGCGTCGCTTTAACTGACAATTGCGCGGTCGTGCGACGTTGTACCCAAACGAAATTTGCGTCCTTTTTTTCCCATAAATAGAGCTTTCTTTTGGTGGTATTTGATCACCACTGCGTCATTTCTGATCGCCGCTATAAACAAAAGAAGAGCGACAATTTTGCAAAAAAAAACAAATTTCTTACTTTTTGCCAAAATACAAATCCCAAAAAAAATATAAAAAAACATTTTTTTTCATCGGTTTTGGCCGATTTATATTCTTCCTCATATTTGCGATAAAAAAAATCACAATCGGCGTTTATTGATTGGTTTGCGCAAAAGTGGTCGCGTTTACGGATGATGAGAATTCATTTCTGAGGTTTTTATTTTTTTATTTTTTTTTACTAGTAATGGCGGCGATCTGCGATTTTTAGCAGTACTGCGATATTGCAGCGGACATGTCGGACCATTTTGACACTTTTTTGGGACCATTGGCATTTATACAACGATCAGTGCTGTAAAAATGCACTGATTACTGTGTAAATGCCATTGGCAGTGAAGGGGTTAACCTGGAGGGGGCGCTCTAAGGGTTAACTGTTCTAACTGTATTGGTGCTGGGCTGGCAAGGGGAGGAGAGTGATCACGGCTTCCATATACAGGAACACGGACCTCCGTTCTTTCACTGCGGGGGCAATCGAGTCCACCCTACCCGCTCCCTGGCCCCCCGAAACACAGGGAGTGGGTAGGGTGGTCACAGTGAGGAATCTCGCAGTGGTCATAGTGCGGGATCTCGCAGCCGCCGTCATATGACGGCGGTTTGCGATATCAAACCACTTTGTCGCCGGCAGACGCCGGTCGGCAAGTGGTTAAAAAGGGATCAAAGTCTTTACCAAGTAGACCTGTTAGTTTAACTTCTATAGCTGGGAAGATAGTGGAGAGTTTAATAAAATACCACATAGATGAGTTCTTGTTGGAAAAAAACGTTTTAAGCAACAGACAGCATGGATTCATGAAAGACAGAAGTTGTCAAGCAAACCTGATTTCTTTTTATGAGGAGGTAAGTAAAACCTTGGACAGAGGGGTGGCTGTGGATGTGGTTTACTTGGATTTTGCAAAAGCGTTTGACACCGTTCCCCACACACGGCTAATGTGTAAGGTAAAGTCTACAGGCTTGGAAAGATCAATTTGTAAATAGATAGAAAACTGGCTAAAAGACAGAATTCAGAGAGTAGTGGTTAATGATTCTTATTCTGAATGGTCTAAGGTTATCAGTGGTGTACCCCAAGCTTCAGTGTTGGGACCCTTACTTTTCAATATATTTATAAATGATATCGGGTCTGGGATTAAAAGTACCATTTCAGTGTTTGCAGATGACACCAAGGTATGCAGTGGAATAACGTCCTTACAGGATGTCTCTAACTTACAAGCAGACCTCTAATTGGGCGACTGTGTGGCAAATGAGGTTTAATACTGATAAATGTAAAGTTATGCATTTGGGGGCTAAGAATATGCATGCATCGTACATACTAGGGGGAGTACAACTGGGGGAATCCATAGTGGAGAAGTATCTGGGGGTTTTGGTAGATCATAAGCTTAATAATGGTATGCAATGCCAAGCTGCGGTTTCCAAAGTAAGCAAAATCCTTTCTTGTATTAAGAGAGGTATGGACTCCAGAGATAGAGACATTATTTTGCCACCGTACAAATCATTAGTAAGACCTCATCTGGAATGTGCAGTTTAGTTTTGGGCACCAGTTCTCAAAAAGGATATCGTGGAACTGGAGAAAGTGCAGAGAAGGACAACCAAACTAATAAGAGGCATGGAGGAGCTCAGCTATGAGGAAAGATTAGAGGAACTGAATGTATTCTCTCTTGAGAAGAGGAGATTAAGGGGGGATATGATCAGCATGTACAAATACATAAGTGGTCCATATGGTGAACTTGGTGATGAGTTATTTACTTTAATGTCATCACAAAGGACAAGGGGGCACTCTTTGCATCTAGAGGAAAAAAGATTTCTTAGTACAAATATGGAAAGATTTCTTCACAGATAGAGCTGTGAAAATGTGGAATAGACTCCCTCCAGAGGTGGTTTTGGCCAGCATGGTTGATTGCTTTAAAAAAGGCCTGGATTCTTTCCTTAATGTAAATAATATAACTCGGTACTAACATTTTTAGGTAAAGTTGATCCAGGGTGAATACGATTGCCTCTCAGGGGATCAGGAAGGAATTTTTTCCCCCCACTATAGCAAATTGATCATGCTTTGCTGGCTTTTTTTGCCTTCCCCTGGATCAACTGTGGATGAGGGATTGTATATGGGATTGTATGGTTATATATAGTTTTTCTATTTTTTTTTTGGTTGAACTAGATGGTCTTTTTTCAACCTGACTAACTATGTAACTATGTAGTGACACTGACCCTAGCCAAATGCAAAACTCTCAGTGAAAAACAGCCAGAAAAGATGAGTAGGGAGAAAAAAATGTCAGTGGCTTCCACCTGTAAAACATCGGTCCGTCCTATAGGCTCTGTGCAGGATGAATAGTTGCGAGAGCTTGTGGGAGGCAGAGACTGACGTGACAGGTATCGATTCTAGTGCCATATCCCACTGATCCCCATCTATCTCTCTATTACCACCTTAATCAGCCACAGAACCTGAGTAATTAATGTGTGTTCGGGTTTAAAGGGATGAGGTGGCAACTCTAGTTTACATCCACTTTAAGGATGCTTGGGTGCCGCCCCCTCTGTCCTCGGCACCCCCTCTATGCTATGGATAGATTCATGCATAGCGAACCACTCTCCGCCAAGCAGGAAGTGCCGGTATGTTACTGGTTTCCCGATTGGCGGAGAAGACAGGCGATCCTATTAGACGCCTTTCTCGGAGGAGGGGGATGCACGGCCAAAGCCAAGCAGCTCCCTGCTCGCCTAACACCGCTCGCTGCCTGCCCACTCCTAGATGGTGTACGTGCGGGTACCCCTCTGGTGATGCTGTGTATACTCCTCTGGTAGTGCCATGTATACTCCTCTGGTAATGCCGTATATACTCCTCTGGTGATGCTCTATATACTCCTCTGGTGATGCTGTATATATCCCTCTGGTGATGCTGTATATACTCCTCTGGTGATGCTGTATATACCCCTATCTGGCAATGCTGTGTATTCTTCTCTGGTAATGCTGTGTATACTCCTCTGGTAATGATGTATAAACTGCTCTGGTAATGCTGTATATACTCCTCTGGTAATGCTGTATATACTCCTCTGGTAATGCTGTGTATACTCCTCTGGTAATGCTGTGATGCTGTGTATACTCCTCTGGTGATGCTGTGTATACTCCTCTGGTGATGCTATATACTCCTCTGGTGATGCTATATATACCCCTCTGGTGATGCTCTATATACTCCTCCGGTGATGCTGTATATACCCCTATCTGGTGATTCTGTATATACTCCTCTGGTGATGCTATATACCCCAAGCTGGTGATGCTGTATATACTCCTATCTGGCTATGCTGTATACTTTATCTAGTGATGCTGGGCTGTATACTTCTGACACAATGGGTGGAATCTATAAGGGGCGGGGCTTATAAGAAGTGGGAGGGGTCAAAAAGGAAGGACGGGGTCTAGTCCTCCCCCATCCTAAAATTTCA
>BLSH010355438.1:750963-767326 GCA_018402905.1 Glandirana rugosa | reverse complement strand
AAATAACTTAAATTCAAGAAAGTTAGTACCTCCGAGTCGTCATGTACACCCCTCCCCGACGACAATCTTTAGTGCCCGGGGTATGTCGGATGGACTGTCTTGGGGGGGGGGTTGGTCTTCACTGGAAAGAAACGTTCGAGTTTCTACTTACTTATCTTTCGTGAGACTTCGAAGAACGAGTAAGGGTTTGAATTCGTATCATTTGTGTCAAATGATACGAAGTCACTACTTACCCGTGTCCTCACTATCCATTACTAGCGAGTGACACAAGTAAGTGGTTTCCTTCCCCGGTTATTTAATATATAAATGACTCGGGAAGGGGACGAGAGCTGCTAGGGGCACACAGGGGAATATTTCAGGATGGAGAGCAGGGGAAGGGCTCAGTAAATATATAATTTATTGGCCCCTTCCTTTGGTGAATGAACACAGTGAGCGATCATTACCTATCACTCCTGTGCCCATTCATCACTGAAGCATAGTAAACTGTGTTTACTATGCTTAAGTTTGGGAATGAGCAAGAAGCTTCAGAGTGCTTTCTATTCATTCATCTTTGAGCTTGCAAAGAAAGGTCACTTCTGGTTGGGGGGGGGGTTCTGTCAGGTAGGCTGTATGGGGCCCGTGATTTCTAACAGCAGCCCCTCCCCACATGTACTGCTGAGCCTCCATGATTGAAAGAACTTAAATTCAATAAATGAAAGGGGTGGGCCGGGGATGTCCTCCAGCTCAGGAAATGAGTTGGGGCTCTGTCTGACTTGCTGCAGCTTCTAATGCACATTGTGAGATGCTGACAGTGTGCAGTGCAATCAGAGGAAGTACGGTCAGGTCCATAAATATTGGGACATCAACACAATTCTAATCTTTTTGTCTCTATACACCACCACAATGGATTTGAAATGAAACAAACAAGGTGTGCTTTAACTGCAGACTTTCAGCTTTAATTTTAAGGGCATTTACATCCAAATCAGGAGGATGTTGTTCCAGAACTGTGAAGGCTTTTTTAGATGTTGTTTGGCAAACTCTAATCTGGCCTTCCTGTTTTTGAGGCTCACCAATGGTTTACATTTTGTGGTGAACCCTCTGTATTCACTCTGGTGAAGTCTTCTCTTGATTGTTGACTTTGACACACATACACCTACCTCCTGGAGAGTGTTCTTGATCTGGCCAACTGTTGTGAAGGGTGTTTTCTTCACCAGGGAAAGAATTCTTCGGTCATCCACCACAGTTGTTTTCCGTGGTCTTCCGGGTCTTTCGGTGTTGCTGATATCACCGGTGCCTTCTTTCTTTTTAAGGATGTATAAAACAGTTGATTTGGCCACACCTAATGTTTTTGCTATCTCTCTGATGGGTTTGTTTTGTTTTTTCAGCCTAATGATGGCTTAATTCACTGATAGTGACAGCTCTTTGGATCTCATATTGAGAGCTGACAGCAACAGATTCCAAATGCAAATAGCACACTAGAAATTAACTCTGGGCCTTTTATCTGTTTCTTGTTCTTGGGATAATGGGGGAATAACACACAGCTGGCCATGGAACAGCTGAGCAGCCAGTTGTCCCATTACTTTTGGTCCCTTAAAAAGTGGGAGGCACATATAGAAACTGTTGTAATTCCTACACCGTTCACCTGATTTGGATGTAAATATCCTCAAATTAAAGCTGAAAGTCTGCAGGTAAAGCACATCTTGTTCCTTTCATTTCAAATCCATTGTGGTGGTGTATAGAGCCAAAAAGATTGGAATTGTGTAGATGTCCCAATATTTATGGACCTGACTGTAATTTCAGTCTAGGAGAGAAGCCGCTACACCTGTGCAAGATTGAAGGGAAGTCCGGAGGTCAGATTTAGGGTGACAACTCTACATTTTACCAACGTCTGTGGATTATGATTATGTTTGTAACATTACAGTGATGTTTTTCATTTGCAGATTGTGGAAATTTTAGGTTACGGCATGGCCACGGTCCTCTTTGTGTACTCAATCACATTCGTGTTTGGGAAGAGGAAGATTCATCATGACCGATGGTCCTTCTTCTTTATCTTGGTAAGTAGGTGACGCTGTCTCCAGAGGGCCACTTTGGCTTTTTTAAGTCTATGAAGGGCTACAAATCTGTCAGCATTTCCTGTGAGTCCAATTCTGAGCCATAGATTTGTTGCGGAATTTTATTTGGGTCTGCAGACAGCAAGAGAAACTCTGCAGGATTTGGGTGGTGGAGCTCTTGGAGGTTCCAAATAAATAACCATGTGGCAGCTTTCTACTACCCAATGGAGCCCCAACTGGCAGTCCAAGAAGAGTCAAAGAATAAGAAAGCCAAGCCGTAGAGATTGATTCAGATACAAATGTTTTACAGATTACTTGTGGCATTTTATTTGGGTCTGCAGAAAGCAAGAAAAACTCTCCAGGATTTGGGTGGTGGAGCTCTTGGAGGTTCCAAATAAATAGCTATGTGGCAGCTTTCTACCACCCAATGGAGCCCCAACTGGGAGTCCAAGAACAGTCAAAGAATGAGAGAGCCAAGCCATAGAGATTGATCCAGGTATGAATGTTTTATATGGGTTGTATGATATCCAACACGTTCTGGGCTATGCACAAATCCTTCATCAGGGCTGAGATGTATTGTGTAAGGGCAATCCAGATGGTTACATACTGTAGTTACATAGTTAGTAAGGTTGTATAAAGACAACAGTCCATCCATTTCTAGATGGACTAGAAAAATCCCATATCCCCATATATAGTTTCCGCTAAGATGCCCATCCAAGAGTCTTTTAAAACTATCCATACTATCTGCAGACACCACCGATTGTGGAAGAGAATTCCACATCCTTACCGCCCTGACAGTGAAAAACCCACTACACAGCTTAAGGCAAAAAACGCTTCTCTTCCGGTCACATCGTGTGGCCCCGTGTCTTCTTACACTCCCTGGGACTGGAAAGTTTCATACTTATCACCTTTGAGGTACCTGTATATCGCTATCATATCTCTCCTCAAGCGTCTCTTGTCCAAGGAGAATAAATTTAGAATTTGTAAACGTTCCTCCTAATTAAGGTCCTCCAGTCCCACTCTTAATTTAGTTGCCCTTCTCTGGACTCTCTCCAGCTCCAGCACATCCCTTCTGAGGATTGGTGACCACAACTGGATGCAATACTCCAGATGCGGCCGAACCAGAGTCTTATAAAGTGGCAATGGTGAATGTTGGAGTTCATTTCTTCGTAAGCTGTAGTTAGGAGCTCGGGTGAAGCTTAGCCATCTTCATCTGGTCTTCCTCCAGGTTCAGCATCTTTGGCCATCTTGATTGACCGGCCCCCCAAGATGATGTAGCTGCTGAACACGTGCACTGGAGTTAATTCATCTCCGCACCAAGGCTTGCCGAGAATGTCCATTGAGCTGCACTGAGGCACTCAGGAGAAACATTGTCAGCAGTCAGAAGTAAAGCTGTTACTGTAGGAGAGGCATACATGGGGCTCATTCACACGGGCAGCCAGGGGGTGAGGGTAGGGGGCGTTAAATGCAAAAGCAGGCAGTAATAGAGCAGTTTCACCACCCCCCCCCAACAGTTCACCTAAAGAAAGAATGCAGCTGTTCAAAAGAATGGGGCGCACACCTCAACCGCCCTGCAACTGCGTGCAATGCATGTAGTTAAGGTGCAGTGGTTCGACATTCTGAGGATCAGAGCAGGCAGCATGTAGGAAACAGATTGCCCACTCTCTATGGAAAGCGATCTACTGCTGATTACTTTTTAGAGGGGCAGCAGTATAGCCACACATGTGAATGAGCTCTGAGGCCCTCTTGACACTGGAGGTGTGGATGCCATCATTAGCCGTGAAAACTAATTTACGAAGGCCGTGCAACACATTCTTTTAGAAATAGCGACCCGTGTGCCAAATTCAAGGTTTTTCAAAACAGCGGCAATTATTTTATTGTCTGTTGGTGCTGCCGTGACAGATTCAACAAGGTGTGCTGCCATATTGGATCTAAGAAAAATGGAGTATTGCAAGAATCTCTTCTAATTGTGTGGATTTGTTCTTCCAAAGTTGTAGAGCAGTGGTCTCCAATCTGTAGCCCGGGGCCAAGATGTGCCTCTTTGCTTGCTTTTATCTGGTCCTTGGGGCCATAATTCCCCCCACTGACGCCAATGAAGAGGCACAATTCCTCCCACTAATACCAATGATGGGTCACAATTTCTCCCACGGAGACCACCAATGGGGCCCAATGACACCCAATGATGGGGCACTATTACTCCCAAGAGAGCAACAATGGGGCCCAATGACACCCAATGATGGGGCACTATTACTCCCAAGAGAGCAACAATGGGGCCCAATGACACCAATGATGGGGAAAAATTTCTCCCAATGGCACAAACAATGGGACCCAAAGACACCAGCGATGAAGCACTATTCCTCCCAACAAGACAAACAATGGGGCCCAATGAAACCAATGTTGGGGCACTTTTCCTCCCAATGAGACCAACAATGGGTTCCACTGACACCAATGATGGGGAAAATTTTCTACCAATGGCTCATGGTCTCAACTTTCGAGGCGATACCTTACGCCCAGAGTCACACTCGACTTCTCCAGCGAGCGATTCTGTCTCGGTGGGACAGGTCTCCTCGGTCCTTGGACCTTCTGATCCGCCTGAACTCCCAGACCAGGGCATCTCTGACCTGGTGGCTTCGGTACTCGGCGTTGACTCAGGGGAAGTCGTTCCTGCCCCTTTCAGGCTGGGGCGGGATCCTGGGGCAGCTATCTGCCCAGGGCCGTTGGTCTGAGCAGGAAGCGCGCCTTCCAATCAATGTGCTGGAGCTGAGAGCGAATAGATTATGCCTATCTCACTGGACAGTGAGGTTGCAGGGTTGTCCGATTCTGATTCAGTCGGACAATGCCACAGCAGTGGCGTATGGGAACCATCAGGGCGGCATGAGGAGTCCAGCAGCTGCGGCAGAGGCAGCTCTGATACTGCGTTGGGTGGAACGTCACATTCCGGCAATCTCCACCATATACATTCCAGGCGTGGAAAACTGGCAGGCGGACTTTCTCAGTCACCAGACGCTGGAACAGGGAGCGTGGTCTCTCCATCAGGAGGTATTCACCCAGATTTGCTGCAGATGGGGGACACCGGACGTGGATCTCATGGCATCTCGGTTCAATCACAAGGTAAAGACCTTTGTGTCCAGAACAAAGGATCCGTTGGCAGTGGCCACGGACGCTCTGGTGGCCCCCTGGGGCCGTTATCGCCTTCTGTATGCCTTCCCTCTGATAAAACTTCTACCGCGATTGATACAGGGTAGTAGCGGAGGGAATACCAATAATCCTGGTGGCTCCAGATTGGCCTCGGCGCACGTGGTACGCCGACGTGGTGCAAATGGTGGTGGACGTTCCCTGGCGGCTCCCGCTGCGAGACAATCTACTGTCTCAGGGGCCCATCTTGCACCCTGCTTTACCATTGCTGGCTTTGATGGCCTGGCTATTGAGTCCCAGGTGCTGAGGGACAGGGGAGTCGCTGATTCCGTGATCCCTACCGTGTTAAAGGCTCACAAGTGTACTTCTCGCAAGATTTATCACCGCACCTGGAAGGCTTATATAGCTTGGTGCGAGGCGGAGGGTCATAACCCTTGCTCTTATGTCGTGTCCAGGGTCCTGACTTTTTTGCAGCAAGGCCTGAACAAAAAACTGGCTCTGAGTACTCTCGAGGGCCAGATATCGGCCCTAGCGATTCTTTTTCAGAGACCTTTGGCTTTGCATTCGTTGATTCGTACCTTTGTACAAGGTGTGTGACACGTGGCGCCTCGGGTGAGGACTCCGGTGGCTCCGTTGGGATTTGAATTTGGTGCTTTCTGTGCTTCAGAAACCACCTTATGAGAATATCAGGGAGATTTCCTTACAACTGCTGTCGCAGAAAGTGGCCTTTTTGGTGGCCATCACTTCCGCCAGACGGGTGTCTGAGTTGACGGCACTGTCGTGCAAGTCTCCCTACCTAGTCCTGCACAAGGACAAGGCGGTCTTGCGACCCCCTCAAACATTTCTTCCGAAGGTGGTCTCTTCTTTTCACATTAACGAAGATATTGTTCTTCCTTCATTGTGCCCTCATCCATCGCACCCAAAAGAATTTGAGTTGCATGCTTTGGATGTAGTAAGGGCCTTACGAGTGTATTTAGCTGCTACAGCTTCGTTTTGGAAGTCTGATTCCTTGTTTGTGCTGTCAGAGGGTCCGCGCAAGGGTTTGGCGACATCATCGGCTACTATCTCTCGTTGGATTAGACAAACCGTGACCCATGCGTATTCTGTTCGGGTCGAGGTTCCCCCTTTTCCGGTCACGGCTCATTCTACCTGGGCTGTTAGCACTTCCTGGGCGTTCAGACACCAGGCCTCGGTGTCACAGGTGTGCAAGGCGGCCACTTGGACCTCGGTTCACACTTTCACTAAGTTTTATAAGATTGATGTGTCAGCATCTTCGGATGCTGCTTTTGGCCGCAAAGTTTTGCAGGCGGCAGTGTAGGCGCATCTGGCGCCTCCTTAGAGGTTCGGTTGGGTACTGTTGTTATCGTTTACCCACCCCTCTTTTTAACACAGCTTTGGGACATCCCCACAAGTCAATGAAGAGCTGCCTCTGTCAGTGAACGTAGGAGAAAAAGGGATTTTATTAAAACTTACCGTCAAATCCTTTTCTCCGAGTTCACTGACAGACGCAGCACCCACCCCTCTGTGCTCTGTTTTGGTACGGCTTGTGTACGAACTGATGGGCTAAGCAGAGTAGGGGGTTTATGTGGGAAGAGAGGACGGCCCCATGGGAGGGGCCAGCTGTTCTTTTCCCTGCCTAGTTAACTCCTAGTGGGACCAGCATAAACCCCACAAGTCAATGAAGAGCTGCGTCTGTCAGTGAACTCGGAGAAAAGGATTTTACGGTAAGTTTTAATAAAATCCCTTTTTTTTTTTACTTTCTGTTATAAAACATATCCAATAAAAAAAATTAAAAAATCAAATTTCTTTATGAATTTAAGCCAAAATGTATTCTGCTACATGTCTTTGGTAAAAGAAAAATCCCCATAAGTGTACAGTGGGGAAAATAATGATTGGCTCCCGTGCAGATTGTGTAAGTTTGCCCACTTACAAAGAAATGAAGGGTCTATAATTTTTGTCATCGGTGTATTTTATATGATAGAGACAGAATATCAACCAAAAATCCAGAAAATATCACATGATACAAATGTTATAAATTAAGTTGCAGCTCAGTGAGTAAAATAAGTATTTGATCCCCAAGAAAAACATGACTTAGTAGTTGGTGGAGAAACCCTACAGAGGTCAGACGTTTCTTGTAGTTGGTGACCAGGTCTGCAGACATCTCAGGAGGGATTTTGGTCCACTCCTCTTTACAGATCTTCTCTAAATCCTTAAGGTTTCTTAGCTTTCTCTTGGCAGCTCGAAATTTCAGCTCCCTCCACATATTTTCTATAGGATTAAGGTCTGGAGACTGGCTAGGCCACTCCATGACCTTAATGTTCTTCTTTTTGAGCCACTCCTTTGTTGCCTTGGCGGGATGTTTTGGGTCATTGTCATGCTGGAAGACCCATCCATGACCCATCTTCAGTGTTCTGGCTCAGGGTAGAAGGTTCTCCTCCAAGATTTTACAATACATGGTCCCGTCCATTGGCCCCTCAATGTGACAAAGTCGTTCTGTACCTTTAGCAGAGAAACAACCCCAAAGCATAATGTTTCCACCTCCGTGCTTGACTGTAGGGATGGCATTCTTAGGGTCATAGTCAGCATTTCTCTTCCTCCAAACATGGCGAGTCGAGCTAATTCCAAATAGCTCAATTTTGGTCTCATCTGACCACAGCACTTTCTCCCAATCCTTCTCTGAATCATTTAGATGTTCATTGGCAAACTTCAGATGGGCTGTACCATGTGTCTTCCTGAGGAGGGGGATCTTGGAGGCACGGCAGGATTTCAAACCATGGCGGCGTATTGTGTTACCAATGCTGTGTTTGGTGTTTTTGGTCCCAACTGCCTTGAGATCCTTCACAAGCTCCTCCCGTGTAGTTCTGGGCTGATCCCTCACTTTTCTCATGACCAGCCTTACCCCATGAGGTGAAATCTTGCATGGAGCTCCAGACCGAGGACAATTGATGGTATTTCTTTCCATTTGTGAATAATCGCTCCAACAGTTGTCTCCTTCTCAACAAGTTTCTTGTTGATGGTCTTGTAGACCTTATGTGCTTCGTCTTGAGCCACTCCTTTGTTGCCTTGGCAGTAAATTTTGTGTCATTGTCCTGCTGGAAGTCCCATCCACGACCCATCTTCAGTGCTGCTCCTTTGATGCCTTGGCAGTAAATTTTGAGTCATTGTCATGCTGGAAGTCCCATCCACGACCCATCTTCAGTGCCACTCCTTTGATGCCTTGGCATTAAATTTTGAGTCATTGTCATGCTGGAAGTCCCATCCACGGCCCATCTTCAGTGCCACACCTTTGATGCCTTGGCATTAAATTTTGAGTCATTGTCATGCTGGAAGTCCCATCCACGACCCATCTTCAGTGCCACTCATTTGATGCCTTGGCAGTAAATTTTGAGTCATTGTCATGCTGGAAGTCCCATCCACGACCCATCTTCAGTGCCACTCCTTTGATGCCTTGGCAGTAAATTTTGAGTCATTGTCATGCTGGAAGACTTATCCACGGCCCATCTTCAGTGCCAGTCCTTTGATGCCTTGGCAGTAAATTTTGAGTCATTGTCATGCTGGAAGACCCATCCACGGCCCATCTTCAGTGTTCTGGCTGAGGGAAGAAGGTTTTCATCCAAGATTTTACAATACATGGCCCAGTCCATTGGCCCCTCAATGAGGCAAAGTCGGCCTGGACCTTTAGCAGAGAAACTGCCCCAAAGCATCACCACCTCCGTGTGTGACTGTAGGGATTTCCCCCTCCGTGTATGACTGTAGGGATTTCCCCCTCCGTGTGTGACTGTAGGGATTTCCCCCTCTGTGTGTGACTGTAGGGATTTCCCCCTCTGTGTGTGACTGTAGGGATTTCCCCCTCTGTGTGTGACTGTAGGGATTTCCACCTCTGTGTGTGACTGTAGGGATTTCCACCTCCATGTGTGACTGTAGGGATCTCCACCTCTGTGTGTGACTGTAGGGATTTCCACCTCCATGTGTGACTGTAGGGATCTCCACCTCTGTGTGTGACTGTAGGGATCTCCCCCTCTGTGTGTGACTGTAGGGATCTCCCCCTCCGTGTGTGACTGTAGGGATCTCCCCCTCTGTGTGTGACTGTAGGGATCTCCACCTCCGTGTGTGACTGTAGGGATTTCCTCCTCTGTGTGTGACTGTAGGGATCTCCCCCTCTGTGTGTGACTGTAGGGATTTCCTCCTCTGTGTGTGACTGTAGGGATTTCCCCCTCTGTGTGTGACTGTAGGGATTTCCACCTCTGTGTGTGACTGTAGGGATTTCCCCCTCTGTGTGTGACTGTAGGGATGGAGTTCTTAGGGTCATAGTCAGCATTTTTCTTCCTCCAAACGCAGCGAGTCCCCCTCCTCAAGAAGTCATAGAAGGCAACAAAGAAATATTCAGCGCAGATAATAATGAAATCAAACTAATTGAGAGCAGCTAAGCACTACAAGGGAAAAAATCATAAACCTTGACAAGCAATAAAATCAATAAAAACAGCGCAGCACTAAAAGTGAAAATGATATCAGGATCTGTGGTGGATGGGATGTCTCTCACTGTCTGCACCACTGAGGCTTAGAACTTCCACTTACTTCACGGGTGAATATCTTTTATGAACTTTCTATGGACTTATACTGTGATGTTACATGGATTCATATACAGTATCTGACAAAAGTAAGTACACCCCTCCCATCATGTGACAACACTGAAGAGCTGACACTTTGCTACAATGTAAAGTAGTGAGTGTACAGCTTGTATAACAGTGTAAATTTACTGTCCCCTCAAAATAACTCAACACACAGCCATTAATGTCTAAACCGCTGGCAACAAAAGTGAGTACACCCCTAAGTGAAAATGTCCAAATTGGGCCCAAGAAGCTGCTCTCAATTAGTTTGATTTCATTATTAGGTGCGCTGAATATTTCTTTGTTGCCTTCTATGACTTCTTGAGGAGGGGGACTCGCTGTGTTTGGAGGAAGAAAAATGCTGACTATGACCCTAAGAACGCCATCCCTACAGTCACACACGGAGGTAGAGATCCCTACAGTCACACACGGAGGTAGAGATCCCTACAGTCACACACAGAGGGGGAAATCCCTACAGTCACACACGGAGGTAGAGATCCCTACAGTCACACACGGAGGTAGAGATCCCTACAGTCACACACGGAGGTAGAGATCCCTACAGTCACACACGGAGGTAGAGATCCCTACAGTCACACACGGAGGTAGAGATCCCTACAGTCACACACGGAGGTAGAGATCCCTACAGTCACACACACGGAGGGGGAAATCCCTACAGTCACACACGGAGGTGGAAACATTCAGCTTTGGGGTGGTTTCTCTGCTAAAGGTCCAGGCCGGCTTTGCCGCATTGAGGGGTCAATGAACGGGGGCCATGTATTGTAAAATTCT
The DNA here is from genome assembly GCA_018402905.1 of Glandirana rugosa. Classification (NCBI taxonomy): domain Eukaryota; kingdom Metazoa; phylum Chordata; class Amphibia; order Anura; family Ranidae; genus Glandirana; species Glandirana rugosa. The sequence goes on along the minus strand of BLSH010355438.1, from coordinate 756,765 downwards.
CAATGAGAACCTTCTTCCCTCAGCCAGAACGCTGAAGATGGGCCGTGGATGGGTCTTCCAGCATGACAATGACCCAAAACATACTGCCAGGGCAACAAAGGAGTGTCTCAAGAAGAAGCACATTAAGGTCACGGAGTGGCCTAGCCAGTCTCCAGACCTTAATCCTATAGAAAATTTATGGAGGGAGCTGAAACTTGGAGTTGCCAAGCGACAGCCAAGAAACCTTAAGGATTTAGAGAAGATCTGTAAAGAAGAGGGGGCCAAAACCCCTCCTGAGATGTCTGCAAACCTGGGGGCCACCAACTACAAGAAACGTCTGACCTCTGTGCTGCCAACCAGGGTTTCTCCACCAACTACTAAGGGGATCAAATACTTATTTTACTCACTGAACTGCACCTCCATTTATAACATTTGTATCATGAGTTTTTTCTGGATTTTTGGTTGATCTTCTGTCTCTATCATATAAAATACACCGATGATAAAAATTATAGACCCTTCATTTCTCTATAATGGGCAACCTTACCCAATCTGCAGGGGAGACAATCAGTATTTTCCTCGCTGTGCATTGATTGGTTTAAGTGAAAGTTATAGAATCTACAAACTATGGAATATAACCTGGAATTTGTATTTATTTAAAAATTGTAAGCTCCTGGTGGGCAGGGAGTGATGTGAATGTGCAATGCACATGTAAAGCGCTGCGTAAATCAACAGCGCTATATAAGTACCAATAATAATAATAATAATTTTTATACTAGTGATGGCGGGGATCGGCGACTTATAGCAGGACTGTGATAGTGTGGCGGGAATTCTGACACTAACTGACACTGGGGGGGACTGACTAACTGACACTGACATTAATAGTGACACTAATACAGTCATAGGCGTGCGCACATAGGGTGGCAGGTGTGCCTGGGCACACCCTAATCACCCTGTACAATGCAGATTCCCCCTGCTGCCTGGCTGCAGAGAAAGGGACTAGGGAATCTCTGTCCTCAGTCCCTTTCTCTGTCTCGAAAGTGAGACATCAGGGGTCTGGTTAGACCCCTGATATTTCACCAAAGCCCCCCAAAGGTCTCCTAAAAAATTGATAATAAAATATAATATTGTAAAAAATAATAAAAAAAACAAAAGTGTAAAAATAAAAATAAGCTACTGACACCTATCTCTTGTGGTGCACACCCTAATGCAATATGCTGCGCACACCTATGAATGCAGTGATCAGTGCTATAAATATGCACTGTCACTGTACTAATGACACTGGCTGGGAAGGGGTTAACATCTAGGGGCAATTAGTTAACTGTGTGCCTACAAACCTGTAATATGTGCTGCTTTTACTAAGCGATCTTGTTGTCTTTTTTCCCTGCTTTGCAGGGAATAATAAAACAGTAAGATCCCCTGTCAGTGTACAGAGAGCTCTGTGTTGTTTACAGCACAGAGCTCTCTTCCAGGAATGATCGAGCCGATCAGCAGGTCCTGGCAGTCAATCGTTGGCCAGGACCCACTGATCGGCTTGCGCTATAACAGACCACAGCACAACCAGGGCGCAGGGCGCATGCACCTTTTATACAAATAAAAAATGACAAATTCTTTAGGTGTGTGCAATTCGTTTCCTTCCGAGATTCGTTTTTAACAAATTTTTCAAAACTCTGCAATTCGGTCGAATCCGAATTTTGAAATTTCCGAAATTTTCCGAATTTTCTTTTTTTTCCGATTCGAAAATCCGCACGTAATTCGGAAATTCAGCAATCAGAACCCCCCCGAAAATCCGAAATTCGGAAGTTCAGAAATAAGAAAGAAGATTTGAAATAATAACTAAATAACTATAAAATTATAAGTATTGGAATTTCCTTTCAAATTTGGCTGTTAGTGAACTTAAATTAACAATTAATCACTAACAGCCATATTTTCAAGGAAATTCCAATACTAAATAATAATTAAACAGCTATTATTTCAACTGTTCTTTCTTATTTTCAAATTTCCGAATTTCGGATTTTTCAAACTTTTCAGATTTTTTTTTTTACTTCCGAATATCAAATTTCGGCATTTTCAAATTGGCGAATTTCCGATTTTTCAAATTCCCGAAAAAATAAAAAGCGAATGGAACGAAAACGAACGTACAGTGGACGCCTGGATGTTCCGGTCCCCCTATGACGTCAATTGTGATGAAACGCGTCAAGCCAAGCTAACAATCTGAATTTTTTTTTTTTTTTTTTACAATGTAGTACTACTAATATTTTTTTTTGTCCTTTTATCTCTATCCAAAAGTTAAAGGAAACTAAAAAAAATATTTTAAAGTAAAATATTGGTGATAAAATGTGATATTTATAAAGCTGATCGCATGTTTTGATTTCATTGTGGCGACATTCTGGCGCCGGGTCCCCTCTCACCTGGATTTCTGGTCTCTTGCAGTCCTCCCTCATCCCGCTCATACACAGCGTGTTTCGAGTCTACTTCCCTTTGTCAGAGGCATTCTATTTCATTTACTTGATCTTGGTGCCGCCCAGCAATCTGATGACGTTTTTAAGTGGACTGGTGAGCATTGATTTGTAGGTTTTTATATCTCACATTATTACAGTAAAACGTGCAAAAAGAGCAAAACAAAAATGTGAAATGCGTTCTTTACACGTAGAAGTTAACCACTTCAGCCCCGGAAGGATTTCCCCGCTTTAGGACCAGAGCACTTTTTGCGATTCGGCGCTGCGTCGCTTTAACTGACAATTGCGCGGTCGTGCGACGTTGTACCCAAACGAAATTTGCGTCCTTTTTTTCCCACAAATAGAGCTTTCTTTCGGTGGTATTTGATCGCCTCTGCGTCATTTCTGATCGCCGCTATAAACAAAAGAAGAGCGACAATTTTTTTTTTTATAATTTATTTTTTATTGAAAGTTTTGCAACACACTTAGAAAAACCATACATACAGATCCTTGGGGAAAAGCCTGTCCTCCCAGGCCTCCCACAGACCAACAAGGCCCGCATCACATCTGCTACCTAGACATCGGTGTGCTAACTAGCATACCAAAAAAACAAAAAAAAAAAAACAAAAAAAACAAAAAAAAAAAAAAAAAAAAAAAAAAAAAAAAAAAGAAAATATAACTACAACAGTTCCCCCCCCCCCATCCCCCTTGCTCAGCACTCCTCCCCCCCCCCCCTCCCAAATCATATATTAATCTCAACTGGATTTTATTAATTTATTTATTTATTTAGTTATTTAAGAGCGACAATTTTTAAAAAAAAAAACTAATTTCTTAATTTTTGCTAAAATACAAATCCAAAAAAAAAATATAAAAAAACATTTTTTTCCATCGGTTTTGCCCGATTTATATTCTTCCTCGTATTTTTGGTAAAAAAAAAATTGCAATTGGCGTTCATTGATTGGTTTGCGCAAAAGTTGCCACGTTTACGTATGATGTGAATTCATTTCTGGGGTTTTTTTTTTTTTTTTTTTACTAGTAATGGCGGCGATCTGAGATTTTTAGCGGTACTGCGATACTGCGGCGGACATGTCGGACCATTTTGACACTTTTTTGGCACCATACAGCGATCAATGCTATGAAAATGCACTGATTACTGTGTAAATGCCATTGGCAGTGAATGGGTTAACCTGGAGGGGGCACTCTAAGGGTTAACTGTGTTCCCTGGGCGTGTTCTAACTGCATTGGGGGCGGAGCTGGCTGGGGGGAAGGGAGTGATCACGGCTTCCATATACAGGAAGCCGGTGATCACAGCCCTTCCCCCTCTAACAGAACGGAGATCCGCGTTTACTTACACGGACCTCCGTTCTTTCATTGCGGGGGGGGCATTGTGGGTAGCCGGCGGCGATAAAGTCCGCCCTACCCACTCCCTGCCCCCCCCGAACACAGTGAGCGCGCGCGCGCCTCCGCGCTCACAGTGAGAGATATCGCAGCCACCGTCATATGAAGGCGGTTTGCGATATCGAGCCACTCTGTCGCCGTCAGACTGCGGTCGGCGGTCGGCAAGTGGTTAAAGAATAAGCCAACCAAGCTTTTCCTATTCCTGATATGTGGCTGCTGTCCCATGCATTGTATGCAAAAGTCTCCCGTTCTCTTTGTGTTGTTTCCTTTGTGTGAAATCTCTGGTGATAAATCCAACGTACAAAATAGAGCGGCGCTATGTGAGCTAAAAAATCTTCAAATAAACTTAGCGTATAAATGAATATATGAGCATGTGATAAACCTCCTCCCAAATCATATAAGACAAATGCAATATAACATTCTGGAATGTCCGTGACACCAGCAATATATAGGCAGAGCCAAAAGACCCCTCTGGAAACGCTTGAGGGAAAATGTCCAAAATATACAGAAGGGATATCCTAAGCATAGCATTTCCATACATTATGCTGAACGTCATAACAGAGACCAGGGGCGGACTGACAACCCACAGGGCCCCCGGGCAATAGGAGATCATGGGGGCCCCCCCTGTGTCCCTGTCCACACTCAAGCCAAGCAAAACACCACCTACTTATTGCACTGCGCCCACATTACATACTTCTGCCCCTACAGATGTGGGAATGGTGTCCTGAGTGCCCACGCTAGCGTGCCCCTGTCAGGCCAGGTACCGGAGCTCAGTGCTGGAACTTGGTCGGGCACTGGGCTCCAGGATCAGCACAGATTCCTTGGGACTGAAGTACCAGGAGCCTCTCATGGGGCCCCCTACTGAAGAAAACCCGATAGCGTTTCCTAACTTTCTAGTTTTAGCTAGAGCTTTATTCAAGCATTCTGATTGGTGGGCTTGTTCCTTTGGTGGACTTTGGTATAGTAAGGGGATTGGAAATCTTTGTATAATACAATAATATGATATTCTCTTCCTAGGCTTACCTTCATGAACCTTATTACTTGGATCTGGAATTTATGTACGACCACCTGGTGATTGTAAGTAAAGGGGCACTCCGATCAAAGTAAAAAAAAAACCTGTAAAGTGTACAGAGACCAGAGGCACTCAGTGTTCTATTCAGGCAGTGCCAGGTCAAGGTCATCTGGTGCCCAGGGCAAAAAAGGCAAACTGTGCACCATTGGTGTCAGTGAGCGCGATAATAATCTCCTACAATACTTTCATCTTCTACGATAATAATCCCCAACATTGGTGAATAATATCCCCAATATTGCTGTCGTTTCTTGCAATTATAACCCCCTGTACTGGTGACAACTTCCACAATAATAACCTCCAGTGTCTGTATCAGTAGCAGTAATAATAACCCCCAGCATTGGTGCCAGTTTCTGCAATAATAACTCCCAGCACTGGTGCCAGTTTCTGCAATAATAACGCCCAGCATTGGTGCCAGTTTCTGCAATAATAACGCCCAGCATTGGTGCCAGTTTCTGCAATAATAACTCCCAGCACTGGTGCCAGTTTCTGCAATAATAACCCCCAGCATTGGTGCCAGTTTCTGCAATAATAACTCCCAGCACTGGTGCCAGTTTCTGCAATAATAACTCCCAGCACTGGTGCCAGTTTCTGCAATAATAACGCCCAGCATTGGTGCCAGTTTCTGCAATAATAACGCCCAGCATTGGTGCCAGTTTCTGCAATAATAACCCCCAGCACTGGTGCCAGTTTCTGCAATAATAACGCCCAGCACTGGTGCCAGTTTCTGCAATAATAACGCCCAGCATTGGTGCCAGTTTCTGCAATAATAACGCCCAGCATTGGTGCCAGTTTCTGCAATAATAACGCCCAGCATTGGTGCCAGTTTCTGCAATAATAACTCCCAGCACTGGTGCTAGTTTCCGCATGTCAGGAACCATGAAACAGACAGAGACAGAAAAACGTCTTTGACCGTGGTTA
>BLSH010355438.1:716116-736622 GCA_018402905.1 Glandirana rugosa | reverse complement strand
GTTCAGGTATTTCATGTCCAGTAGGTTCCTCTTTAACGCCCCATTTCTGGTTGTAAGTTACCTTTGTAGGTTAGTGACTTGGGTTGTTCAGGTATTTCATTTCCAGTAGGTTCCTCTTTAACGCCCCATTTCTGGTTGTAAGTTAGTATTGAATGTTGGTCTTTACCCCGCAATTTCTCCTTGGATGACCTGTACTTTATGGACTTGTTGGGTTCAGTGATTGAATGTTGGTCTTTACCCCGCAGGTTCTCTTTGGATGACCTTTTCTTTATAGACTTATTGGGTTTAGTGATTGGATGTTTCCATTGAATGTCAGTCTTTACCCTGCAGGTTCTCCTTGGATGACCTTTACTTTATGGACTAGTTGGGTTTAGTGACTGAATGTCGGCCTTTACCCTGCAGGTTCTCCTTGGATGACCTTTACTTTATGGACTAGTTGGGTTTAGTGACTGAATGTCAGTCTTTACCCTGCAGGTTCTCCTTGGATGACCTTTACTTTATGGACTTGTTGGGTTTAGTGACTGAATGTCAGTCTTTACCCTGCAGGTTCTCCTTGGAAGACCTTTATTTTATAGACATGTTGGGTTTAGTAATTGGATGTTTCCATTGAATGTTGGTCTTTACCCCGCAGGTTCTCCTTGGATGACCTTTACTTTATAGACTTGTTGGGTTTAGTGATTGAATGTCTCCATTGAATGTCTGTATTTACACCGCAGGTTCTCCTTGGATGACCTTTACTTTATAGACTTGTTGGGTTTAGTGATTGGATGTTTCCATTGAATGTCGGTCTTTACCCTGCAGGCTCTTCTTGGATGACCTTTATTTTATAGACTTGTTGGGTTTAGTAATTGGATGTCTCCATTGAATGTTGGTCTTTACCCTGCAGGTTCTCCTCCTTGTTGGTCTATAAGATCCCAATGGATAACGTCCAGTCTCTGTCCCAGGCCTTCCTACACTTGGAGAATGGTAAGATTATACAGCTGGTAATGGAGCTGAAGATGAATGTGAACGACCTCACAGGGCGGTACGAAGGTCACTGATCTTTGTGTATTTTCTTTACACAGCTAAACAAACGTATAACCTGGAGGAGTACAGCTTCTCCCAGTCCACCCTCGAGCAGGTAATGGCACTGATATCCAATGAACACTGACAAACATGGGGATAAAATCCCTACTTTTTTGCTGTGATTTACTTTGTTATGTAGGCTTGCTTATACTCTAAGAATTGCAGTAAGGGTCTCAGGGGACAGCAGGGACAAGGAAAAAAAACAGAACCATTATCTTTACTAACTTGCTTGATTTTCCTGGCCATGTTCATGAATGTAAGGTTTGGTAAGAAGGTTCTTAGTCTTTGTTGTTTGATTACTACAGGTTTTCCTTGAGTTGGCCAAAGAACAGGAGAAGGAAGACTTCCACTTAGAGTCATCATTCCAATGGAAACACCTGAGGAGTGAAGAGATATAACATTGTCTATAATGGTATTATTAGGACTCTGTGCCTTGTGTGTGCGGCTGAACCTTCTGCCTTAGAAGTTGCACTGAGATGGACATCGTGGGGGAAGCCGAAATCAAGTCACCTGACCAGCGAGGAACGCATGACAAGTGTCGGAGACCTCCTTTAGTATTCCTTAGGAGGAAGCCAAACCATTATATGTGCCTGTATACAGTATATACTGACATATCAGCATATCATGTAACCAGGGAGGGGGCGAGGTGCTACATTACTATGCAGAGTAAACTTTCTTTTCAAATTTAACAGAACTATTTTGTAGAATTTTGAGCCGTGTTTCAGGCGTCTGTTCAAAAAAAATCACATTGGTATTCATCCAGCAAATTTGCATGTACATTCATTCTATGTGAGTTGGGCAAAAACAAACGTTCTTTGGGCTTTTTTCTTATCTGAACGAATGTCTTTTTATTATGGACAGTAGTAAAATACCTCGTTATGACCACTAGATGGAGCTGAGGAGCATTGGGAATACATAACGTCTTTGTAACAAGAGATACAATGAAACAATTCTAGAGAACGCTAGAGGGAAATGGCAATTAAATGTAACCAGTGGTTAAATTTACTGTTACCATTAGTTACATTTATCTGCTAATTCCCTCCAGTGTTGTCTAGCCGCTTAGGACCGCCCCACGTACATATGCTGCGGGAGGGAGGCCCTTAAGTGCAAAATGACATACCTGTATGTGATTTCTTTCCCCGGGTCTGGGGCGCGCGCACCAATCAGCGGGTCCGGCAGACTGGAATGGGCTACAAGACCATCGCCAAGCAGCTTGGTGAGAGGTGACAACGGTCGATGGGATTATTCACAAATGGAAGAAACACAAAATAACGGTCAATCTCCCTTGGTCTGGGGCTCCATGGAAGATCTCACCTTGTGGAATTTCAATGATCAGGAGAACGGTGAGGAATCTCCCAGAACTACACAGGAGAATCTGGTCAATGATCTCAAGGCAGCTGGGACCATAGTCACCAAGAAAACAATTGGTAACACCGCGCCATGAAGGACTGAAATCCTGCAGCACCCACAAGGTCCCTCTGCTCAGGAAATCTCATGTACAGCCCATCTAAAGTTTGCTAATGAACATCTGAATGATTCAGAGGAGAACTTGGTGAAAGTGCTGTGGTCGGAGGAGACCAAAATCGAGCTCTTTGGAATCAACTCAACTCGCTGTGTTTGGAGGAGGAGGAAAGCTGCCTATGACCCCAAGAACACCATCCCCACCGTCATACATGGAGGTGGAAACATTGTGCTTTGGGGGTGTCTTTCTGCTAAGGGGACAACTTCACTGCATCAAAAGGGACGATGGACGGGGCTATGCACCATCAAATCTTGGGAGAGAACCTCCTTCCCTCAGCCAGGGCATTGAAAATGGGTAGTGGATGGGTCTTCCAGTATGACAATGACCCAAAACACACAGCCAAGGCAACAAAGGAGTGGCTCAAGAAGAAGCACATTAAGGTCCTGGAGTGGCCTAGCCAGTCTCCAGACCTTAATCCCTTAGAAAATATGTGGAGGGAGCTGAAGGTTCGAGTTACCAAATGTCAGCCTGGAAACCTTAATGACTTGGAGAGGAGTGGGACAAAATCCCTCCTGAGAGGTCTGCAAACCTGGTGGCCAACTACAAGAAACGTCTGACCTCTGATCGCCAACAAGGGTTTCTGCACCAACTACTAAGTCGGGTTTTGCAAAGGGGTCAAATACTTATTTCACTCATTAAAATGCAAATCAATTTTTTACTTTTTTTGAAATGCATTTTTCTGGATATTTTTGTTGTTATTCTGTCTCTGACTGTTATAATAAACCGACCTTTAAAATTATAGACTGATCGTTTCTTTGTCAGTGGGCAATTGTACAGTATAAAAGTATTCATACCCCTTGAAATTCCCCACATTTTGTCATGTTACAACCAAAAACGTAAATGTATTTTATTGGGATTTTATGTGATGGACCGACACAAAGTGGCTCATAATTGTGAAGTGGAAGGAAAATGATAAATGATACAAATAAATCTGTGAAAAGTGTGGGGGGCATTTGTATGGCGCCCCCTTTACTCCGATACCCCTAACTAAAATCTAGAGGAACCAATTGCCTTCAGAAGTCACCTAATTAGTAAATAGAGTCCCCCTGTGTGTCATTTAATTTCAGTATAAATACAGCTGTTCTGTGAAGCCCTCAGAGGTTTGTTAGAGAACCTTAGGGAACAAACAGCATCATGAAGGCCAAGGAACACACCAGACAGGTCAGGGATAAAGTTGTGGAGAAGTATAAAGCAGGGTTGGGTTATAAAAAAAGATCTCCCAAGCTTTGAACATCTCACGGAGCTCTGTTCAATCCATCATCGGAAAATGGAAAGAGTGGCACAACTGCAACCCTACCAAGACATGGCCGTCCACCTAAACTGACCGGCCGGGCAAGGAGAGCGTTCATCAGAGAAGCAGCCAAGAAGCCCATGGAGGAGCTGCAGAGATCCACAGCTCAGGTGGGAGAATCTGTCCACAGGACAACTATTAGTCGTGCTCCACAAATCTGCCCTTTATGGAAGAGTGGCAAGAAGAAAGCCATTGGTGGAAGAAAACCATAAGAAGTCCCATTTGCAGTTTGTGAGAAGCCATGTGGGGGACACAGCAAACATGTGGAAGAAGGGGCTCTGCTCAGATGAGACCAAAATTCAACTTTTTGGCCTAAAAGCAAAACTCTATGTGTGGCAGAAAACTAACACTGCACATCACCCTGAACACACCATCCCCACCGTGAAACATGGTGGTGGCAGCTTCATGTTGTGGGGATGCTTTTCTTCAGCAGGGACAGGGAAGCTGGTCAGAGTTGATGGGAAGATGGATGGAGCCAAATACAGGGCAATCTTAGAAGAAAACCTGTTAGAGTCTGCAAAAGATTTGAGACCGGGGTGGAGGTTCACCTTCCAGCAGGGCAACGACCCTAAACATCCAGCCAGAGCTACAATGGAATGGTTTAGATCAAAGCATATTCATGTGTTAGAATGGCCCAGTCACAGTCCAGACCTAAATCCCATGGAGAATCTGTGGCCAGACTTGAAAATTGCTGATCACAGACGCTCTCCATCCAATCTGACAGAGCTTGGGGTATTCTGCAAAGAAGAACGGGCAGAAATGCCCTCTCTAGATGGGCAAAGCTGGCAGAGACTTCCCCAAAAAGACTTGCAGCTGTAATTGCAGGGAAAGGCGTTTCTACAAAGTATTGACTCCGGGGGGCGCCATACAAATGCCCCCCACACTTTTCACAGATTTATTTGTATCATTTATCATTTTCCTTCACAATTATGAGCCACTTTGTGTCGGTCCATCACATAAAATCCCTATAAAATACATTGATGTTTTTGGCTGTCGCATGAGAAAATGTGGGGAATCTCAAGGGGTATGAATACTTTTTCAAGGCACTGTATAACATCAGCAGGGGAACAAATACTTTTTCCCTTACTGTATAAAATTATAATTTATAACAGTTTTGTGTATTTACATTTTCATTTTTCTAAGCATGCCAGATAATATGAATTTCCAGTCCCAGCACAGAGCGGGGTGCCGAATTCCAATAAAGCAGAACTTTCCCGGAATCCCTGTTCTAGACAAGAAAATGAAACTTCCACATTATTTATCTCTGCCTTCCTTGTGACCCGGTTTAGTGGCCCAGTATAGCTTTGCCCTTGACTCACTATTGAGGAATTATCAGTGGAAATTGCACTGATAAAGAAAACAACGACCTCTGCTCACGAGGAACCATTCTGAAAGTTTGTTTAGAAGAGAAGAATTATAAAGAATAGAGAGGCTTATTATTATTATTATTATACAGGATTTATATAGAGCCAACAGTTTACAGTATGAGGGGCAGACAGTACAGTTACAATACAAATCAATACAGTAGGGATCAGAGGGCCCTGCTCCTTAGAGCTTACAATCTAGAAGGTCAGATGTAGTAAGTGTGCCAAGACCTCGCATCCTCACCGGCACACCGGGTTTAAGTCTCAAGTATTGGATAGGTGTCACATAAAACCTCCCAAAATATAACATTTTACAGTTTGACACATATAACAAGAGACATTACTTTCTGATATTTTGGAACACTGTATTAGCCTCACTGTGACCTATAAGCATAAAGTAAGGGCTCGTTTACACAAAATGTGGAAGCAGAGCCACGTTTTAAAGCACTCTGACTGCCAAGCAATGCACCCAGTGGTGTATCATCCATGGGTGCAGGGTGTTCACTGAACACGGGCCCTGAGGGGTGGGGGGGCCCACTGTGCTCTGACCCACACTGCACCCATGGGTGACCTCTCCCTGGTTGACAGCCGGGGATGATTGGTGCGGTGTGGGCTTGCACACGGGCCCACTAATTTCATGATCCGCCCCTGAAGGCACCTATAACTAAATAAAATGGTTAGCTTACAATGTTGCGCACACACTACTGTGCGAGCCTTTAAAATGTATACCCCATGTCAGATTAATCAAGCTTTTCCACATCTTAACCACTTCAGCCCCGGAAGGATTTCCCAGCTTAGGACCAGAGCACTTGTTGTGATTCAGCACTGCGTCGCTTTGACTGACAATTGCGCGGTCGTGCGACGTTGTACCCAAACAAAAATTTGCGTCCTTTTTTTCCCACAAATAGAGATTTCTCTTGGTGGTATTTGATCGCCTCTGCGTCATTTCTGATCGCCGCTGTAAACAAAAGAAGAGCGACAATTTTGCAAAAAAAACAAACAAATTACTTTTTGCTAAAATACAAATCCAAAAAAAAAAATAAAAACATTTTTTTTCCATCGGTTTTGGCCGATTTATATTCTTCCTCATATTTTTGGTAGAAAAAATCGCGATCGGAGTTTATTGATTGGTTTGCGCAAAAGTTGCCGCGTTTACAGGCGATGAGAATTCATTTCTGGGGTTTTTTTTTTTTTTTTTTTTTTTTTTACTTGTAATGGTGGCTGGATAAATAATCCACTGACACTTTTTTGGGGACCAGTGACACTAACTGACACTTTTTTGGGGACCAGTGACACTGACACTTTTTTTGGGGACCAGTGACACTAACTGACACTTTTTTGGGGACCAGTGACACTAATACAGTGATTGTCATCAATTTAGGCCAATAAGTATTCTGCTACATATTTTTGGCAAAACAAAAATTGCTATAAGCGTATATCGATTGGTTTGCGCAAAAATTATTGCGTCTACAAAATAGGGGATATACAATATCTGAAAAAGTAAGTACACCCCTCCCATTTCTTCTATCTTTTCTTGTGACAACACTGAAGAAATGACACTTTGCTACAATGTAAAGTAGTGAGTGTACAGCTTGTATAACAGTGTAAATTTACTGTCCCCTCAAAATAATTCAACACACAGCCATTAATGTCTAAACTGCTGGCAACAAAAGTGAGTACACCCCTAAGTGAAAATGTCCAAATTGGCCCCAATTAGCCATTTTTCCTCCCCGGTGTCATGTGACTCGTTAGTGTTACAAGGTCTCAGGTGTGAATGGGGAGCAGGTGTGTTAAATTTGGTGTTATCGCTCTCACTCTCTCATACTGGTCACTGGAAGTTCAACATGGCACCTCATAGCAAAGAACTCTCTGGGGATCTGAAAAAATGAATTGTTGCTCTACATAAAGATGGCAACCTGTGGCCCTCCAGCTGTTGTGGAACTACATTTCCCATGAGGCATTACAAGGCTGGCAGTTACAATTACTCCCAGAGGCATTATGGGACTTGTAGTTCTGCAACAGCTGGAGGACCTCAGGTTGCCTACCCCTGGCCTAGGTTATAGGAAGATTGCCAAGACCCTGAAACTGAGCTGCAGCACGGTGGCCAAGACCATGCAGCGGTTTAACCGCTTCACAACCACCCTATAGACAAAAGACGTCTACAGGGGGGTTGCTTAACTCTGGGAGGACGTCTATTGGGGCGCGCACACGGGGGACCCGACCGATCACGGATCACGGTGAATGGCCGCTGTGAGCGGCCTTTTATACGTCATCGCGCCGGCTTTTCTCTCTCCTCTCAGCACCAATCGGTGCATTGCGAGAGGAGAGAGGCAAGACGTGCTGCAGTGCTGTGGGCAATGTAGCTCGCCCAGCCATCCATCCATCCATGCTCTCCCAGCCATCCATCCATGCTCACCCACCCAGCCGTGCTCACCCATCCATCCATCCATGCTCACCCAGCCATCCATCCATGCTCACCCACCCATCCGTGGCTCATCCATCCCCATCCATGGCTCATTTGTGCCACATTCATGCTCATCCATACCACATCAGTTCTCATCCATGACACATCCATGCCACTACAGTGCCCATCCATGCCACTACAGTGCCCATCCGTGCCACTACAGTGCCCATCCATGCCACTACACTGCCCATCCGCGCCACTACACTGCCCATCCGTGCCACTACAGTGCCCATCCATGCCACTACAGTGCCCACCCATGCCACTCTACTGCTCATCTGTGTCACTACCCTGCCCATCTGTGCCACTACAGTGCCTATCCATGCCACCACAGTGCCTCACAATAGTGTAAAAGGTAGTCAAATTAGATTCTAAATGTATGCCCCTAGAACACCTGACGGTGTTCCCTGCATGTTGGGCCTCTGTATGTGGTCAGGCTGTGTAAAAGTGTCACACGTGGTATCGCCATACTCGGGAGGAGTAGCAGAATATATTTTGGGGTGTCATTTTTGCTGGGTACATGCTGTGTGTTAGAAATATTGTATAAATGGACAACTTTGTGTAAAAAAAAAAATGCTTTTCATTTTCTTTCCACATTTTCTAAAAACTTGTGGAAAAAATGACATGTTCAAAAGACTCACTATGCTTCCTAGAATATACGTTGGGGTGTTTGCTTTCCAAAATGGGGTCATGTTTTGGGTGTTTCCATTGGCCTGGTGCTCCAGGGCCTTCAAAAATGCAAGAGGTAGTCAAGAAATTGTAAATTTGTAAATGTGTAATTTATGTCCTTAGAACGCCTGATGGCGCTCCCTACATGTTGGGTCTCTGTATGTGGCCAGGCTGTGTAAAAGTGTCACACATGTGGTATCGCCATACTCAGGAGGAGGAGTAGAATGTGTTTTGGGGTGTAATTGGTGGTATGCATATGCTGGGTGTGAGAAATAACCCATTAACATATGACAATTTTTGCAAAGAATTGTGGGAAAAAATTACAACTTCAAAAAAATCACCATAACCCTTACTAAATACCTTGGAATGTCTACTTTCCAAGAAGGGGTGATTTGGGGGGTATTTGTACTTTCCTGGCTTGTTAGGCTGCATTCACACAGGGGCGACCCAATTTCGACGCGACTTTGCTAGGCAATTTCAGCGCGACTTCCAGGGACTTGAGGCGACTTTACAACACGACTTTATCCAGGCGACTTTGCCTTGACCAATCAGAGAAGGGAGGGAGGGGGTTGCCTAAAAATAAATTCCATTCTTTTCACTACAAAGTCTCTTTTATTTATATGGGGGATCCGACTTGGAGGCAACTTCTATTCAATTCTATGGGCACAAGTCGCCTAGAAGTCGCATAGGAACCTTTTCTGAAGTCGTTCCAACTTCAGTAGTGTACATTAAGACGGCTCCCATTCATTTCAATGGGATTTTAGATGTCAAGCGACTTGGGGCGACTTGAGGTGACTCAAGTCGGAGCGACAGTCGCCCCTGTGTGCATGGGGCCTTAGGGTCTCAGGAAATGAGATCGGCCGTCAGTACATCAGGTGTGATCAATATTCAGTGATTTGCACCATAACTTGTAGATTCTATAACTTTCACAAAGACCAAATAATATCCACTAATTTGTTTTTGTTTTTTTACCAAAGATAGGTAACAGTATAAATTTTGGCCAAAATTTATGAAGAAAAATTACTAATTTGCAAAATTTTATAATAGAAACGAAGAAAAATTCATTTTTTTTTACAAAATTTTCGGTCTTTTTTTAATTATAGCGCAAAAAATAAAAAACCCATTGATGATTAAATACCACCAAAAGAAAGCTCTATTTGTGTGAAAAAAAGGACGTAAATTTCATATGGGTACAGTGTTGCATGACTGAGTAATTGTCATTCAAAGTGTGAGAGCGCTGAAAGCTGAAAATTGGTCTGGTTGTTAAGGGGGTTTAAGTGCCCAGTGGTCAAGTGGTTAACAGGAGAGGTTCCACTCAGAACAGCGCCTCGCCATGGTCAACCAAAGAGGTTGAGTGCCGTGCTCAGCGCCATATCCACCGCATACTAGCTCATTATGAAATACTCACCTTGGAACGAAGCTCCCGCAGGTCTTCCCAGTCCCTGCAGAGGGGGCGGACATCTTTGATGTGTGACTTCTTCTAGGTTCTGAGAGTGGCCGGAGCTGCGAGACGTCACTCCCGTGCATGCCCTGGAGCCCGTCTTTCCAGCGGACTTTCCGGCGAAGTCTGGTGCTATGCAGAGGACCTTCGCCGGGCCATCACGGCGCATGCGCCGTGACGTCAGCGGCTGCATTGCAAGTGGAATATCTCCTAAACCGTACATTCATTTTACCTACAGGTGAACCTCATTATACACAAGAGAAACAAGCGGCGCCCCACTAAGTGTAGCAGAAGGTAAAAACAAAGCTTTTATTAAAAATGCACTTACAAGAGTTAAGTGAATTCAGGCATGTAAAAGTCCAAGCATCCCAGTCTGGGTGGTCCGAGTGCGGGGGTCCCGCCGTCACATGTGTCCGGTCGCTCCAGTGGGTTCTGAGGCTCCAGGCAGGTGGGCGAGATGTAGGTCCAACGTCACGGGTCCAAAGGGGAGCTGGAGAGTGGGTGGATGGTTGTGCTAGGCGTGCTCCTTCATCAGGCCTCCTGAAGGCACTCGGACCACCCAGACTGGGATGCTTGGACTTTTACATGCCTGAATTCACTTAACTCTTGTAAGTGCATTTTTAACAAAAGCTTTGTTTCTACCTTCTGCTACACTTAGTGGGGCGCCGCTTGTTTCTCTTGTGTTTACTGCCAACAGAGTCACTTCTGCTCCGTCGGCTGGCTGCCCCACAGACGTCGCTATCTACACTTGGATACCCCTGCCCCCCCGCCTAGCACCCCACATACGCTCTCTTCCACTCTGACCCCAGACGCGCCAGCTGAGAAGCTTGTAAGCGCTACATCTTTTTCCTTGTACTGAGCCTCATTATAGTCTTACCTGTAGGTAAAAATGACTTTAGGGGGTAGACAACCGATTTAATGCTGATAAGGCCGTGGTTCTCAACTCCGGTCCTCAGGACTAGGGTTGCCACATCATCCCTTTAATCCAGGACACATATGAATTATACAGATTATGAGGATAATTTAATGCATATGAGGCACCAAGTGAGTTTAATTACCACCTTAATCAGCCACAGAACAACAACCTGTGTAATTAACCACTTCAGCCCCGGAAGAATTTCGCACTTTAGGACCGGAGCACTTTTTGCGATTCGGCGCTGCGTCGCTTTAACTGAAAATTGCGCGGTCGTGCGACGTTGTACCCAAACAAAATTTGCGTCCTTTTTTTCCCACAAATAGAGCTTTCTTTTGGTGGTATTTGATCGCCTCTGCGTCATTTCTGATCGCCGCTATAAACAAAAGAAGAGCGACCATTTTGCAAAAAAACCCAAATTTCTTACTTTTTGCTTAAATTCAAATCCAAAAAAAAATATAAAAAAACATTTTTTTCACCGTTTTTGGCCGATTTATATAATTCCTCATATTTGCGATAAAAAAAATTGCAATCGGCGTTTATTGATTGGTTTGCGCAAAAGTGGCCGCGTTTACGGATGGTGAGAATTCATTTCTGGGGTTTTTATTTTTTTATTTTTTTTTACTAGTAATGGCGGTGATCTGCGATTTTTATCGGTACTGCGATATTGGGGCGGACATGTCGGACATTTTGACACTTTTTTGGGACCAATGACATTTATTCAACGATCAGAAATTTAAATGTCCACTGATTACTGTATAAATGTCATTGGCAGTGAAGGGGTTAACCTGCAGGGGGGGAGCTAGGGGTTAACTGTGTTCCCTGGGTGTTCTTACTGTGGGGGGGTTGGGCTAACATGGGCATGAGAGATCCTAACTGATCCCAGTGACAGGGATCAGTAGATCTCTCATGCCCCACTGACAGGGCGGGGAACCGCCGTGTTTACATCGGCGGTTCCCCGTTCTTTTCCCTGTAGCCGCTCATCGCGGCTCGCCGGCAGACATCGGGTCCACCGAGCTGGGGGCACACTCCCCAGGAGTGCGGCGGGTGCGCGCCCCCTGGTGGACAAATGCGAATCGCCGCTTATTTACGGCGATTCGCGCAGGGCTCCCCGACTGCCGCCGTGAAAAGACGGCGCGCGGTGGGGAACCTGTTAATATGTGTCCTGGATTAAAGGGATGATGTGGCAACCCTACTCAGGACCCACCAACAGGCCAGAATTTAAGTATTACCTTGGGGGAGATGCAGACTAGAATACTGCAATATAATGGATCAATACCCTGCTTATTGGGCAAACCAGTGCATACGTGTGGTTGCAGCAGTCAATAGGATACCACCTAAAAATCGATAAATTGTTGTAAAAAGACTGCGCTACCAGAAAAAAATTAAACAATCTCCGAAAAATTATTCTTGTGATAAAGCTCAATAACATGGCAAAAAGTGACACGACAATAAAGTGCTACGTGCAGAACAAAAAGTGTTTGAGTGAAAAATTGATAATTAATAATAAAGGCATAAAGTGCGAGTACCACAACCCGTGATAACAAGAAATAATTTTTGCAAAGCGAACTTAGTCCAAAATTAAATAGTCCACCTGGTTCAAATAATCTCCAATTAACGTAAACTACAGACTCCTCCACCAGGTGCAAAAAAGGGGACGAGGTATAGCTTCTGTGTCACCAACACTCAGATAATAGGAACTCTTACCGGAGTCAATTGGCCGCCTATCTCTATACCTATAACTCTACCTATAAGTTTGTATAAAGTACATTTTCTCCTTCACTGACGGGCACTGATGTGGCTACACTGATGGGCACTGAAGAGGCTACAGTGACGGGCACTGATGAGGCAGTACAGATTGGTGGATCAGGATAATCCGCAAAGTCGCTTCCATGTAGATGGGGGATCCGACTTGGAGGCGACTTCTATTGAATCCTATGGGCACAAGTCGGATAGAAGTCGCCTGGAAGTAGTACAGGAACCTTTTCTGAAGTCACCTTGAAGTCGTGTATATTAAGACGGCTCCCATTCATTTCAATGGGATTTCAAATGTCAAGCGACTTGGGGCGACTCAAGTCGGATCGCAAGTCGCCCCTGTGTGAACCGGGCACTACGTGCGTCCCGAGGACAGGGGTTGAGAACCACTGTGATAAGGGAACAGAAGGCTAAAATACCAATTATATTCACAAGATGTCAATACTAAGCCTTATTGTTGTATAATAAGATATATAGAAATATGAAATATATAGTTAATGACCTAAAACAGTGCTAAAGTGATAATATCTCCAAAAAAAACCCAATAATAATAAGTGCAATAAATATCTTAATCAATATATATAATCCACAATCATGTGTAGCAAAATCAAAGTGCAATGTGCAAAAAAAGTCCGGCGTAAATGGATAAATAAGGTGCAAGAAATGCATATAAAGTGCAAAGCCACTGTGCAAAACAATGCAGAAAATAAGTTGCAGTCTAACAACAGTTGCAGGGAGGTAATAATGTGCAAACACATAAAATGGACTTAAAGTGCAAAAAACGTAATATAAATAGATTGCGCAAAACCACTGTGCAAAAAAACTGCAGAAGGCATGTTAAGAAAAAATAAAGTCTATAAACAGTTCCAGGTAAGTAGTGATGTGCAAACACGTAAATGAGCTTATTGTGCTGGATAGTTCATCAAAAAGAAGTAATAGATCATCTTATCCATCCAATGCAGGAGGGGGGGGGGCACAGCCTGCTCACCTACACCGGATCACACTGCGCCCGCGCTGTGCCCTGGCGTCCCACCTCCCGGAGCGACCCACAAGGGGTCTATTCACGCCTTTTTGGTATATGGTGTAGTGCAGGGATATGCAATTAGCGGACCTCCAGATGTTGCAGAACTACAAATCCCATGAGGCATTGCAAGACTCTGACAGCCACAAGCATGGCACCCAGAGGCAGAGGCATGATGGGATTTGTAGTTTTGCAACAGCTGGAGGTCCGCTAATTGCATATCCCTGGTGTAGTGGTTAACCGATGCAGATGTAGATAGAGAGACCTCTCTTTAATACACCTCCTGTATGGCCATGGGCGTCCGCAGAACTTTTTCCGGGGGGGGGCATAATTTCAAGGTCATCCATGCTCTGCCCCTTTTTGATATTGTCATAATTACATTATCATGGTCAGAGACTGCAGACATGATACAGGAGATGGTCAGAGACTGCAGACATAGTACAGGAGACGGTCAGAGACTGCAGACATGATCCAGGAGATGGTCAGAGACTGCAGACATGATACAGGAGATGGTCAGAGACTGCAGACATAGTACAGGAGACAGAGACTGCAGACATGATCCAGGAGATGGTCAGAGACTGTGAACATGATACAGGAGACAGAGACTGCAGACATAGTACAGGAGACAGAGACTGCAGACATGGTACAGGAGACAGAGACTGCAGACATGGTACAGGAGACAGAGACTGCAGACATGGTACAGGAGATGGTCAGAGACTGCAGACATGATACAGGAGACAGAGACTGCAGACATAGTACAGGAGACAGAGACTGCAGACATGGTACAGGAGACAGAGACTGCAGACATGGTACAGGAGATGGTCAGAGACTGCAGACATGGTACAGGAGATGGTCAGAGACTGCAGACATAGTACAGGAGATGGTCAGAGACTGCAGACATGGTACAGGAGATGGTCAGAGACTGCGGACATGGAACAGGAGACAGTCAGAGACTGCGGACATGGAACAGGATACGGTCAGAGACTGCGGACATGGAACAGGAGACAGTCAGAGACTGCATACATGGCACAAGAGGATAAGCACCTAATGGGGAACCCCTATTCTGATCCCTGATTCCAGGGGGGGGCAATTGCCCCCCCTTGCCCCTACCTGCGGACGCCCATGTGTATGGCTCTCCTCAGCTCCTCCACTCCCAGATTGCATTTAAAGGGGGTGGGGAGCTTCATTGTGCAGTGTTATGAATCACAAACTTTTATTGAATAAGAGTAACTTACAGTTCAGAACGATAAAATCAGCTTCTCAGATAGTACACAGCATGAACTTCCGGTCTCGGCCGCGGCCGGAAGTGACGTCACCTGGCGCGTTGCGTCACTGAACACATGACTTCTTCGTGGAGTCAGGTGAACAAAGCCAGCATATATATATACACTACAGCTTGTCATGGTAACCCTCCAGCAAACATCTTGATAAAAAAAAAACTGTGGAAAACACACAGGGGCGACTTGCACTCCGACTTGAGTCGCCTCAAGTCGCCCAACATGTCAAATCCCATTGAAATGAATGGGAGCCCTCTTAATGCACGCTGCTAAGTCGATCCGACTGCCAAAAACGGTTCCTGGGCGACTTCTATCCGACTCGTGCCCATAGAAGTCAATGGAAGTCGCCTCCAAGTCGGATTCCCCATCTTAATGCAAGCGACTTTACAGTGAAAAGAATAGAATTTTATTTGGGGTGACCCCCTCCCACCCTTCTCTGATTGGCCGCAGGCAAAGTCGCCTGGCATAAGTCGTGTTGTAAGTAGCATGAAGCCGCGCTAAATGTCGCGCTGCAATTGGCTAGCATAGTCGCGCCGAAGTCGGATCGCCCCTGTGTGAACCGAGCCTAACACAGACTTACAAATGACTCCTACTTATAAACGGAGGGAGACAACAGGAAGTGAGAGAAAATCTCCCCCTAGGAAGGGAAATTCTCTCCTGTAAGAGTTATAACGGGGAAAAGGGGTCTCCATTGAGGCTTTATCACCAATCCTTGTTACCACAACAACCCAAAATTTTCAAAATCCAATTATCATTGGGACAGGAAGTGAGGTGAAATCTTCTGAACAGAAACATCAACAGCAAAACAAACGTTACCCCTTCCCTATGCTATCCAAAAAGCTTAAAAATAGTTGTTTTGGCTGAAGCTACACTTAGAAAATGTACCTGTTCCCACTTACAAACAAATTCAACCAGTGGCGGCCGGTGAAATTTTCGGATGGGGGGGCGCCAGACCGCGCCCTTCCTTTTTGACCCCTCCCGCTTCTCATAAGCCCCACCCCTTATAGTTTCCACCCCTTGTGTCAGGAGTATACAGCCCAGCATCACCAGATAGGGGTATACAGAGTCACTATGAATGTATCTGGACAAACAATACAATTGGCTGTTCCTATAAGAAGACTCAACAAAAAGTCTGAAGAACCCTCCCAGGGACCAACACAGGTCCCCACACTGGTGGCAGCTGCCACTCCAATAAACAGAGCATCTTCCCATCAGCCCTCCCAGGGACCAGGTTCGGCTCCAAGAAAAATCCATGACCTACTGGCGTCTGCCATCTCGGCTATCGGTAGGAAATGGTAATCAGCCCTCCCAGCAGAGGAGGGCTGGGCCAGGAGGCAGGGTGGCAATTGCTCCCCAGGCCATCCTAACTTACATTCAAAATGGTTGACGGCCGCTCACACTTTTTTCTTCTTGTGGAGGAAGGAAGTAGGGGCCAGGGGAACAGCCACCAACTAACTGCAGGCAAAGGGGGGGAGCACTGGTGAGGCTGCATTGATGGGCACTGGTGAGGCTGCATCGGTGGGCACTGGTGAGGCTGCATTGATGGGCACTGGTGAGGCTGCATCGGTGGGCACTGGTGAGGCTGCATTGGTGGGTGTTGAGGCTGCACTGATGGGCACTGGTGAGGCTGCATTGGTGGGTGGTGAGGCTGCATTGATGGGCACTGGTGCGGCTGCATTGGTGGGTAGTGAGGCTGCATTGATGCATTATTTATGTTAAAGCTCCTTTGTTACTATTAACATTAAATTATGTTACCACATTGTATCATGTTTGTCTTGCTTCATAACATCAATATCCATTCTAAAACCAGATGGGCACGGATGGTGAGCTGATTTGGTGGTTCAATGGGCCACTTGACTGGACTTGCCCCCCAGGCCTAAGGCTGCCAGCCCTCCCCTGCCTCCCAGGGACCAGGTATGGCTGTACCAAGACCAACGCTTCATCTATCTACGGAGCTCATCGAGAAAGGAATTTCCAATTTTTCAGCCGCATTTTTTACACCTACTTTATATTTGTTACATGTTCCCATTCACATAGCAGAGCTTTAAGAAAATTTTTAATTTGCTGCTCACTATTAAAGACAAAACCCCATGGAAAAAATGCAAGAAAAAATACTCAGCCACCCAATATCCAGACCCACTCCTGAGCATTCATCCTGGCAGGCCAGGAAAGGGGGGGAGGGGGGTGAGCATGCACCGCCCTTCTCTCCTCGCCCAAACCAGGCCACATGCCCTTGACATGGGGAGGTGCCTTGTCAGGGGCGAGGGGGGGTCCCCCTTTGCAAGGTCCACTCCCCATGTTGGGGGCATGTGGTCCAGTATGTCTCAAAAGTGGAGGGGGGTGCACGCTCATCCACCCCTTTCCTGGCCTGCCAGGCAGCATGATTGGTTGGGGTTATGGTATCAGATTTGTGGGGGCCATGTTTTTTTCTCATTTTTCACATGGGATTGCCTCCTTAAAGGTGAGCAGCAAACTTTATAATTTTTATTAAGTTTTATATAAAGAAGGTGTCATCCCAATATGGCTGCAAAAGTGGAAATACCTTTTAGGTGAGCGTCAAAGAAGTAGCTCTTGTGCCCCATTCAAGTGGTCACCATTCAGACGCCCATGAAAACAGCAGAGGCCGGCCAGCAGACCTGGGCACGGTAGGTGGAGCTGGTAGCAGCTCCACAGACAATCATAGACAATGATGATGAACTATTAGGGCATCCTTGTTGCCCAATCCACCATACTGGGAATGGACTCTCTACCATCTATGAAGAGCCAGGCTTCCACATTCAAGTGAGTTGTCCTGTCCCTGCCTGTCTACATTTCAGGTCAAACCCATGGCAAGCTCATGTCCTCTTACATAAGACAGAGCCTATCCATGGAGAAAAGACACTATACAGACTAGAGGACATGTATTTGTCCCATACCACATGAAGGACATCACCAATATTGGCAAAGTGGCCACTGAGGCCAACAACATCTGAAGGACTTTGTAGCTCCAGGTCCCTCTACAAAAAGGATCTGCATCTCTAGGTCACTTAAGAATATTGTAAGCCAAGGAGAATGAAGGGAAAATATGGACGGCTCATGGGTAGGGTGGATGGAATGAGAAGCCCTCAGAGTCTCCCCCTACAGGACAGAATGTTGTAGAGCAGTGGTTCTCAACTCCGGTCCTCGGGACCCACCAACAGACCAGATTTTCAGTATTACCTTGGGGAGATGCAGAATAGAACACTGCAATCACTGAGCAGCAAATGATATCACCTGTGATGTATTTCAGTTATCCTGCAAACCTGGCCTGTTGGGGGGTCCCGAGGAATGGAGTTGAGAACCACTGTTGTAGAGGAAGAATTTCATGAGCTTGGGGGAGGCATGGACAGTTCAGCTGTAGGGTTGGTGGAATGAGAACAGTTCATAAAACTCCCCCTACAGGAAGGAATATGAAAGATTCATAACTCTACAATATGGACCTGTATCTCCAGGCCCTTTAAGAAATATAAAGCCGAAGGAAGAAGCGGAGGAAAAGCAGAACTTCCCTTCATAGGTGAAGTTCTGCTTTAAGATCAGGCAGCACAGAGGCTTAGTAGTGAGCACTTCTGCCTTGCAGCACTTGGGTCTTTGGTCCATATCCTGACCAGGACACTGTCTGCATGGAGTCTGCATGTTCTCCCTGTGCTTGTGTGGGTTTCCTCCCACAGCCCAAAGACATGCTGGTAGGATAAATGGCTCCATTCAGTGGGCCCAACATGGCTACTTCAGCTCCTAAGCGCTTTGAGTGGACACGGATTTATCCTGCTCAGCGGGGGGAGGGCCTTAGAGAACAGAGGCCACATATGGGCAGCACTGAGGCTTAGTGGTTAGCCTTGCAGCACTGGGGTCCATTGTTCAAATCCTGACCAGGACACTATCTGCATGGAGTTTGCATGTTCTCCCTGTGCTTGCATGGGTTTCTTCCTGGTACTCCGGTTTCCTCCCACACTCCAAAGACATGCTACCTCGCGTTGGTGGTGCAGTGGTGAGCATAGCTGCTTTCCAAGCACTTGACTCGGGTTTGATTCCCGGCCAACGCACTCTCACAAGATGGCTGCCTCACCTGGTAAGTGTCACCCCCCCCCCCTTCCCATCATGTCTGTATATACAATGTTCTCTCTACAGTACTGTGCAAACATTTTATCCATGTGTGAACAAATGCTGTAAACATGGGATCCTTTCCTGTCCTGGCCCGAGATCACTATGAACCTACCATAGAGGCCATGTGATCCCTTCCTGGCTATGTCCTGGTTGGCAATCACTATGAACCTACTATAGGGGCCATGTGATCCCTTCCGGTCTATGTCCTGGTCCGAGATCACTATGAACCTACTATAGGGGCCATGTGATCCCTTCTTGGCTATGTCCTGGTCAGAGATCACTATGTACCTACCATAGGGGCCATGTGATCCCTTCTTGGCTATGTCCTGGTCAGAGATCACTATGTACCTACCATAGGGGCCATGTGATCCCTTCCTGGCTATGTCCTGGTCGGAGATCACTATGAACCTACTATAGGGGCCATGTGATCCCACCTGGGCTATGGCCTGGTCAGAGATCCCTATGAACCTACTATAGGGGCCATGTGATCCCTTCCTTGCTATGTCCTGGTCAGAGATCACTATGAACCTATTATAGGGGCCATGTGATCCCTTCCTGTCTATGTCCTGGTTGGAGATCACTATCAACCTACTATAGGGGCCATGTGATACCTTCTTAGCTATGTCCTGGACGGAGATTATTATTATTATACAGGATTTATAAAGCGCCGACAGTTTGCGCACCACTTTACAATATTAGGGCAGACAGTACAATTACAATACAATTCAATACAGGAGGAATCAGGGGGCCCTGCTCGTTAGAGCTTACAATCTAGAAGGGAGGGTCAAGTGATATGAAAGGATAATAACTGTGGGGGATGAGCTGATGGAGAAAATAAGAAGTGTGGTTGTTAGGTGGAGGCAGGATAGGCTTCTCTGAAGAGAAATGTTTTCAGATATCGTCTGAAAGTGGATAGATTTGGAGACAGTCTGACAGATTGGGGAAGGGAATTCCAAAGGATGGGAGAGGCTCAGGAGAAGTCCTGGAGGCGAATATGGAAGGAGGTGATGAGGGAAGTAGAGAGCAGGAGGTCTTGGGAGGAACGAAGAGGACAATTAGGTTGGCATTTTGAGACAAGGTTGGTGATGTAGCTGGGAGCAGAGCTGTGGGTTGTTTTGTAGCTGATTGTTAGTATTTTAAATTTAATTTGTTGGGCGAGTGGCAGCCAATGGAGGGATTGGCAGACGCTGAGTGTTTTTTGAGGTGGATGAGTCTGGCAGCGGCATTCATGATGGACTGAAGGGGGAATAGTCTATTTAACCGCTTAACAACCGCTCTATAGACAAATGACGTCTACAGAGCGGTTGCTTAATTCTGGGAGGACGTCTATTGACGTCCTCCCAGAATCGCGGTTCCCGCGCGCCCCCTGGGGCGCGCACACGGGAACATCCGTGACCGTCGGGTCCGGGGGACCCGACTGATCACGGATCGTGATGAATGGCCGCTGTGCGCGGCCTTTCATCACGTGATCGCGCCGTCAAATGACGGCGTGATCACA
This sequence comes from Glandirana rugosa, assembly GCA_018402905.1. Classification (NCBI taxonomy): domain Eukaryota; kingdom Metazoa; phylum Chordata; class Amphibia; order Anura; family Ranidae; genus Glandirana; species Glandirana rugosa. Next base: position 716,226 of record BLSH010355438.1, on the reverse strand, counting down.
TGTAAACAAGCCGGCGCTTCCGCCGGCTTCTCTCTCCTCTCCGCACCGATCGGTGCAGTGTGAGAGGAGAGAGGGGGGAGAGAGGGCAGGAGGGTCTTAATTCGTTGGCG
>BLSH010355438.1:673355-686757 GCA_018402905.1 Glandirana rugosa | reverse complement strand
ATCTGATCCCTGGCACAGTGTGGCCTCTATGGGGGTGGTAGCATGGTGGGGGTATCTCCGGTGTGACACGGTCCCTAGTCTATGGTGGGGGTATCTCTGGTGTGACACGGTCCCTAGTCTATGGTGGGGGTATCTCTGGTGTGACACGGTCTTTAGTCTATGATGGGGGTATCTCTGGTGTGACACGGTCCCTAGTCTATGGTGGGGGTATCTCTGATGTGACACGGTACCTAGTCTATGATGGAGGTATCTCCGGTGTGACACGGTCCCTAGTCTATGATGGAGGTATCTCCGGTGTGGCACGGTCCCTAGTCTATGATGGAGGTGTCTATGGTGGGGGTATCTCTGGTGTGACCCGGTCACTAGTCTATAGTGGGGGTATCTCTGGTGTGACACGGTCCCTAGTCTATGATGGGGGTATCTCTGGTGTGACACGGTCCCTAGTCTATGGTGGGGGTATCTCTGATGTGACACGGTCTCTAGTCGATGATGGAGGTATCTCCGGTGTGACACGGTCCCTAGTCTATGATGGAGGTATCTCCGGTGTGACACGGTCCCTAGTTTATGATGGAGGTATCTCCGGTGTGACACGGTCCCTAGTCTATGATGGAGGTGTCTATGGTGGGGGTATCTCTGGTGTGACCCGGTCCCTAGTCTATAGTGGGGGTATCTCTGGTGTGACATGGTCCCTAGTCTATGGTGGAGGTATCTCCGGTGTGACCCGGTCCTTAGTCTATGGTGGGGGTATCTCCGGTGTGACACGTCCCTAGTCTATGGTGGGGGTATCTCCCGTGTGACACGTCCCTAGTCTATGGTGGGGGTATCTCTGGTGTGACACGGTCCCTAGTCTATGGTGGGGGTATCTCCAGTGTGACACGTCCCTAGTCTATGGTGGGGGTATCTCCGGTGTGACACGTCCCTAGTCTATGGTGGGGGCATCTCCGGTGTGACACTTCCCTAGTCTATGGTGGAGGTATCTCCGGTGTGACACGGTCTCTAGTCTATGGTGGGGGTATCTCCGGTGTGACACTGTCCCTAGTCTATGATGGGGGTAAATCTGGTGTGACACGGTCTCTAGTCTATGGTGGGGGTATCTCTGATGTGACACGGTCCCTAGTCTATGATGGGGTATCTTCGGTGTGACACAGTCCCTAGTCTATGGTGGGGTATCTCCGGTGTGACACGGTCCCTAGTCTATGGTGGGGGTATCTCTGGTGTGACACGGTCCTTAGTCTATGGTGGGGGTATCACCGGTGTGACACGGTCCCTAGTCTATGGTGGAGGTATCTCCGGTGTGACACGGTCCCTAGTCTATGGTGGGGGTATCTCTGGTGTGACACGGTCCTTAGTCTATGATGGGGGTATCTCCGGTGTGACACGGTCCCTAGTCTATGGTGGAGGTATCTCCGGTGTGACACGGTCCCTAGTCTATGGTGGGGGTATCTCCGTTGTGACACGGTCCCTAGTCTATGGTGGGGTATCTCCGATGTGACACAGTCCCTAGTCTATGGTGGGGTATCTCCGATGTGACACGGTCTCTAGTCTATGGTGGGGGTATCTCCGGTGTGACACGGTCCCTAGTCTATGGTGGGGGTATCTCCGGTGTGACACGGTCCCTAGTCTATGGTTGGGGTATCTCTGGTGTGACACGGTCCCTAGTCTATGGTGGGGGTATCTCCGGTGTGACACGGTTCCTAGTCTATGGTGGGGGTATCTCTGGTGTGACACGGTCCCTAGTCTATGGTGGGGGTATCTCCGGTGTGACAGGGTCCCTAGTCTATGGTGGGGGTATCTCTGGTGTGACACGGTCCCTAGTTTATGGTGGGGGTATCTCCGATGTGACACGGTCTCTAGTCTATGGTGGGGGTATCTCCGGTGTGACATGGTCCCTAGTCTATGGTGGGGGTATCTCCGGTGTGACAGGGTCCCTAGTCTATGGTGGGGGTATCTCTGGTGTGACACGGTCCCTAGTCTATGGTGGAGGTATCTCCGGTGTGACACGGTCCCTAGTCTATGGTGGGGGTATCTCTGGTGTGACACGGTCCTTAGTCTATGATGGGGGTATCTCCGGTGTGACACGGTCCCTAGTCTATGGTGGAGGTATCTCCGGTGTGACACGGTCCCTAGTCTATGGTGGGGGTATCTCCGGTGTGACACGGTCCCTAGTCTATGGTGGGGTATCTCCGATGTGACACGGTCCCTAGTCTATGGTGGGGGTATCTCTGGTGTGACACGGTCCCTAGTCTATGGTGGGGGTATCTCCGGTGTGACACGGTCCCTAGTCTATGGTGGGGGTATCTCCGGTGTGACAGGGTCCCTAGTCTATGGTGGGGGTATTTCTGGTGTGACACGGTCCCTAGTTTATGGTGGGGGTATCTCTGATGTGACACGGTCCCTAGTCTATGGTGGGGGTATCTCTGGTGTGACACGGTCCCTAGTCTATGGTGGGGGTATCTCAGGTGTGACACGATCCCTAGTCTATGGTCGGGGTATCTCTGGTGTGACACGATCCCTAGTCTATGGTGGCGGTATCTCTGGTGTGACACGGTCCCTAGTCTATGGTGGGGGTATCTCTGGTGTGACACGGTCCTTAGTTTATGGTGGGGGTATCTCTGGTGTGACACGATCCCTAGTCTATGGTGGGGGTATCTCTGGTGTGACACGGTCCCTAGTCTATGGTGGGGGTATCTCTGGTGTGACACGGTCCCTAGTCTATGATGGAGGTATCTCTGGTGTGACACCGTCCCCAGTGCATGGTGGGGGTATCTCTGGTGTGACACAGTCCCTATAGGCTATGGTGGGAGTATCACCGGTGTGATACGATCCCTAGTCTATGGTGGGGGTATCTCTGGTGTGATATGGTCCCTAGTCTATGGTGGGGGTATCTCCGGTGTGATACGATCCCTAGTCTATGGTGGGGGTATCTCTGGTGTGACACGGTCCCTAGTCTATGGTGGGGGTATCTCTGGTGTGACACGGTCCCTAGTCTATGATGGAGGTATCTCTGGTGTGACACGGTCCCCAGTGCATGGTGGGGGTATCTCTGGTGTGACACAGTCCCTATAGGCTATGGTGGGAGTATCACCGGTGTGATACAATCCCTAGTCTATGGTGGGGGTATCTCTGGTGTGATATGGTCCCTAGTCTATGGTGGGGGTATCTCCGGTGTGATACGATCCCTAATCTATGGTGGGGGTATCTCTGGTGTGACCCGGTCCCTAGTCTATGGTGGGGGTATCTCCGGTGTGACATGTCCCTAGTCTATGGTGGGGGTATCTCCGGTGTGACACGGTCCCTAGTCTATGGTGGGGGTATCTCCGGTGTGGCACGGTCCCTAGTCTATGGTGGGGGTATCTCCGATGTGACACGGTCCCTAGTCTATGGTGGGGGTATCCCGGTCCCTAGTCCACAGAAAACAAACGAACTTCAGTTTTAATTCCATTTGCATCCAATTAAAAAGATTTCCCATAAAACTGACATTTCCTGGAACAGGACCAGGAGCCGTCTTCATTGTGGGGAGTGAATAAACCTCATAAATCCTCCTATGTGGGTCATTAATAATCGCATTCTTCTACAGCCTCACCAACCCCATTGTATTCCTTTATCATTACAGAACACAACGCTTTCCTCAGCCTCTGCTGGAGGGGGTGGATTTTACTTCAATGGGCTGTCAGGAGCATTCAATGTGTTATTGATGAGGCACACAAGCTGCTTGACTTTCTTTTTGTTACAGGACTCCATACCATGGAAGATGTGTGGGTGCTGAAATAATTAATTAGTTCATTCATTTTGCGTGAATGGGGGCAAAATCGAAGGTTATCGGGCTATTTTTTTCTTCTCCAGGTCAAGCGTTATTCATTCATTAAGAATAAAGTGAACCAGGAAAATACTGCATTATGGCCACTAGATGGTGCTGATGACCATAGGAATTAAATGCCTGTTTACTATGCTTGTCAGCTCCATCCAGTGGCCATAGCGAGGTATGCAAGTTTCATAAAGAAATAAAAGAAAGAGCCAAATCCTCCTCCTTTTCTGCCTCACGCGTTCCCCCACCCAGACCCTGCAGCTCACAGTGGGGGGGGTTCAGCAACACAAGCAGTGCTGTCAATACAGAAAGCAGTGGGTGGGGCCGGGTGTGGCTAGGGGCTGATTGACAAGGTGCAGGCTGATAACCACGCCCCCTGTAACATCTCCTCCTCCCACTGCACCGCCTGCATGAGTGGGACAACTCTGCTCTGAATTGTGCAGCATGGTTGTCACCCCCTCACAGGAAGCTGCATTAGGTGGACTTCACTGGCAGGATCAACAGGCATTTATGTAAAATGAAAGTGCAGATTAAGGGCCTCCTTATTAAAATATTAGCTGGGCATTTGCTCATCCTTGATAAATTCTGGTTGGGTTTTGCTTAAAGCGGGGTCCCACCCAAAATTGGAACTTCTACTCTTCGGATTACCCCACCCCCCCCCCCCCTCAGGTGTCACATTTTGCACCTTTCGGGGGGGGGGGATACCTGTCTTTGACTGGTGCCCTCCTCCCACATCCGGGAGCCCGGGCCACGGCCGATTACGTCAGCAGCCCGGCTCCCACCTCCTTCGCTGCCGGGGCAGTGAGAAAGCGCAGCGGCGGCTCGCGCATGCACAGCAGGGACCCGGCCTTAAAGCCGAAAGGCTACACTTCCAGGTTCCCTTAACCCCAATGGCAGTGGCAGCACAGACCAGCCGAAGATCCACAGCAGCGCTGGACTCCAGGACAGGTAAGTCTCCTAGTGTTAAAAGTCAGCAGCTACTGTATGTGTAGGGGCCTCCGCTTTAACACAGTGATTTCCTCTCATCCTCAGCTCCATCTAGTGGTCATAATGTGGTATTCTTCCCTCAATCCCTCAAATACCTCAATCAGGAAAAACAATGCAATACTGCATTATGGCCACTAGATGGAGCTGACAATCAGGAAAAAACACCGCCATACTGCATTATGGCCACTAGATGGAGCTGACAATCAGGAAAAAACACTGCAATACTGCATTATGGCCACTAGATGGAGCTGACAATCAGGAAAAAACACCGCCATTCTGCATTATGGCCACTAGATGGGGCTGACAATCAGGGAAAACACCACAATACTGCATTAAGGCCACTAGATGGGGCTGACGATCAGGAAAAACACCGCCATTCTGCATTATGGGCACTAGATGGAGCTGACAATTAGGAAAAACACCGCCATACTGCATTATGGCCACTAGATGGAGCTGACAATTAGGAAAAACACCGCCATACTGCATTATGGCCACTAGATGGAGCTGACAATTAGGAAAAACACCGCCATACTGCATTATGGCCACTAGATGGAGCTGACAATTAGGAAAAACACCGCCATACTGCATTATGGCCACTGGATGGAGCTGACAATCAGGAAAAACACTGCCATTCTGCATTATGGGCACTAGATGGAGCTGACAATTAGGAAAAACACCGCCATACTGCATTATGGGCACTAGATGGAGCTGACAATTAGGAAAAACACCACCATACTGCATTAAGGCCACTAGATGGAGCTGACAATCAGGAAAAACACCACCATACTGCATTATGGGCACTAGATGGGGCTGACAATCAGGGAAAATACCACCATACTGCATTAAGGCCACTAAATGGAGCTGACAATCAGGGAAAATATTATTATTATTATACAGGATTTATATAGTGCCAACAGTTTGCACAGCTAACAATATAAGGAGAGACAATACAGCAACAGTACAATTCAAAACAAGAGGGTTAGAGGGGCCCTGCTCCTGCGAGCTTACAATCTAAGAGGGAGGGGCTGGTGAAACAAAAGGTAGGGACTGTGAGGGATGAACTGATGAGAAGATAGATAGAAGATTCCATTGTTAGCTGGAGGCAGCATAGATCTCCCTGAAGAGATGAGTTTTCAGGGATCGCCTAAAAGTGGACAGAGTAGGAGATAGGCGGAGAGATTGGGGTAGAGAGTTCCAGAATACTGCATTATGGCCACTAGATGGAGCTGACAATCAGGAAAAACACTGCAATACTGCATTATGGCCACTAGATGGAGCTGACAATCAGGGGAAATACCGCAATACTGCATTATGACCACTAGATGGAGCTGATAATCAGGGGAAATACCGCAATACTGCATTATGACCATTAGATGGAGCTGATAATCAGGGGAAATACCGCAATACGGCTAGTAGATGGAGCTGACAATCAGGGAAAATGCCGCAATACTGCATTATGGACACTAGATGGAGCTGACAATCAGGGGAAATGCGAAAATACTGCATTATGGCCACTAGATGGAGCTGACAATCAGGGGAAATGCGAAAATACTGCATTATGGCCACTAGATGGAGCTGACAATCAGGGAAATGCGAAAATACTGAATTATGGCCACTAGATGGAGCTGACAATCAGAAAAAAATGCCAAAATACTGCATTATGGCCACTAGATGGAGCTGACAATCAGGGAAAATGCCGAAATACTGCATTATGGCCACTAGATGGAGCTGATAATCAGGGGAAATGCCGTAATACTGCATTATGGCCACTAGATGGAGCTGACAATCAGGGGAAATGCAGCAATACTGCATTATGGCCACTAGATGGAGCTGACAATCAGGAAAAACACCGTGATTCTGCATTATGGCCACTAGATGGAGCTGACAATCAGGGAAAATGCTGCAATACTGCATTATGACCACTAGATGGAGCCGACAAACAGGGAAATGCCGCAATACTGCATTATGACCACTAGATGGAGCTGACAATCAGGGAAAATACAGCAATACTGCATTATGACCACTAGATGGAGCTGACAATCAGGAAAAAGACCGTGATTCTGCATTATGGCCACTAGATGAAGCTGACAATCAGGAAAATGCCGCAATACTGCATTATGACCACTAGATGGAGCTGACAATCAGGAAAATACCGCAATACTGCATTATGACCACTAGATGGAGCTGACAATCCCAGGAAATCACTGAATTAGGTAAAGTCCACCCAGAATTCACCAAGAATGTGTAAATGTTTGTCAATGAATCTTTTCATACACCGACCCCCTGGATTTAGGCTCTGTAGCAGTTTTTATTTAATAGGAGGTCAGAGTTCTACTTTAAGAGCTGAGGGGGATCCCTATATTTATTTTTTGCCCAGTCAGGCTGTAAATCATAAACTCAATTCTGATTGGTTGTTCTGGGTTGGTGAATTTTGCTCACGTGTTTTTCACACATCGAATGCACGCCGCGCCATTGTCTACGAAGTTCATCTCACCGTCCCGGGAGACGGTTGCCTGGTTACACCGCACTACCTGTCACCGTCCTTATTACACGAGGGACCCCCGATAGACCCCCCCCCACTCATTGTCACCGATCTGTCACTGTGATAAATATTCTCCCCGCGTTCTTCCCAGGCGCCGTCCTCAACTTCACCGCCATCTACACAGAGGAGCGTTATTAATGGGAATTTATATTATCAATGTTATATTTCTACAGGAGAAACCTAAGAAGGAAAATGTAACATGTTGCAGATTACATTCCTGCCGACTGCATTAGTTTCCTTTTTTTATTTATTTATTTATTTTTTCAAGCCGTCATATACAGAGAGAATTATCATTACAAATGTTATATTATTTTATTTTATTGATGTTATTGCAATAATATTATAATATAACAGCAATCATATAACAATAATATTGTAACATAATATAATAAGAAACATAACAATATAAAACACCAAACATAACAATATAACATAATAAAATACTCAACGTAATAATATAACATAATAAAATACTCAACGTAATAATATAACATAATATAAGAATAATATTATAACATCATAATATAACAAACATAACAATCATATAACATTTATAATATAACATATTGCTATCTTTCTTATATGTAATGTTATAAATTATTGAAGTTATATTATATTATTATGTTTGGTACTTTATTACGTTATTATAATATTATTGTTATATTCTTTTTTTTGGTATTTTATTATGTTATAATATTATTGTTATATTATTTTGTTTGTTATTATAATATTATTGTTATATTTTTTTGTTTGTTATTATAATATTATTGTTATATTATTTTGTTTGGTGTTTTATTTTATTTTTTTATTCATTTCAGGTACTTATATAGCGCTATCAATTTACGCAGCGCTTTACATATACATTGCACATTCACATCAGTCCCTGCTCCCAAGGAGCTTACAATCTGAGGTCCCTAACTCACATTCATACACATACTAGGGCCAATCAGGAGCCAATTAACCTACCAGCATGTCTTAGGAGTGTGGGAGGAAACCGGAGTACCCGGAGGAAACCCACGCAGGCACAGGGAGAACATGCAAACTCCGGGCAGGGTCGTGGTTGGGATTTGAACCAGCGACCCTTGTGCTGCCAGGCGATTGTGCTACCCACTACACCACTGTGCCGCCCACATTTTATTATGTAATTATATTAAGTTTGGTATTTTATAATGTTATATTATCGTTATATTTCTTATAATATTATAATATGGGTGTAATCCCCAGCGCCACTATTAATACCAAATGCAGCGTACAAAATAAATACAGAGGAATAATATCGCGTATCACAGTGACATATGCATTAGCAGGGTAGAGGGCCCGGGTCGCACAGCATTGCGGAAGTGAAGCGAGGGGGCGGAGATCGCCATTGGTTTTATCATTATCGCGATTTTTCTCCTTGTTATTGATGTAAGCAGCCATTTTTACTTAATAAAGTAGAGATTTTATTCCGGTTTTACACTCTGGGGGCCCTACGGTCGGTCCATTTACTTCCATGCATCTGATGAGTGTGAGCGACAATAAGCGCTTCGGTCCGGTGGAGGTCCCGTGGATGTCGTGGGGGGGGGCGTAAATGACTCTATCAGGGTTCTGAGAGCGCGAGGGGGGGTGGAAGCCTCTGGATTGGCTCTTTATTGAAGACCACCGATCACTTTGGAGCACCAATCACTTTATTAATTGATGAATTGGGATTGTTATTTACGGAAGGAATTCATGAATGAACTTTATTAGCACTTTATGATTTTTGCACTTTATTGTTGGAGCTTTTATTCTGCTCATGCATTGAATTGATGAATTTTTATTTGTTTTTTACATTTTATTTCTGTTGCATTTATCGCACTTTTAAGGCATTGCGCAACGTCACCTGCAGCCCCCCGATCCGTATCTTATTATATTATCTTTTATTAATCATTTTCTATTATATTATTATTGTTATATTATTGGTATTTTTTATCTTTATAATAATAATAATAATAATAATGATAATAATAATAATAATAATAATGATAATAAAAATAATATAGTATTAAAGGATCACTAAACCCAAATAACAAAATGTAGCGTCTCGCACTTTGCACTCCATAGATGTGACGTCAAATTGGATTGATTTTCTTTTTCTCAGGTTCAGAATCTTTCCAGAAAATACAGAATAATACGAGTTGATCCTGCCAAAAACGGCGTGCCCTTGTCTCCTCCTTCCGACAACCGGCCGTAGACGGATTGAATCGTTGCTCGTTCAGCAGGAAGAGGCAGAGACACAAGACAGGCACGCAAAGTACCCAAGTTGATCGATTCCTCAGCTTGGGTACAACCAGCCTGACGGATTTTACTTGCGATTATCGCTAGCGGTCTTCCCTCGGCGAGCCTTTTTATTGGACGATGATAGTCTGAGCCTTTTTATTGGACGATGATAGTCTGAGCCTTTTTATTGGGCGATGATAGTCTGAGCCTTTTTATTGGACGATGATAGTCTGAGCCTTTTTATTGGACGATGATAGTCTGAGCCTTTTTATTGGACGATGATAGTCTGTGCCTTTTTATTGGACGATGATAGTCTGAGCCTTTTTATTGGTCTATGATAGTCTGAGCATTTTTATTGGACAATGATAGTCTGAGCCTTTTTATTGGACGATGATAGTCTGAGCCTTTTTATTGGACGATGACAGTCTGAGCCTTTTTATTGGACGACGATAGTTTGAGCCTTTTTATTGGACGATGATAGTCTGAGCCTTTTTATTGGACGATGATAGTCTGAGCCTTTTTATTGGACGATGATAGTCTGAGCCTTTTTATTGGACAATGATAGTCTGAACCTTTTTATTGGACGATGATAGTCTGAGCCTTTTTATTGGATGATGATAGTCTGAGCCTTTTTATTGGACGATGATAGTCTGAGCCTTTTTATTGGATGATGATAGTCTGTGCCTTTTTATTGGATGATGATAGTCTGTGCCTTTTTATTGGTCTATGATAGTCTGAGCATTTTTATTGGACGATGATAGTCTGAGCCTTTTTATTGGACGATGATAGTCTGAGCCTTTTTATTGGACGATGATAGTCTGAGCCTTGTTATTGGATGATGATAGTCTGAGCCTTTTTATTGGACAATGATAGTCTGACCCTTTTTATTGGATGATGATAGTCTGAGCCTTTTTATTGGACGATGACAGTCTGAGCCTTTTATTGGACGATGATAGTCTGTGCCTTTTAATTGGACGATGATGGTCTGTGCCTTTTTATTGGACGATGATAGTCTGAGCCTTTTTATTGGATGATGATAGTGTGAGCCTTTTTATTGGACGATGATAGTCTGAGCCTTTTTATTGGACGATGACAGTCTGAGCCTTTTTACTGGACGATGATAGTCTGAGCCTTTTTATTGGACAATGATAGTCTGAGCCTTTTTATTGGACGATGATAGTCTGAGCCTTTTTATTGGACGATGATAGTCTGAGCCTTGTTATTGGATGATGATAGTCTGAGCCTTTTTATTGGACAATGATAGTCTGAGCCTTTTTGTTGGATGATGATAGTCTGAGCCTTTTTATTGGATGATGATAGTCTGAACCTTTTTATTGGATGATGATAGTCTGAGCCTTTTTATTGGACGATGATAGTCTGAGCCTTTTTATTGGACGATGATAGTCTGAACCTTTTTATTGGATGATGATAGTCTGAGCCTTTTTTATTGGATGATGATAGTCTGTGCCTTTTAATTGGACGATGATGGTTTGTGCCTTTTTATTGGACGATGATAGTCTGAGCCTTTTTATTGGATGATGATAGTCTGAGCCTTTTTATTGGATGATGATAGTCTGAGCCTTTTTATTGGATGATGATAGTCTGAGCCTTTTTATTGGACGATGATAGTCTGAGCCTTGTTATTGGATGATGATAGTCTGAACCTTTTTATTGGATGATGATGGTCTGTGCCTTTTTATTGGACAATGATAGTCTGAGCCTTTTTATTGGATGATGATAGTCTGAGCCTTTTTATTGGACGATGACAGTCTGAGCCTTTTTATTGGACGATGATAGTTTGAACCTTTTTATTGGACGATGATAGTCTGAGCCTTTTTATTGGACGATGATAGTCTGAGCCTTTTTATTGGACGATGATAGTCTGAACCTTTTTATTGGATGATGATAGTCTGAGCCTTTTTATTGGATGATGATAGTCTGTGCCTTTTAATTGGACGATGATGGTCTGTGCCTTTTTATTGGACGATGATAGTCTGAGCCTTTTTATTGGATGATGATAGTCTGAGCCTTTTTATTGGATGATGATAGTCTGAGCCTTTTTATTGGACGATGATAGTCTTAGCCTTTTTACTGGACGATGATAGTCTGAGCCTTTTTATTGGATGATGATAGTCTGAGCCTTTTTATTGGACGATGATAGTCTGAGCCTTTTTATTGGACGATGATAGTCTGAGCCTTGTTATTGGACGATGATAGTCTGAGCCTTTTTATTGGATGATGATAATCTGAGCCTTTTTACTGGACGATGATAGTCTGAGCCTTTTTACTGGACGATGATAGTCTGAGCCTTTTTATTGAAGATGATAGTCTGAGCCTTTTTATTGGACTATGATAGTCTGAGCCTTGTTATTGGACGATGATAGTCTGAGCCTTTTTACTGGACTATGATAGTCTGAGCCTTGTTATTGGACGATGATAGTCTGAGCCTTTTTACTGGACTATAATAGTCTGAGCCTTGTTATTGGACGATGATAGTCTGAGCCTTTTTATTGGATGATGATAGTCTGAGCCTTTTTATTGGACGATGATAGTCTGAGCCTTTTTATTGGTCTATGATAGTCTGAACCTTTTTATTGGACGATGATAGTCTGAACCTTTTTATTGGACGATGATAGTCTGAGCCTTTTTATTGGACGATGATAGTCTGAGCCTTTTTATTGGATGATGATAGTCTGTGCCTTTTTATTGGACGATGATAGTCTGAGCCTTTTTATTGGACAATGATAGTCTGAGCCTTGTTATTGGATGATGATAGTCTGAACCTTTTTATTGGACGGTGATAGTCTGAGCCTTTTTATTGGACGATGATAGTCTGAGCCTTTTTATTGGTCTATGATAGTCTGAGCCTTGTTATTGGATGATGATAGTCTGAGCCTTGTTATTGGACGATGATAGTCTGAGCCTTTTTATTGGACGATGATAGTCTGAGCCTTTTTATTGGACGATGATAGTCTGAGCCTTTTTATTGGACGATGATAGTCTGAGCCTTTTTATTGGATGATGACAGTCTGAGCCTTTTTATTGGACGATGATAGTTTGAGCCTTTTTATTGGATGATGACAGTCTGAGCCTTTTTATTGGACGATGATAGTCTGAGCCTTTTTATTGGTCTATGATAGTCTGAGCATTTTTATTGGACGATGATAGTCTGAGCCTTTTTATTGGACGATGATAGTCTGAGCCTTGTTATTGGATGATGATAGTCTGAGCCTTTTTATTGGACAATGATAGTCTGAGCCTTTTTATTGGATGATGATAGTCTGAGCCTTTTTATTGGACGATGACAGTCTGAGCCTTTTATTGGACGATGATAGTCTGTGCCTTTTAATTGGACGATGATGGTCTGTGCCTTTTTATTGGACGATGATAGTCTGAGCCTTTTTATTGGATGATGATAGTCTGAACCTTTTTATTGGATGATGATAGTCTGAGCCTTTTTATTGGGCGATGATAGTCTGAGCCTTTTTATTGGACGATGATAGTCTGAGCCTTTTTATTGGACGATGATAGTCTGAGCCTTTTTATTGGACGATGATAGTCTGTGCCTTTTTATTGGACGATGATAGTCTGAGCCTTTTTATTGGTCTATGATAGTCTGAGCATTTTTATTGGACAATGATAGTCTGAGCCTTTTTATTGGACGATGATAGTCTGAGCCTTTTTATTGGACGATGACAGTCTGAGCCTTTTTATTGGACGACGATAGTTTGAGCCTTTTTATTGGACGATGATAGTCTGAGCCTTTTTATTGGACGATGATAGTCTGAGCCTTTTTATTGGACGATGATAGTCTGAACCTTTTTATTGGA
>BLSH010355438.1:609464-629957 GCA_018402905.1 Glandirana rugosa | reverse complement strand
TAGTCAGGTACATGTGTCCCAGAATAGTCAGGTACATGTGTCCTAGGATAGTCAGATACACGTGTCCCAGGATAGTCAGGTACCATGTGAGTGGGGGGAGGCTCTTTAATTGAGGTTGGGGTCCATATGACAGGGGATCTGTAATTGGGATTGGGTTCCATGTGGCTGAAGGGCTCTATAATTGGGGTTGGGGTCCATGTGAGTGGGAGGCCCTGTGCACATAGACTGATAGGACCCTGTGTACATGGACTGATAGGACCCTGTGCACATAGACTGATAGGATCCTGTGTACATGGACTGATAAGACCCTGTGTACATGGACTGATAAGACCCTGTGTACATGGATTGATCGGACCCTGTGTACATGGACTGATAGGACCCTGTGTACATGGACTGATAGGACCCTGTGTACATGGACTGATAGGACCCTGTGTACATGGACTGATAGGACCCTGTGTACATGGACTGATAAGACCCTGTGTACACGGACTGATAGGACCCTGTGTACACGGACTGATAAGACCCTGTGTACACGTACTGATAAGACCCTGTGTACACGTACTGATAAGACCCTGTGTACATGGACTGATAAGACCCTGTGTACATGGACTGATAGGACCCTGTGTACATGGACTGATAGGACCCTGTGTACACGGACTGATAGGACCCTGTGTACATGGACTGATAGGACCCTGTGTACATTGACTGACAGGACCCTGTGTACATTGACTGACAGGACCCTGTGTACATTGACTGACAGGACCCTGTGTACATGGACTGATAGGACCCGGTGCACATGGACTGATAGGACCCTGTGTACATGGACTGATAGGACCCTGTGTACATGGACTGATAGGACCCTGTGTACATGGACTGATAGGACCCTGTGCACATAGACTGATAGGACCCTGTGTACATGGACTGATAAGATAACATAGAGAAGAGTTCAGGGGCAGCTGAAAAAAATGTCCAAATGCCTCTAAACGTCCGTTTACCAGCAGCAGTGTAGTAATGGTGGAGTCTCCTCTCCGCACAAACCTACCGTTAACCCTCATTATTGGTGGAGTCTCCTCTCCGCTGACACTTGGTAATGGTGGAGTCTCCTCTCTGATGGCACTTAGTAATGGTGGAGTCTCCTCTCTGCTAACACTTAGTAATGGTGGAGTCTCCTCTCTGCTGACACTTAGTAATGGTGGAGTCTCCTCTCTGCTAACACTTAGTAATGGTGGAGTCTCCTCTCTGCTGACACTTAGTAATGGTGGAGTCTCCTCTCTGCTGACCCTTAGTAATGGTGGAGTCTCCTCTCCGCTAACACTTAGTAATGGTGGAGTCTCCTCTCTGCTGACACTTAGTAATGGTGGAGTCTCCTCTCTGCTGACACTTAGTAATGGTGGAGTCTCCTCTCTGCTGACACTTAGTAATGGTGGAGTCTCCTCTCTGCTAACCCTTAGTAATGGTGGAGTCTCCTCTCCGCTAACACTTAGTAATGGTGGAGTCTCCTCTCTACTGACACTTAGTAATGGTGGAGTCTCCTCTCTGCTGACACTTAGTAATGGTGGAGTCTCCTCTCTACTAACCCTTAGTAATGGTGGAGTCTCCTCTCTGCTGACACTTAGTAATGGTGGAGTCTCCTCTCTGCTAACCCTTAGTAATGGTGGAGTCTCCTCTCTGCTGACACTTAGTAATGGTGGAGTCTCCTCTCTGATGGCACTTAGTAATGGTGGAGTCTCCTCTTTACTGACACTTAGTAATGGTGGAGTCTCCTCTCTGCTAACACTTAGTAATGGTGGAGTCTCCTCTCCACTAACCCTTAGTAATGGTGGAGTCTCCTCTCTGCTGACCCCTAGTAATGGTGGAGTCTCCTCTCTGCTAACCCTTAGTAATGGTGGAGTCTCCTCTCTGCTAACCCTTAGTAGTGGTGGAGTCTCCTCTCTACTGACACTTAGTAATGGTGGAGTCTCCTCTCTGCTAACACTTAGTAATGGTGGAGTCTCCTCTCTGCTAACACTTAGTAATGGTGGAGTCTCCTCCCTACTGACACTTAGTAATGGTGGAGTCTCCTCTCTGCTAACACTTAGTAATGGTGGAGTCTCCTCTCTGCTGACACTTAGTAATGGTGGAGTCTCCTCTCTACTGACACTTAGTAATGGTGGAGTCTCCTCTCTGCTAACCCTTAGTAATGGTGGAGTCTCCTCTGTGATAACCCTTAGTAATGGTGGAGTCTCCTCTCTGCTGACCCTTAGTAATGGTGGAGTCTCCTCTCTGCTGACCCTTAGTAATGGTGGAGTCTCCTCTGTGATAACCCTTAGTAATGGTGGAGTCTCCTCTCTGCTAACCCTTAGTAATGGTGGAGTCTCCTCTCTACTGACACTTAGTAATGGTGGAGTCTCCTCTCTACTGACACTTAGTAATGGTGGAGTCTCCTCTCTGCTGACCCTTAGTAATGGTGGAGTCTCCTCTCTACTGACACTTAGTAATGGTGGAGTCTCATCTCTACTGACACTTAGTAATGGTGGAGTCTCCTCTCCACTAACCCTTAGTAATGGTGGAGTCTCATCTCTACTGACACTTAGTAATGGTGGAGTCTCCTCTCTACTGACACTTAGTAATGGTGGAGTCTCCTCTCTACTGACACTTAGTAATGGTGGAGTCTCCTCTCCGCTAACCCTTAGTAATGGTGGAGTCTCATCTCTACTGACACTTAGTAATGGTGGAGTCTCCTCTTTACTGACACTTAGTAATGGTGGAGTCTCCTCTTTACTGACACTTAGTAATGGTGGAGTCTCCTCTCTACTGACACTTAGGAATGGTGGAGTCTCCTCTCTGCTGACACTTAGTAATGGTGGAGTCTCATCTCTACTGACACTTAGTAATGGTGGAGTCTCCTCTCTACTGACACTTAGTAATGGTGGAGTCTCCTCTCCCCTAACCCTTAGTAATGGTGGAGTCTCCTCTCCCCTAACCCTTAGTAATGGTGGAGTCTCCTCTCTGCTGACACTTAGTAATGGTGGAGTCTCCTCTCTGCTGACACTTAGTAATGGTGGAGTCTCCTCTTTACTGACACTTAGTAATGGTGGAGTCTCCTCTCTGCTAACCCTTAGTAGTGGTGGAGTCTCCTCTCTACTGACACTTAGTAATGGTGGAGTCTCCTCTCTGCTGACACTTAGTAATGGTGGAGTCTCCTCTCTACTGACACTTAGTAATGGTGGAGTCTCCTCTCTGCTAACCCTTAGTAATGGTGGAGTCTCTTCTCTGCTGACACTTAGTAATGGTGGAGTCTAGTTTCTCTGCTAACCCTTAGTAATGGTGGAGTCTCCTCTTTACTGACACTTAGTAATGGTGGAGTCTCCTCTCTGCTAACCCTTAGTAGTGGTGGAGTCTCCTCTCTACTGACACTTAGTAATGGTGGAGTCTCCTCTCTGCTAACCCTTAGTAATGGTGGAGTCTCCTCTCTGCTGACCCTTAGTAATGGTGGAGTCTCCTCTCTGCTGACCCTTAGTAATGGTGGAGTCTCCTCTCTGCTAACCCTTAGTAATGGTGGAGTCTCCTCTCTGCTGACACTTAGTAATGGTGGAGTCTCCTCTCTGCTAACCCTTAGTAATGGTGGAGTCTCCTCTCTGCTAACCCTTAGTAATGGTGGAGTCTCCTCTCTGCTGACACTTAGTAATGGTGGAGTCTCATCTCTGCTAACCCTTAGTAATGGTGGAGTCTCCTCTCTGCTGACACTTAGTAATGGTGGAGTCTCATCTCTACTAACACTTAGTAATGGTGGAGTCTCCTCTCTGCTAACACTTAGTAATGGTGGAGTCTCCTCCCTACTGACACTTAGTAATGGTGGAGTCTCCTCTCTGCTGACACTTAGTAATGGTGGAGTCTCCTCTCTGCTAACCCTTAGTAATGGTGGAGTCTCCTCTCTGCTAACACTTAGTAATGGTGGAGTCTCCTCTCTGCTGACACTTAGTAATGGTGGAGTCTCATCTCTACTGACACTTAGTAATGGTGGAGTCTCCTCTCCGCTAACCCTTAGTAATGGTGGAGTCTCCTCTCTGCTGACACTTAGTAATGGTGGAGTCTCCTCTCTGCTAACCCTTAGTAATGGTGGAGTCTCCTCTCTGCTAACCCTTAGTAATGGTGGAGTCTCATCTCTACTAACACTTAGTAATGGTGGAGTCTCCTCTCTGCTGACACTTAGTAATGGTGGAGTCTCCTCTCTGCTGACACTTAGTAATGGTGGAGTCTCATCTCTACTAACACTTAGTAATGGTGGAGTCTCCTCTCTACTGACACTTAGTAATGGTGGAGTCTCCTCTCTGCTGACCCTTAGTAATGGTGGAGTCTCCTCTCTGCTGACCCTTAGTAATGGTGGAGTCTCATCTCTACTAACACTTAGTAATGGTGGAGTCTCCTCTCTGCTGACACTTAGTAATGGTGGAGTCTCATCTCTACTAACACTTAGTAATGGTGGAGTCTCCTCTCTGCTGACACTTAGTAATGGTGGAGTCTCCTCTCTGCTAACCCTTAGTAATGGTGGAGTCTCCTCTCCACTAACCTTTAGTAATGGTGGAGTCTCATCTCTACTGACACTTAGTAATGGTGGAGTCTCCTCTCTGCTAACCCTTAGTAATGGTGGAGTCTCCTCTCTGCTAACACTTAGTAATGGTGGAGTCTCATCTCTACTGACACTTAGTAATGATGGAGTCTCCTCTCTGCTGACCCTTAGTAATGGTGGAGTCTCCTCTCTGCTAACCCTTAGTAATGGTGGAGTCTCCTCTCTGCTAACCCTTAGTAATGGTGGAGTCTCCTCTCTACTAACACTTAGTAATGGTGGAGTCTCCTCTCTGCTGACCCTTAGTAATGGTGGAGTCTCCTCTCTGCTGACCCTTAGTAATGGTGGAGTCTCCTCTCTGCTAACCCTTGGTAATGGTGGAGTCTCCTCTCTGCTAACCCTTAGTAATGGTGGAGTCTCCTCTCTGCTGACCCTTAGTAATGGTGGAGTCTCCTCTCTGCTAACCCTTAGTAATGGTGGAGTCTCCTCTCTGCTGACCCTTAGTAATGGTGGAGTCTCTTCTCTGCTAACTCTTGGTAATGGTGGTCTCCTCTCCGCTAGCCCTTAGTAATGGTGGAGTCTCCTCTCTGCTAACCCTTAGTAATGGTGGAGTCTCATCTCCACACAGACCGGCTGCCATGTACTGTCAGTCTAGAAGGAAGTGTATTGTTTGAGTTGGTGAATTTCCTGCCAGTCAGTCATACAGGAAGCTCTGAAGCTTCACATTTCACCACAGCTGAGCCGGCTGCACCCCGGAACAGCTGCCCACTCATGTCTTCCCTTGCTGATATATATATGATTTATACATCTTCTGGGGCTTTGTTACTGATGGGATCTAATGAAGTCCCGGAACCTGAAAAGAGCCCTGTAGACGATGATGTCACAGTAGACGGAGGCCCGTACTCCGGCAGATGAAATGTATTGGAGGAGAAGACACAACCATCAGCTTTATCTGTAAATCCAGAAGCCTGGACATTCCTTCTTTCATTGGCGTTGCTTCTTCTGCACTGCGAGGGTTGACTGCTTGTAAATGTTTGGGAGGGCACAGAAAAGATTAACCTACCTTCTCCTACCATCCTCTGCATTTCTAGACTGATCCCCATCAGTTTGGGGGGCACTGTACAGTCACAATACAATTCAGGATGGATCAGAGGGCCCGGCTCATTGGCGGCATCCATCAGTTGTGCTCCTCTACAGAGCTGCTCAGTTGTGGGGGGCACCAGGGCCACCATTATAAAACATGGGGTCCCATGCAACCTACCTGACAAGACTTGCTGGGAGAAAAGCAATGGATGTGGCCAGCACAAATCTGATGGACACCACCCTTGGCCAGGCCAGGCCCGGTACGGCTGACTGTACCCCCCCCCCCCCATCAGCAGCCATTGAGGGGCCATCAGACTTTGGCTGAGTCACAGATGTCATGGAGGAATTAAAGTGTCCATTCTGCCCAAAGCAGACATCTAGTTGTTTCCTCCCGGATTGTGATGATGAGGACTTCTTCTCTTGAAGGTTCTACATGAGGATCCTTGTGCACTAGGAGCAGAAAAAAGATGCCAGGACCTCTGGCAGAAAGAGCAGCATAAAAATTCTCCCAGTGGCTCGCATTGCACAAGAGCTTAGGAGAATTTGTGGGCAATTGTTTTTGTAAGCGTTTCTTTTTCAAAACATTCCCCTCTGCCCATTCCTCAATGTACTGTACACTCGAAAACGCCAAACGCTTCTAATACGCCGCATTTATGAGCGTTAAAGCATTCAACCTCTTCCTCACATTGCTTCCATTCCACCCCTCCTCCCATCCTGCAGAAGTATCAGGCTTTTTTTTGTTTACTTCCGGCCCCGCCTCCCCATGCACGTTTTCCCCCTCCTGTGGCGATTTGCCCTTCCTTCCCTGAATGAACGCAATGAGTGATTGATATCCATCATCACTGTGTTCATTCATAACTGAAGCATTAGCTGTATGGAGTTTCATGTCAGGTTGTCTGTATGGGACCCCGTGTCAGGTTGTCTTATGGGGCCCCATGTCAGGTTGTCTGTATGGGGCCCCATGTCAGGTTGTCTGTATGGGGCCCCATGTCAGGTTGTCTGTATGGGACCCCGTGTCAGGTGGTCTGTATGGGACCCGTGTCAGGTTGTCTGTATGGGACCCCGTGTCAGGTGGTCTGTATGGGACCCCGTGTCAGGTTGTCTGTATGGGGCCCCATGTCAGGTTGTCTTTATGGGGCCCCATGTCAGGTTGTCTGTATGTCAGGTTGCCTGTATGGGGCCCCATGTCAGGTTGCCTGTATGGGGCCTCATGTCAGGTTGTCTGTATGTCAGGTTTTCTGTATGGGGTTGTTTGTATGGGGCCCCATGTCAGGTTGTTTGTATGTTAGATTGTTTGTATGGGGCCCCATGTCAGGTTGTCTGTATGGGGCCCCATGTCAGGTTGTCTGTATGGGGCCCAATGTCAGGTTGTCTGTATGTCAGGTTGCCTGTATGGGGCCCCATGTCAGGTTGCCTGTATGGGGCCCCATGTCAGGTTGCCTGTATGGGACCCCATGTCAGGTTGCCTGTATGGGGCCCCATGTCAGGTTGCCTGTATGGGGCCCCATGTCAGGTTGTCTGTATGTCAGGTAGTCTGTATGGGGCCCCATGTCAGGTTGCCTGTATGATGCCCCATGTCAGGTTGTCTGTATGTCAGGTAGTCTGTATGGGGCCCCATGTCAGGTTGTCTGTATGTCAGGTTGTCTGTATGGGGCCCCCATAGTTTCTAACAGCCCTGCATTCAGGAACTTCCACTGCTTGTAATTAGAAATAAATCGAATGCTTTGCTGGTGAGTACAGAGCTGTATAATGTGTGTTGTTTTGGCCCTCAGTGGGCCGGATTCCTCAGAACTGTCAGATGTCGCTGCTCACCGACTGTTTGTTTCCTCTCTGGCAGCCTCACCCAAAGTGGCAACCAGCCGTGGAGAGGCGAGTGAAGGGAAGTGGTTTCTACATGCGTCTTGGTAGAGAACGCGGCGCACACTGAGAGCGATAACGGCGTCCTGCTGGGTGTGACCTGGCCAGGCTTTCATACAGGAAGGTCTTCTCTACCTCCCCCCACCCTGACACTACGACACCTATGACTTTACCATCACCGGCATCGCACATCCTCCATTATAGGAAAACAAATCTGATGCAATGTTTCAGATCCAGCAGAATTCTCGATTTCTATAGAAGGCCGGTTCACACCAGAAGGTGGTGGAAAGGCGCTTCCCGCGCACGTTTACCGCACTGCCTTTTGCGATCTGCTTTAGGTGCCAATGTAATGTCAAAGGCACCCCAAGCACAGCTCACGAGCGCCGTGTAATTGCAGGCACCGGATCGCACGCGTTTCGGTGAGGAGCAGTTGCTCAGCGCAGGACCTAGAAGACCACAGAGATCCCTGTATTAGCAGAGACTACCACAGCAATTGTCAGCTTCCTAATTAAGGTGACCGGACATTCAAAATGTGGGGACCCCACCCGCTTTCAGAGCCAGGGGCGGGGATAATAAATAGCCGCACACTACACCAAATGCTGGGTGTGGTCAAATTGCGCCAACAGTGGGAGGGACTTAAAGGGGTATGGCTTAATAGCGTGTTCTGCCCTTCCTCCTCCTCCAAGGCCAATCGCAGAAGTGTTACTAAGACAAATGACCCCATAGCCATCCAGGCCGGGGCCACCATTATTGTAGGTGGAAAGAAGTAATTTCATAGCTCCTCTAGGATGCTTCTTGAGTAGCTTGGTCTCAAAAGTGCCCCTCATGGTGCCCCCTAAACTTGATGAATGTCTCTGGAAACTGGGGACATCTGGTCACCCTATGCAATATGTGTACTTGTGCAAGCTGGACAATGGAACTCTCACATTCAGCTGGACTTGTTCTGCAATGTTGATGGCATTTCATAGCTCCTCCAAGATGCGTCTTCAGTAGCTTGGTCTTAAAAGTGCCCCACATGGTGCCCCCTAAAATTGGTGACTGTCCCTGAAAATCAGGGACATCTGGTCACCCAATACCAGAGGGATCCCACAGGTATGAGATAGGTTTAAGCTGGACAATGGAACTCTCACATTCACCTAGACCTATTCTTTAGGCATTTCATAGCTCATCTAAGATGCTTCTTCAGTAGCTTGGTCTTAAAAGTGACCCCTAAAATTGGTGACTGTCCCTGAAAATCAGGGACATCTGGTCACCCAATACCAGTTGGATCCCAAGGTATGGGATGGGTTTAAGCTGGATAATGTAACTCTCATATTCACCTAGACCTATTCTTTAGGCATTTCATAGCTCATCTAGGATGCTTCTTCAGTAGCTTGGTCTTTAAAAATGCCCCACGTGGTGCCCCCTAAAATTAGCGATTGTCCGTGGAAACCAGGAACACCTGCTCACAATATACCAGAGGGATCTCATAGGTATGGGATAGGTTCAAGCTGGACAATGTAACTCTCACGTTCACCTAGACCTATTCTTTAGGCATTTCTTAGCTCCTCTAGGATGCTTCTTCAGTAGCTTGGTCTTTTAAGTACCCCACATGGTTGCCCTAAAATTGGTGACTGTCCCAGGAAATCAGGGACGTTTGGTCATCCTATTCCAGAGGGATCCCAATGGGATGGAATATGAATACTTACATTGGTCCAAGTTGAACAATGGTTTGTTCTGTAATGTGGATGGCATTTTGTAGCTCCTCCAAAATGCTTCTTCAGTAGCTCAGTCTTCGAAGTGCCCCCTAAAATTGGTGACTGTCCCAGGAAACCAGGGACATCTGGTCATCCTATTTCATAGGGATCCCAATGATATGGAATATGAGTATGTTGGTCCAAACTAGAAAATGTAACGCTCACATTGCCCTGGACTTGTTCTGTAATGTTGAAGGCGTTTCTTAGCTCCTCCAAGATGCTTCTTCGGTACCCCTTCAATATTAAAGGTCAGGTCCAGGGGAATGTGAGGGTTACATTGTGCAGCTTGGACCAACTTACTTATTTCCATGCCTCTGCAATAGGGTGACCAGATGTCTCCGGTTTCTGGGGACAGTAACTGATTTTAGGGGGTGTTTTGTAGCTCCTCCAAGATGCTTTTTGCTTGGTCCCATAAGTGCCTCTTATTGTGCCCCCTAAAATTAGTGACTGTCCCCAGAAACCCAAGGACGTCTGATCACCCTATTCCAGAGGGATTCCAGAGGTATGGAATTCGTAGCTCCTCCAAGAGACTTAGTTTGGTCTTCTAAGTGCCTCCTATGGTGCCCTAATATCATTGACTGTCCCCAGAAACTGGGTATGTCTGACCACCCTATTCCAGAGGGATCCCACAGATATGGCGTTGGCCCAAGCTGAATTATGTACTTTTAACATTAACCCGGATTGTTCTGTAATGTTGAAGGTGTTTTGTAACTGTAGCTTGGTCTTAAAAGTGCCCCTTGTTGTGCCCCCTAAAATCTGACCAACGTACTCATATTACTCATATTTCATACCATTGGGATTCCTCTGGAATAAGGTGACCAGACGTCCCCAGTTTCTGGGGAAGCTCACTGTTTTTTTAGGGGTTGCCTTAAGGGGCTTTAATAGGACCAAGCAGGAAGCATCTTAGAGGAGCTACACCCCCAAAATCAGTGACTATCCCCAGAAACTGGGGACATCTGGTCACCCTATTCCAGAGGAATCCCAATGATATGAAATGTGAGTAATATGAGTACATTGGCCCAAGCTGGACAATGTAACACCTGGATTGTTCTGTAATTTTGAAGGCGTTTTGTAGCTCCTCCATGATGCTTCTTCGGTACCCCACAATCCAGGGGAATATGAGGGTTACATTGTCCAGCTTGGACCAACGTACTCATATTCCATACCGTTGGGTTCCCTCTGGAATAGGGTGACCAGATGTCCCCAGTTTCTGGGGATAGTCACTGATTTTGGGGGTGTTTTGTAGCTCATTTAAGATGCTTCCTGCTTGGTCCCATTAAAGCCCCTTAATGGCGCACCCTAAAAACACTGTGAGCTTCCCCAGAAACTGGGGACATCACCCTATTCCAGAGGGATCTCCAAGTTATGTAATATGTATCCATTAGATTGGTCCAAGCTGGACAATGTAACTCGCACATTCACCTGGACTTGTTCTGTAATTAATTGAAGGCATTTTGTAGCTCCTTCAAGATGCTTATGCAGTAGTTCTGTCTTAAAAGTGCTTCTTATGGTGCCCCCTAAAATCTGTGACTGTCCCCAGAAACCAGGGATGTCTGGTCACCCTATTTTAGGTATGGGTTGGACCAACTCTCCCATTCACCTGCATTGTTCTGTAATGTTGAAGGTGTTTTGTAGCTCCTCCAAGATGCTTCTTCAGTAGCTTGGCCTATAAGTGCCCCTCATGGTGCCCCCGGTCACATTGGCATGATGCGTGGCTCATTGTCTGACCAGGCTGGGCTATGTTATATCCCCAGGAATGTCCTGGAGTTTCAGACGAAATGTCTGTGTGTGACGTGGTTGCCACTTGTAATGACTTTTACAGATAACATCTGCCGCACTCAGGGCACCGTCCCCGTGCTCTGCGTGCTGCCAGCTGGCGTTTAGGTGGCCCAGACGGGAGAATCAATTTTTCCTCCCAGCCTCTCCTGCGCTGTCTGCCTTCCCTCTCCCATTTCATCATTTAAAAGGCAGTAAATCCTAAAAATATTTCTGCTGGTTCCTCCGTATTTGAAGTTTGCTCCTAACGAGGCCTGTTAATGGGTCTCCTTCCATGTGTTCCCTTGTAAGGTCTCCACATGGGGTTTTATGGTGCTGTGACACCTGCTTTCCCAGATCTTCTCCCATTTATTGTAGGGGAATAGTCACGTGTCTATTGGGGTCTGTCTCCCCCAATCCCAGCAGATGAGCGATTTGGGACCACATTCCTTCCTGACCCCTGGAATATCCAACATTCCCAGATTATCCTTCACTCCTTATAATGCTGGGAGATCAGTATCCAGGATTGGTCTGTTATTGGTTTTGTGATTACTACCATCTCTGACCATCTCCTGTACAATATCTGTAGTCTCTGAACATCTCCTGTACAATATCTGTAGTCTCTGAACATCTCCTGTATCATGTCTGCAGTCTCTGACCATCTCCTGTATCATGTCTGCAGTCTCTCACCATCTCCTGTACCATGTCTGCAGTCTCTGACCATCTCCTGTACTATGTCTGCAGTCTCTGACCATTTCCTGTAGTATGTCTGCAGTCTCTGACCATCTCATGTACTATATCTGCAGTATCTGAACATCTCCTGTATCATGTCTGCAGTCTCTGACCGTCTCCTTTATCATGTCTGCAGTCTTTGACCATCTCCTGTATCATGTCTGCAGTATCTGACCATCTCCTGTATCAAGTCTGCAGTATCTGACCATCTCCTGTATCATGTCTGCAGTCTCTTACCATCCCTTTTAGCATGTCTGCAGTCTCTGACCATCTCCTGTACTCTGTCTTCAGTCTCTGACCGTCTCCTGTACTATGTCCACAGTCTCTGACCGTCTCCTGTACTATGTCTGCAGTCTCTGACCATCTCCTGTACTATGTCTGCAGTCTCTGACCATCTCCTGTAGTATGTCTGCAGTCTCTGACCATCTCCTGTACTATGTCTGCAATCTCTGACCATCTCCTGTACTATGTCTGCAGTCTTTGACCATCTCCTGTAGCATGTCTGCAGTCTCTGACCATCTCCTGTACCATGTCTGCAGTCTCTGACCGTCTCCTGTACTATGTCTGCAGTTTCTGACCATCTCTTGTACTATGTCTGCAGTCTTTGACCATCTCCTGTACTATGTCTGCAGCCTCTGACCATCTCCTGTATCATGTCTGCAGTCTCTGACCATCTCCTGTACTATGTCTGCAGTCTCTGACCATCTCCTGTATCATGTCTGCAGTCTCTGACCATCTCCTGGATCATGTATGCAGTCTCTGACCATCTCCTGTATCATGTCTGCAGTCTCTGACCATCTCCTGGATCATGTATGCAGTCTCTCACCATCTCCTGTATCATGTCTGCAGTCTCTGACCATCTCCTGGATCATGTATGCAGTCTCTGACCATCTCCTGTATCATGTCTGCAGTCTCTGACCATCTCCTGGATCATGTATGCAGTCTCTCACCATCTCTTGTATCATGTCTGCAGTCTCTCACCATGTCCTGTATCATGTCTGCAGTCTCTGACCATCTCCTGTACTATGTCTGCAGTCTCTGACCGTCTCCTGTACTATGTCTGCAGTCTCTGACCGTCTCCTGTACTATGTCTGCAGTCTCTGACCCTCTCCTGTACTATGTCTGCAGTCTTTGACCATCTCCTGTATCATGTCTGCAGTCTCTGACCATCTCGTTTAGCATGTCTTCAGTCTCTGACCATCTCCTGTATCAATTCTACAGTCTCTGACCATCTCCTGTATCAATTCTGCAGTCTCCTACCATCTCCTGTACTATGTCTGCAGTCTCTGACCATCTCCTGTACTATGTCTGCAGTCTCTGACCTTCTCCTGTACTATGTCTGCAGTCTCTAACCATCTCCTGTACTATGTCTGCAGTCTCTGACCATCTCCTGTATCAATTCTGCAGTCTCTGACCATCTCCTGTACTATGTCTGCAGTCTCTGACCATCTCCTGTATCATGTCTGCAGTCTCTGACCATCTCCTGTACTATGTCTGCAGTCTCTGACCATCTCCTGTACTATGTCTGCAGTCTCTGACCTTCTCCTGTACTATGTCTGCAGTCTCTAACCATCCTGTATCAATTCTGCAGTCTCTGACCATCTCCTGTACTATGTCTGCAGTCTCTGACCATCTCCTGTACTATGTTTGCAGTCTCTGACCATCTCCTGTACTATGTCTGCAGTCTCTGACCATCTCCTGTACTATGTTTGCAGTCTCTGACCGTCTCCTGTACTATGTTTGTAGTCTCTGACTGTGACAACTTTGAAGAGATTTCATCCTTCCTGGCGTGTCTATGGAACAGGAAGTGACGCTAATTCTCCCCACAATGAGTTGACCCTCCCCACCACATCCATCCCAGCACAGCGTGTAGTCTGTGGATCTCCTGTAACGTATGGGAAGGTCATAGACATCCTTTACATTTCCTGTGCGGTTGGGAGCTGCATGTGGAATTGTTTGTGATTTGGATTTTCAGCATTTCTGCGCCGTTTTCCCACAGTGGTGCACGTTGACCGCATTTCCTCCATAGAATCTGTGCAGTCAGCGATACGTCCCATCGCGACGTGCGGTGAGAGCGGCACGCAGGAATGGATTTTACCTCCAGGGAATTATCCGTATGTTATTATCTGCCGACGAGTTTGGTGAGCCCGAATCCCCGGCGCTGGTCCTGACAAGCAGATTCAATTGCAGGGCCAACATGTCCGGGCCCATTCCCTTCCTGGCGTGTGCCTTTGGCAGTGGAATGTAATAAAGACAGACAAACCCTTATCAATTATTTTTATCACCTGTGTCCCAGTGTTGGAGATTTCCCTTCACTTCCTGTCCCACAGCCATAACAGGAAGTGCCATGAGGAAATCCCTGGTTGTCACCAGAACTGGTGTCCCCATTGGAAAATTTCCCGAACAATTACTCAATGTCTATTGCTGACAATGCAACTCTCGGTTTGACGTGATGATGACACCGCATAGATGAACAGAAAGACCGATATCAGAGGGCCAACAGTGCAAGTTCAGCAATCTTAGAGTGTTGATGGCTCTCGAAAGAAATTAAGGGGACACAGGCAGCAGTGGCGGTCCCTGGAAATGATGGGACCATTTATATGTTGTATAATGAAAGCATGATCTTTATTTTATTAATTTTATCTTATATTTTCTTGCCCCCGCCCTATGCAATTTCACTCTCCACCTGCTCTGAGACATACAATAAATAGCAACTAGACTCAAAATCAGTTTACTGAATCAGATCAGCAGTGATTTTGATTGGTTGCCAGAGGTTACAGCATATCATTACCAGTTACTGACTGGTTCCTAGAGGTTACTGCACACATTACGGCTCACTGATTAGTTGCTAGAGGTTACAGCACATGCTTTCTGCTTGTTTGGTTGCTAGAGATTACTGTACATCAATACTGCGTACTGATTGGTTGCTAGAGGTTACTGCACATCATTATTGCTCACAGATTGGTTGCTGGAGGTTACAGCACATCATCTCCTCACTGCCTGAACACCATGGACTGGGGAGCACAAAGTCGCTTTCCCGACACCACAGAAATGAGCTGCCCTTTAGCAGATACGCAGCAGTGGCATCAATTATTAATGACACCCTCACCCATCTGCTGTGGAATTTCAAGCATGCCTTTATCTCTCCAGTGGGCAGCATCCAGTATAGGTGATGGTGAATATGACTTTTGGGGGGGGGCATGATATACATATGAATGCCACCTTTGTTTATATATCAGCGCAGCTGGCCGCCACTATTTACATATGAATGCTGCCACTATTTACATATCAATGCCGGTTATTTACATGTAAACATAGGGTCTGCAGGTGAGTCATCTGTACAGGGCAATAGGGCAGAGTGGGCAGCTTTAGTAGCAGCACTTATCGGGACCCAGCACAGATCTAAAACTTCAAGGGACAAGGGAATTTAAACCAGGATAGTTGGCAAGTATGAGGCAGCTGCTTTGGGCCCCGCAACAATGACAGGGCCCTGGGCAGCTGCCCCTTTTGCCCTGCCTTAAAGACGGCCCTGCTTCTACCCTGAAAGTTCATGTCTGGCCTGTTTTTGTTCCTCAGTTGTCATACATGCACAGCACAGTGTACAGTCTTGGCATGCCGTGGGTGCCGGGGCAAAATAACCCCCATATGCATGCTTTGCATCACCCCTGGGTGGCATGTGATGACCCCAGGACCAGAAGAATACCAGGAGATTATGTCTGATGACTCCAGACCTAAAAGAAAACAGGGAAAATACATCTCCAGATGTAGAGGAAGACTACTGTTGATTCCAGACCCGGATGAATACCAGGAAAAGATGTCTGATGACTCCAGACCCAGAAGAGAAGGAGATGTCTGATTTCTCCAGACCCAGAAGAAGACAGGGAAAAGACATCTGATAACTCCAGACCTAGAGGAAGACTACCGTTGACTCCAGACCCAGAAGAATACCAGGAAAATATGTGTGATGACTCCAGACCCAGAAGGAAACAAGTAGAAGATATCTGATGACACCAGACCCAGAAGAGAAGAAGATGTCTGATGTCTCCAGACCCAGAAGAAGACCAAGGAAAGATGTCTGATGACTCCGGAGCAAGAAGAATACCAGAAGATGTCTGATCTCTCCAGACCCAGTAGAAGATCAGGAGAAGATGCCTGATGACCCCAGGCCCAGAAGAAGACAAGGAAAAGATGTCTGATGACTTTAGACCCAGAAGAAGACCTCAAGAAGGCGCCTTACAACAATAGATGCAGCAGACCAGAAGACACAAGACAAACATATAACCTCTTGTGCGCCCTGGGAGCTCGATGGAGAGAATGTGGGGGCACCGGATCAGTCTGTCATCTGTGGACCATGGGTGGAAAGTCCAAGGTGTGTTTTGAGGTCTCAGAAGGTAAAACGCTGGCTTTGGATGGCTGCAGGCTCTGAAAAGAGCTAGAAGGACCTCTGTGCGGACATAGAACAGAAAAAGAGCTGCACTTAGATTGGCACTGCTCTTTTTCTGTTCAGAAGACCAGAAGAAGATGTGTGATGACAACAAACCCTGAAGAAGACTGGGAGAAGATGTCTGAAGACTCCAGACCTAGGAGAAGACCATAAGAACACAACTAATAAATCAAAACCTAGAAGAAGACCTGGAGAAGATGTTTGATGTCTCCAGAGCTAGAAGACCTGGAGAAATCTTCTGATGTCACCAGACCCAGAGGAAGTCTGGGAGAAGGCATCTGATGAGACCAGACCCAGAAGAAGACTGAGAGAAGGCATCTGATGACACCAGGCCCAGAAGAAGACTGAGAGAAGGCATCTGATGACACCAGGCCCAGAAGAAGACTGGGAGAAGGCATCTGATGAGACCAGACCCAGAAGAAGACACAGAGAAGGCATCTGATGACACCAGGCCCAGAAGAAGACACAGAGAAGGCATCTGATGACACCAGGCCCAGAAGAAGACTGCAAGGTGTCTCACGATTCTACACCTAGAAAATAATCAGAAGACATCTGGTGACTCTCAATCCAGAAAAAGGCTGAGAGAAGATGACTGGTGACTCCAGACCCAAAAACAGACCTGGAGAAGACATCTGATGGCTCCTAAACCAAAAAGACCTGGAGTAGACATCTGATGACTCCAGACCCAAAAGAAGACCTAGAGAAGACATCTGATGACTCCAAAACCAAAAAGACCTGAAGAAGACATCTGATGACTCCAAAACCAAAAAGACCTGGAGAAGACATCTAATGGCTCCAAAACCAAAAAGACCTGGAGAAGACATCTGATGACTCCAGACCCAGAAGAAGACCTGGAGAAGACATCTGATGACTCCAGACCCAGAAGAAGACCTGGAGAAGACATCTGATGACTCTAATACAAAAAAAACCTGGAGAAAACATCTGATAACACCAAACCAAGAAGAATACCGCAAGAAGGCGTCTCATGATTCTACACCTAGAAAAAAAAACCAGAAGACATCTGATGACTCTCAATCCAGAAAAAGGCTGGGAGAAGATGACTGGTGACTCCAGACCCAGAAGAAGACATCTGATGATGCTCGACCCAGAAGAGGGCTGGGAGAAGATGACTGGTGACTCCAGACCCAGAAGAAGACATCTGATGACTCTCAATCCAGAAAAAGGCTGGGAGAAGATGACTGGTGACTCCAGACCCAGAAGAAGACATCTGATGATGCTCGACCCAGAAGAAGGCTGGGAGAAGATGACTGGTGACTCCAGACCCAGAAGAAGACATCTGATGATGCTCGACCCAGAAGAAGGCTGGGAGAAGATGCTTGGTGACTCCAGAAATATCAGAAGACCTTGTCAGTGGCTGTGATGGAGCAACAAGGGGATGCATGGAAGTTGCATCTCTGGAGGAGAGTGCTGTATCAGCACATTGACCAGCACATGTGTTATGTGTACCATAATATGCACCCGCCGGTGCGATTAGTGTCAGTCAATGCCAGTGCCATGCTGTGCCCGTGCCATCTTCTACCACACCGATGGGACAATGGAGTTAGGACAAAGTGTGGCACACATTTTCTTTGCATGGTTTCCTCCTCAGTGAATGGACACTAATAACGATATAAAATAATCTCCCTCTCACTGGGTCATTTGTCCTCTGGAATTCCCCCAATTCTCCTCTCCCGGCGCGGGAAACTCTGCCCATTGTTCCCCGGTGTCAGAGGACGGGCCGTCCATTGAGTGTGGAGCCATTGATAAAGAATGGCCGCAGTGTTAACATGGATTCACTGTCCCGGAGCCACACAATGGGGGAGAGGGGCGACCGAAGGCAAATGTTACTTTGTCATCGAAATTCCAGGAATAATGTGATTATAGAATTCCTACCCGGGGGGCACAGCGCCAGCGGGGGGCGACTATCCTGATATCGATCTGTGTGGATGGTTATATCGATACAGAGAGATTATAATGGGATTACTCTCAGCTGGGGGGGGGGGGGGGGAGGAGAGGGAGATCCTCAGAATGGAAGGAAAGGGCTCAGCTCTGTGTTGGGGTCCTCTGCATTCTTAGAGGGGTCTCTATTACACACTAGGAAGGGAATCCTCATATCTGGGGGCTAACTAAGCTGGTTGTCATACGTTTACACTGAGACAGCTGATGAGGGCTGTAGGTTCAAATACAGGCCATGCTGAGACTTGTAGTGTCCAGACAGCTTATACAGGCCATGCTGAGACTTGTAGTCCCCAGACAGCTTATACAGGCCATGCTGAGACATGTAGTCCCCAGACAGATAATACAGAGCTTATACAGGCCATGCTGAGACTTGTAGTCCCCAGACAGATAATATAGAGCTTATACAGGCCATGTTGAGACTTGTAGTCCCCAGACAAATAATATAGAGCTTAAACAGGTCATGCTGAGACTTGTAGTTTTTCAGTCACACAATAAATAGTCTTTACAGGTCATGCTGAGGTTTGCAGTCCCCCACTAACATAATATAGAGCTTATACAGGCCATGCTGAGACTTGAAGTCCCAAGACGGATAATATAGAGCTTATACAGGTTATGCTGAGATTTGTAGTCCCCCGGTCACATCATATAGAGTGTATACAGGTCATGCTGAGACGTGTAGCCCCCCAGTCGCATAATATAGAGGGTATACAGGTCATGTTGAGACTTGTAGTCCCCCAGTCACATCATATAGAGTTTATACAGGTCATGCTGAGACGTGTAGTCCCCCAGTCACATCATATAGAGTGTATACAGGTCATGCTGAGACGTGTAGTCCCCCAGTCGCATAATATAGAGTGTATACAGGCCATGCTGAGACGTGTAGTCCCCCAGTCGCATAATATAGAGGGTATACAGGTCATGTTGAGACTTGTAGTCCCCCAGTCACCTCATATAGAGTGTATACAGGTCATGCTGAGACGTATAGTCCCCCAGTCGCATAATAGAGATTGTATACAGGCCATGCTGAGACGTGTAGTCTCCCAGTCACATCATATAGAGTGTATACAGGTCATGCTGATATTTGTAGTCCCCCAGTCACATCATATAGAGGGTATACAGGTCATGCTGATATTTGTAGTCCCCCGGTCACATCATATAGAGTGTATACAGGTCATGCTGAGATGTGTAGTCCCCCAGTCACATCATATAGAGTGTATACAGGTCATGCTGAGACATGTAGTCCCCCGGTCACATCATATAGAGTGTATACAGGTCATGCTGAGACGTGTAGTCCCCCGGTCACATCATATAGAGTGTATACAGGTCATGCTGAGACTTGTAGTCCCCCAGCCCTATATCATACATGAGTATATTAGAACACGGAGTGTGCACAGGTCTCTGTATAGCCGGATGAATAATCCTGCGTTTGGAATGTGGAAATGGGCACTTTGCTGAAGTCTTAGTTGTGTTTCCTCTTTCATGTGTCAGCCCCGCGCTCCCTCCGCTTACTCATCTCACACTTCTCCATTTTGTGTGCAGCTAAGAATAGCCGCTGCAGAAAACCCGTCCTTTACCCCCTCGCCGCTCTCCCCGCGCTCTCCCACTGTCAGATGTTTGTATTGCAGTGTCCTGGGGGGTCTGGAGGGCAATCGGGGTCACCAGGCCAGAAATATCACCCGACCTCTGGGGGTGCCCCTTTAAGGTCATACATTCATTAAAGGCCGGGATCTTTAGGAAGAAAAAAAAAAATGAACAGTTAAAACCAAAAAGCATGATTTTTATTTAATTACATGTGCAGTTCTTTTAATGTTAGGGTTATGGTAGCGATGGCCTCTTAATCCCGGAGTTCCACTTTAATACTGAGACATGAATACACCCCCCGGGGTACTCCGCCAAATTAAATCCGGAAGCCAAATGGTTTTGCCTTTATTCCCATGTCCGGGGGGGGGGGGTCTCTTACTGAGTAATAAGTGTCATGTGACCCCTGTAGACCACCTGAGACCGTAGACGCATTTAGTTGATTGGGGAGGGGTCTGTGCGTTAAGTGGCTCCTCCGATGGAAACTCATTTGCAATTGATTGGAGAGTGAACCTGCCTTTCATCTTTTAATGGCACTCCAGGTAATTGTATTATCAGCATTCCGGCCGTCAAATCCCATCTGTACAGATACACACAGACCCAGACAAGGGGGGGGGATATCATAACTGTATAATACAATCAGGATTGAGCCCCCCGAATAGAGCGATGTGACCCCTATAGAATTTTCTACTTTCCGTCCAAGTGAGAGGTTAGTTAACGTTTACTCAAAGGTAGCCTCCTCGGTGAATTGCGTGTCTGGGGAGGGGTTAGTTGATTTACGCAGATGCCAGAGTCCACCAGAT
>BLSH010355438.1:579503-592249 GCA_018402905.1 Glandirana rugosa | reverse complement strand
CCCTACCACCCTTGGGGGGGGTTCCCACCATCCCTGTGCTGAGTTCCCAGTTCTGTACACCTGCTGTGCCCATTATGAGGGGTTCCCACCATCCCTGCGCTGATTTCCTGGGTCTGCACCCCCTGTGCCAAGTGTCCAGGTCTGTACACCTGCTGTTCCCATTATGAGAGGTTCCTGGGTCTCTACACCTGCTGTGATCATTATGAGGGGTTCCAACCATCCCTGTGCTGAGTTCCAGATTCTGTACACCTGCTGTGCCCATTATGAGGAGTTCCCACCATCCCTGTGCTGAGTTCCCAGGTCTGTACACCCGCTGTGCCCATTATGAGGGGTTCCCACAATCCCTGTGCTGAGTTCCCAGGTCTGTACACTTTCTGTGCCCATTATGAGGGGTTGCCACCATCCCTGCGCTGAGTTCCCAGATCTGTACACCTTCTGTGCCCATTATGAGGGGTTCCCACCATCCCTGTGCTGAGTTCCCGGGTCTGTACACCCGCTGTGCCCATTATGAATGGTTCCCGGGTCTGTACACCTGCTGTGCCCATTAGGGGTTCCCACCATCCCTGTGCTGAGTTCCTGGGTCTGTACACCCGCTGTGCCCATTATGAGGGGTACCCACCATCCCTGTGCGGAGTTCCCGGGGCTGTACTCACCATCTTCGCGTGCGGTATAAATTATAAGGCACACGTGACGATCAAGCTGCTCACATGATGGGCATATGTAACTTCTCAGATCTTGTTGCTTCACCTGTGAACCAGGAAAGGACAATACATGATGTGCTGCGTGTGTAGAACTTGCACCATGTCCGGTGTCACGTTGTTGACCCAATTTCCTCCCTCCATTTCCTGTACAGTGCAGTGTCCATCTCTAGCTGTG
Source organism: Glandirana rugosa (assembly GCA_018402905.1). Lineage (NCBI taxonomy): Eukaryota > Metazoa > Chordata > Amphibia > Anura > Ranidae > Glandirana > Glandirana rugosa. The sequence continues at coordinate 591,373 of BLSH010355438.1, read as the reverse complement.
AGTCGCACAGGAGGTCCGCCTGGCCCATAGCTCCCGGCCCATACACTGGAGGAATACATAATATGCATTCTGTAGAGAGTCGCTGTGCCAGGCTTCGATTCACACGCTTGGTACAGTCATGTGACCACTGTATCTCTCATGGGATAAGAGGTGGGGGAGAGCAATATGGTGGCCCCCTGCTGTACCCCCCCCCCCCAACAGTAGACGGTGGAGTATGTCACTCACAGGGTGGCGTCACCACTCATGACAGACTTCTTAATTGGCTAATTATCCTGACTTCACTGATGAGCCCAGCAGCCGGTGCTCACTCAGTGCCACAATGATCCATGTGCTGGGTGGGGGATGTCTGGAGTCATAGAGCATATTGTCAGTATGAAGCCATCATTGGGCTTGGGGCTCACATAAAGGCTAGCCCAACAGCTGCTGAGGGACTACAAATCCCAACAATCCTCCTGAGCCCTTCCAAGAGTTTCTGTTTCCTTGGGAGACCACAAGCCTATCCCTTCCCCTTCGGCTCCTGCGGTGACCTATGGTGCCCCCCCCCCCAGCTAACGTTGTGCTCACGCTGGGCCTTGTGGTCCGTTAGTCTGGTTTGCAGAGACATTAAGTGAGTCTTCTCTGGATGGCACTTGTTTTTCCAGGCCGGTCCTCATGCAGAGAGGCTTTTATCCCTCTCTGCTGGAGGCCAGAACAAAAGCATTTTGTACTTCGTGGAGACGTGTAGATCCTCTGAGGACAATGTGATGAAGTGCAGTGGATGAGGCCTCTGGAGGGTCATTGTTGTCATTGGAAGCCCTGTGATTGTTGCAGGAATTTAGTGCTCTGGGCCCCGGGGGAACTGAAGTAGAAGGGAGGAGGAGGACAGGATCAGTACAAGGGCCACGTACTGATTTGGCCCAAAGTGGAGACATTTTGTATTGCACGGAGACTTGTAGATCCTCTGAGGACTGTGATCAATTGCATGGATGAGGCCTCTGGAGGGTCATTGGAAGCCCATGGATTGGCAACAGGAGTTTGGTGCTCTGGGCCCCGGGGGAACTAAAGTGTGGAGGGGAGGAGGAGGACAGGATGAGTGCAAAGGCCACATAGGCTCCACCCCAGAGGGGTGACATTTTGTGCTTTGTGGAGATGTGTAGATCCTCTGAGGGCAATGTGATGAAGTGTAGTGGATGAGGCTTTTGGAGGAGGGTCATTGTGGTCATCAGAAGCCCTGTGATTATGGAAGGAATTTGGTGCTCTGGGCCCCAAGGAAATTGAAGTGGAAGGGAGGAGGAGGAGGAAAGATCAATGCAAGGGCCACGTAGGATTCGGCCCAGAGGACAACATTTTGTACTTCGTTGAGACGTGTAGATCCTCTGAGGACAATGCGATGAAGTGCAGTGGATGAGGCCTCTGGAGGGTCATTGTTGTCATTGGAAGCCCTGTGATTGTTGCAGGAATTTGGTGCTCTGGGCCCCGGGGGAAATGAAGTAGAAGGGAGGTGGAGGACAGGATCAGTACAAGGGCCACGTACTGATTTGGCCCAAAGTGGAGACATTTTGTACTTCACGGAGACTTGTAGATCCTCTGAGGACTGTGATCAAATGCGTGGATGAGGCCTCTGGAGGGTCGTTGGAAGCCCATGGATTGGCAACAGGAGTTTGGTGCTCTGGGCCCCGGGGGAACTAAAGTGTGGAGGGGAGGAGGAGGACAGGATTAGTGCAAAGGCCACATAGGCTCCACCCCAGAGGGGTGACATTTTGTGCTTTGTGGAGACGTGTAGATCCTCTGAGGGCAATGTGATGAAGTTTAGTGGATGAGGCCTTTGGAGGAGGGTCATTGTGGTCATCAGAAGCCCTGTGATTATGGAAGGAATTTGGTGCTCTGGGCCCCAAGGAAATTGAAGTGGAAAGGAGGAGGAGGAGGAAAGATCAATGCAAGGGCCACGTAGGATCCGGCCCAGAGGGCAACATTTTGTACTTCACAGAGACGTGTAGATCCTCTGAGGACAATGCGATGAAGTGCAGTAGATGAGGCCTGTTGAGGCTCATTGGAAGCCCAGAGATTGTGGCAGGTATTTGGTGCTCTGGGGCCGGGGGGAACTGGACTGGAGGGGATGAGGACGCCAGGATCGGTGCAAGGACCATGTAGGCTCCAGCCCAGAGTGGCAACATTTTATACATCGCGGAGATGTTTAGATCATCTGAGGACAATGTGATGAAGAACAGGGGATGAGGCCTCTGGAAGGTCTTTGGAAACCCTGCGATGATGGCAGACATTTGGTGCTTTAGGGCCTGTGGGAACTGGAGTGAAGGGGGGCAGGATCAGTGTAAGTGCCATGTAGGCTCCTGCCCAGAGCTGTGACAATTTGTACTTCGCAGGACCATGTAGATCCTCCGAGGACAATGTGATGAATGTGATGAAGTGCAGTGGATGAGGCCTCTGGAGGGTCATTGTTGTCATTGGAAGTCCCATGATTACGGCAGGAATTTGGTGGTCTGGATGAACTAAATAGTTCTCCTGGGGTCTGGGGGAGCTGGAGTGGAGGGAATGAGGAGGACAGGATCGGTGCAAGGGCAACATTGGCGATATTTTGAACTTTGGTGAGACGTGAAGATGCTCTGAGGACAATGTGATGAAGTGCAGAGGATGAGGCCTCTGGAGGGTAATTGTTACTGGAAGCTCTGGGATCAGAGCAGGAATTTGGTGCTTTGGGCCCCAGGGGAACTGGATTGGAGGGCATGAAGAGGACGGGATCAGTACAAGGACCACACAGACAGGCTCCGGCCTAGGGTGGTTATATTCCAGCTACCTCCTGATTTCCTGAGATGGGGAAGAGGACATGGGAGTCCGCAGAACTTTTTTCAGGGGAGGGCATCATTTTAAGGTCACCCATGCTCTGCCCCTTTTCGACAATGTCATTATCACGGTCAGAGACTGCAGATATTGCGGACATAGTACAGGAGATGGTCAGAGACTGCAGACATGATACAGATGGTCAGAGACTGCAGACATGATACAGTAGATGGTCAGAAACTGCAGACATGATACAGGAGATGGTCAGAGACTGCAGACATAGTACAGGAGACGGTCAGAGACTGCAGACATGGTACAGGAGATGGTCAGAGACTGGGACATGATAGAGGAGACGGTCAGAGACTGCAGACATGATACGGGAGATGGTCAGAGACTGTGGACATAGTACAGGAGATGGTCAGAGACTGCAGACATGATACGGGAGATGGTCAGAGACTGCGGACATAGTACAGGAGACGGACAGAGACTGTGGACATGGTACAGGAGATGGTTATAGACTGCGGACATAGTACAGGAGATGGTTATAGACTGTGGACATGGTACAGGAGATGGTTATAGACTGCGGACATGGTACAAGAGACGATCAGAGACTGCACACATGGCCCAAGAGGATAAGGACCCAGTGGGGAACCCCCGATCCGATCCCTGACTCCAGGGGGGGGGGCACTTGCCCCCACCTGCGGACGCCAATGGAAGAGGGACACTTTTTATCACACAGTACGTAGGCAAAGGACGCACCCCTGTCGAGCTACGAGGACCATGAAGCATCAAGATGATTGGCTAAACCACTGAAACTTTTTTTTTTTTAATTGTTAACCTCACTACCATAAGCTGTATGGTGTCAGTGTCGTGGCACTTCATGGTTCAGGTGGGTGGCTGGGGGGATTGGGCAATGTGGCCGTATTTAGTGTTACACTCTAAAGATGGGTGGTCTGAAAGGTGGCGTATGCCTTTAACTTCCTCTCTCCATCTCTGAGATACATGGATGGGTTTTCCGGGTGATGGGGAATTTGACACCTGGTGATTCATGTGGGGTCCGGGAGCACCAGACCTCTGCCAGCAAAGGGGATTCTGGTCATCGGAAGCCCTAGGATTAGGTGAGGAGCAAATACTGTGATTTCTCTCTTGGGGTGGAGGGTGCCTTTAACCTCGTGTTCCTCTCTGCCTGATTTGCAGTTTGCAGATTTCAGTATGTTGCAAACAAGATGAGGAAATGTGGTGCTTGGCCACCCTCCCCTCCCCCCTCCTGGCCCTGCATAGAGTCACAGCGGAGATAAGTGAGACCTTTCCTAATCTCTCACAAGAGCCTCTTGTACATTTTTGTCATATCAGCCATCCTCAGACGTCTTCTGATTTCATGAGAGCGCCAGAAGGAATGTAAATAACAATTTTATTTCCTTGTCTTGCAGGAAAGTGATGGTATGGCCACTCCGGGCTTTCTGTTGTCTGGGCTTAGTGGGTACACTGGGCTTAGTGGGTACACCAGGCTCAGTGGGTACAGTACACCAGGATAAGTGTATACTTAGGTTCAGCAGGTATATCAGGCTCTGCAGGTACCCCAGGCTTAGTGGGTTCACCAGGCTCAGTGGGTACCCCAGGCTCAGTGGGTACCCCAGGCTCAGTGGACACTCTGGCTCAGTGGGTACCCCAGGCTCATTGGGTACCCCAGGCTCATTGGGTACTCCTTGCTCCGTGGGTACTCCTGGCTCCGCAGGTACTCCAGGTTCAGTGAGTACCCCAGGCTCAATGGGTAACCCAAGCTCAGTGGGCTCCCCAGACTCTGTGAGTACAGTAGTTTTAGGGGGTGCTCCAGGTTCAGTGTGTACCCAAGGCTCAGTAGGTACAGCAGGCTCAGTGGGTACCCCAGGCTCTGTGTGTACACCAGTCTCATTGGGGTACACTAGGCTCAGTAAGTAAACTGTAGAAGTAAGTGGGTACCTCCAGGCTCAGTGGGTACCCCACCCCAGGCTCAGTGGACACTCTGGCTCAGTGGGTACCCCAGGCTCATTGGGTACACCAGGCTCTGCAGGTACCCCAGGCTCAGTGGGTACCCCAGGCTCTGTGCGAACACCAGTCTCATTGGGGTACACTAGGCTCGGTAAGTAAACCCCAGGCTCAGTGAGTAGCCCAGGCTCAATGGGTAACCCAAGCTCAGTGGGCTCCCCAGACTCTGTGAGTACAGTAGTTTTAGTGGGTGCCCCAGGTTCAGTGTGTACCTAAGGCTCAGTAGGTACAGCAGGCTCAGTGGGTACCCCAGGCTCTGTGTGTACACCAGTCTCATTGGGGTACACTAGGCTCAGTAAGTAAACCCCAGACTCAGTGGGTACCCCCAGGCTCAGTGGGTACCCCAGGCTCAGTGGACACTCTGGCTCAGTGTGTACCCCAGGCTCATTGGGTACACCAGGCTCTGCAGGTACCCCAGGCTCAGTGGGTACCCCAGGCTCTGTGCGAACACCAGTCTCATTGGGGTACACTAGGCTCGGTAAGTAAACCCCAGGCTCAGTGAGTAGCCCAGGCTCAATGGGTACCCCTGGCTCATTGGACACCCCAGGCTCAGTGAACACCCCAGGCTCTTTAAGTACAGCAGGCTCAGTGGGGTACCCAGGCTCAGTGAGTACAGCAGGCTCAATGGGTACCCCAGGCTCAGTGAGTACAGCAGGCTCAGTGGGTACCCCAGGCTCAGTGAGTACAGCAGGCTCAGTGGGTACCCAAGGCTCTGTGCGTACACCAGTCTCATTGATGAACACTAGGCTCAGTAAGTAAATCCTAGGCTCCGTGGGTACTCCAGGCTCAGTGAGTAGCCCCAGGCTCAGTGGACACCCCAGGCTCTGTGAGTATAGTAGTCTCAGTGGGTACCCCAGGCTCAGTGAGTACAGCAGGCTCAGTGGGTACACTAGTCTCATTGGGTACCCCAGGCTCAGTGAGTACAGCAGGCTCAGTGGGTACACTAGTCTCATTGGGTACCCCAGGCTTCGAGGTACTCTAGGCTCAGTGGGTGCCACATGCTCTGTGGATACCCCAGGCTCCGTGGATACACTAGTCTCATTGGATACACCAAGCTCAGTGAATACGCCATGCTCAGTGAGTTCCCCAGCCTCAGTGAGTACCCCAGGCTCTGTGGGTAGACTAGTCTCAGTGGATACCCTTCGGCTCAGTGGGTACACTAGTCTCAGTGGGTACCCCAGGATCAGTGGGTACACTAATCTCAGTGGATACCCCAGAATCAGTGGGTACCCCAGGCTCAGTAGGCACACTAATCTCAGTGGGTACCCCAGGCTCTGTGAGTACCCTGGTCTCAGTAGGCACAAGTACAGTCAGGTCCATAAATATTGGGACATCGACACAATTCTAATGTTTTTGTCCCTATACACCACCACAATGGATTTGAAATGAATTGAACAAGATTTGCTTTAACTGCAGACTTTCAGCTTTAATTTGAGGGCATTTACATCCAAATCAGGTGAACGGTGTAGGAATTACAACAGTTTGTATTTGTGCCTCCCACTTTTTAAGGGACCAAAAGTAATGGGACAGATTAACAATCATAAATCAAACTTTCACTTTTTAAAACTTGGTTGCAAATCCTTTGCAGTCAATTACAGCCGGAAGTGTGGAAGGCATAGACATCACCAGACGCTGGGTTTCATCCCTGGTGATGTTCTGCCAGGGCTCTACTGCAACTGTCTTCAGTTCCTGCTTGTCCTTGGGGCATTTTCCCTTCAGTTTTGTCTTCAGCAAGTAAAATGCATGCTCAATCGGATTCAGGTCAGGTGACTGACTTGGCCATTGCATAACATTCCACTTCTTTCCCTTAAACTCTTTGGTTGCTTTCGCAGTATGCTTCGGGTCATTGTCCATCTGCACTGTGAAGCGCCGTCCAATGAGTTCTGAAGCATTTGGCTGAATATGAGGAGATAATATTGCCCCAAACACTTCAGAATTCATCCTGCTGCTTTTGTCAGCAGTCACATCATCAATAAATACAAGAGAACCAGTTCCATTGGCAGCCATACATGCCCACGCCATGACACTACCACCACCATGCTTCACTGATGAGGTGGTATGCTTTGGATCATGAGCAGTTCCTTTCCTTCTCCATACTCTTCTCTTCCCATCACTCTGGTACAAGTTGATCTTGGTCTCATCTGTCCATAGGATGTTGTTCCAGATCTGTGAAGGCTTTTTTAGATGTTGTTTGGCAAACTAATCTGGCCTTCCTGTTTTTGAGGCTCACCAATGGTTTACATCTTGTGGTGAACCCTCTGTATTCACTCTGGTGAAGTCTTCTCTTGATTGTTTACTTTGACACACATACACCTACCTCCTGGAGAGTGTTCTTGATCTGGCCAACTGTTGTGAAGGGTATTTTCTTCACCAGGGAAAGAATTCTTCGGTCATCCACCACAGTTGTTTTCCATGGTCTTTTGGTGTTGCTGAGCTCACCAGTGCGTTCTTTCTTTTTAAGGATGTTCCAAACAGTTGATTTGGCCACACCTAATGTTTTTGCTATCTCTCTGATGGATTTGGTTTGTTTTGATTTTTTTAGCCTAATGATGGCTTCACTGATAGTGACAGCTCTTTGGATCTCATATTGAGAGTTGACAGCAACAGATTCCAAATGCAAATAGCACACTTGAAATGAACTCTTATCTGCTCCTTGTAAATGGGATAATGAGGGAATAACACACACCTGGCCATGAAACAGCTGAGCAGCCAATTGTCCCATTACTTTTGGTCCCTTAAAAAGAGGGAGGCACATGTGCAAACAGTTGTAATTCCTACACCGTTCACCTGATTTGGATGTAAATCCCCTCAAATTAAAGCTGAAAGTCTACAGTTAAAGCACACCTTGTTCATTTCATTTCAAATCCATTGTGGTGGTGTATAGAGCCAAAAAGATTAGAATTGTGTTGATGTCCCAATATTTATGGACCTTACTGTAGTTTCCTTTGTACGTTCATGATGCGCATTTTAGTGCATTTTCCAATTTGGGTTTTGTGGTGTATTGAGTTATCAGCCATTGACCAAGTCTTGTTATTACCTTTTGCCAACTCACCAGCACGCACAATACATGTGTTTTTGATGCATTGCAATTGACTTCTGTGGGCCTCCCATTGGACAAAAAAAAAGATATGTTGTACTTCGAAAATTGCAGATTCCTTGGGAAGGTTGCCCTCTCCTCCCAACTCTAATCAATGAGAGTAACCACAGTGGACCCCATACAGCAATGAGTACAATGTAGGATCTCCTGGAGGTTACATGGTTGGTATTCCCATAGATTACAGTAGAAGGGCACTCTACAGAGGTGTGGTTTGTGGCCTCCACAAATGCATGTAGCAGAGACCTCTGTTTTTATGAAGGTCTTGGAACCAGGCGTTGGTTGTGTCTCCTGTGCCGGTGAGCAGGAATTTTTCCTGTGCGTGTTTATAAATGGTTCACGTACGTTCTCTAGCTGAATTTACAAGTTGCTACTCCTGACACGCAAGGCGACATCACACGTCTAACAATCCTGGTGTTCGCACACCGTCTGGTCATGTGACCATAAACACCTCTTCGTCTCCTGATAGTAACAAGGCTAATGGTGAAAAAACAACAAATCTCGTTATTCCAGGAGAGTCACAGCTGGCGTGTGATTTGTTCCTGCATAATTCATAGCGATAATTGTTTAGCACAATGGGGGATTCTCTGTGGTGGAGATGGATGAGTGCGGTCATTGTTATGTAAGTGGTGATGGAGGTGGGGCTCAGGACTTCAGCGGTGAGAGATGATGATCATTTTTATGCAAGTGGTGATGGAGGTGGGGCTCAGGGTTTCAGTGGTGAGGGATGACGGTCATTGTCATGTGAATGGTGATGGAGGTGGGGCTCAGGGTTTCAGTGGTGAGGGATGATGGTCATTGTCATGTGAATGGTGATAGAGGTGGAGCTCAGGGTTTCAGTGGTGAGGGATGATGGTCATTGTCATATGAATGGTGATAGAGGTGGAGCTCAGGGTTTCAGTGGTGAAGGATGATGGTCATTGTCATGTGAATGGTGATGGAGGTGGGGCTCAGGATTTCAGTGGTGAGGGATGATGGTCATTGTCATGTGATTGGTGATGGAGGTGGGGCTCAAGATTTCGGTGGTGAGGGATGATGGTCATTGTCATGTGATTGGTGATGGAGGTGGGGCTCAGGATTTCAGTGGTGAGGGATGATGGTCATTGTCATGTGAATGGTGATAGAGGTGGAGCTCAGGGTTTCAGTGGTGAAGGATGATGGTCATTGTCATGTGAATGGTGATGGAGGTGGGGCTCAGGATTTCAGTGGTGAGGGATGATGGTCATTGTCATGTGATTGGTGATGGAGGTGGGGCTCAGGGTTTCAGTGGTGAGGGATGATTGTCATTGTCATGTGAATGGTGATGGAGGTGAGGCTCAGGATTTCAGTGGTGAAGGATGATGGTCATTGTCATGTGAATGGTGATGGAGGTGGGGCTCAGGATTTCAGTGGTGAGGGGGTGATGGTCATTGTCATTTTTTAACATAAGTAAGTACACCCCTCATATTTATTCTCTCTTTTCATGTGACAACACTGAAGAGCTGACACTTTGCTACAATGTAAAGTAGTGAGTGTACAGCTTGTATAACAGTGTAAATTTACTGTCCCCTCAAAATAACTCAACACACAGCCATTAATGTCTAAACCACTGGCAACAAAAGTGAGTACACCCCTAAGTGAAAATGTCCAAATTGGGTCCAATTAGCCATTTTCCCTTTCTGGTGTCATGTGACTCTTTAGTGTTACAAGGTCTTGGGTGTGAATGGGGAGCAGGTGTGTTAAATTTGGTGTTATCGCTCTCACTCTCTCATACTGGTCACTGGAAGTTCAACATGGCACCTCATGGCAAAGAACTCTCTGAGGATCTGAGAAAAATTAATTGTCGCTCTACATAAAGATGGCCCCTAGGCTATAAGAAGATTGCCAAGACCCTGAAACTGAGCTGCAGCAACAGGAGAGGTTCCACTCAGAACAGCGCCTCTCCATGGTCGACCAAAGAAGTTGAGTGCCGTGCTCAGCGTCATATCCAGAGGTTGTCTTTGGGAAATAGACGTCTGAGTGCTGCCAGCATTGCTGCAGAGGTTGAAGGGGTGGGGGGTCAGCCTGTCAGTGCTCAGACCATACGCCGCACACTGCATCAAATTGGTCTGCAGGGCTGTTGTCCCAGAAGGAAGCCTCTTCTAAAGATGATGCACAAGAAAGCCTGCAAACAGTTTGCTGAAGACAAGCAGACTAAGGACATGGATTACTGGAACCATGCCCTGTGGTCTGATGAGACCAAGATAAACTTATTTGGTTCAGATGGTGTCTTGTGTGGCGGCAACCAGGTGAGGAGTACAAAGACAAGTGTGTCTTGCCTACAGTCAAGCATGGTGGTGGGAGTGTCATGGTCTGGGGCTGCATGAGTGCTGCCGGCACTGGGAAGCTACAGTTCATTGAGGGAACCATGAATGCCAACATGTACTGTGACATACTGAAGCAGAGCTTCCCCTCCCTTCAGAGACTGGGCCGCAGGGCAGTATTCCAACATAACGACCCCAAACACCTCCAAGACGACCACTGCCTTGCTAAAGAAGCTGAGGGTAAAGATGATGGACTGGCCAAGCATCTCCAGACCTAAACCCTATTGAGCCTCTGTGGGGCTTCTCATACGGAAGGTGGAGGAGCACAAGGTCTCTAACATCCACCAGCTCTGTGATGTCGTCATGGAGGAGGGGAAGAGGACTGCAGTGCCAACCTGTGAAGCTCTGGTGACCTCCATGCCCAAGAGGGTTAAGGCAGTGCTGGAAAATAATGGTGGCCACAAAAAATATTGACACTTTGGGCCCAATTTGGACATTTTCACTTAGGGGTGTACTCACTTTTGTGGCCAGCGGTTTAGACATTAATGGCTGTGTGTTGAGTTATTTTGAGGGGACAGCAAATTTGCACTGTTATACAAGCTGTACACTCACTACTTTACATTGTAGCAAAGTGTCATTTCTTCAGTGTTGTCACATGAAAAGATAGAATAAAATGTTTACACAAATGTGAGGGGTGTACTTACTTTTGACAGAGACTGTATTTATGGCAGCAGTAGGGATTTTTGGATATCACCTGATGGTGGCGGTCTGTGTGCTGGAAAAGTTCAGTTAGCATCTTTGCCAAAAGACTGTCGATAAAAGAGATTACTGCATAAGAAGCTGCATTGTTTGTAGCAGTGAGAAAGGGGAACAGCAAAACACCAGCACTGCGTAACATTACTCATGAGGAACCAAATTGGCTCCCCATTCTACATTCACTATACTGTCAAAAGTATTGGGACGCCTGTCTTTACACGCACAGGAACTTTAATGGAATCCCAGTCTTAGTTCATAGGGTTCAATATTGAGTTGGCCCACCCTTTGCAGCTATAAAAGCTTCACCTCTTCTGGGAAGGCCATCCACAAGGTTTAGGAGTGTCTATGGGAATGTTTGAACATTCTTCCAGAAGAGCATTTGTGAGGTCAGGCACTGATGTTGGATGAGAAGGCCTGGTTTGCAGTCTCCACTCTAATTCATCCCAAAGGTGTTCTACCGGGTTGAGGTCAGGACTCTCTGCAGGCCAGTCCAGTTCCTCCACCCCAAACTTGCTTTGTGCAGTGGTGGGCAGTGATGTTGGAACAGGAAGGGGCCATCCCCAAACTATTCCTACAAAGTTGGGAGCATGAAATTGTCCAAAATGTCTTGGTATGCTGACGCCTTAAGAGTTCCCTTCACTGGAACTAAGGGGCCAAGCCCAACCCCTGAGGGGCCAAGCCCAACCCCTGAGGGGCCAAGCCCAGCCCCTGAAAAACACCCCCCACACCATAATCCCCCCTCCACCAAATGATGTGGACCACTGCACAAAGTAAGGTCCATAAAGACCAGGATGAGCGAGTTTGGGGTGGAGGATGCCGACGCCTTAAGATTTCCCTTCACTGGAACTAAGAGACCAAGCCCAACCCCTGAAAAACAACCCCCACACCATAATCCCCCCTCTCCCCCCTAATACCACACCCCCAACAAAAAGTCCCCA
>BLSH010355438.1:563529-579493 GCA_018402905.1 Glandirana rugosa | reverse complement strand
CTCCCCCCTAATACCACACCCCCAACAAAAAGTCCCCAACCCGAACCAGAGAATCAAGGTCACTTCCCTTTAGAATTCCGCAGCCGTAGGAGGTGGGGTTTGAGCGAGTAGGACCAGAAATACCTGGAATGACTAAGAGACCAAGCCCAACCCCTGAAAAACAACCCCCACACCATAATCCCCCCTCCACCAAATGATTTGGACCAGTGCGCAAAGCAAGGTCCATAAAGACATGGCTCTAATTCATCCCAAAGGTGTTCTATCGGGTTGAGGTCAAGACTCTGTGCAGGTCAGTCAAGTTCCTCCTCCCCAAACTCTCTCATCCATGTCTTTATGGACCTTGCTTTGTGCAGTGGTGAGCAGTCATGTTGGAACAGGAAGGGGCCATCCCCAAACTCTTCCCGCAAAGTTGGGAGCATGAAATTGTCCAAAATGTCTTGGTATGCTAACGTCTTAAGAGTTCCCTTCACTGGAACTAAGGGGCCAAGCCCAACCCCTACTCCTGAGGGGCCAAGCCCAACCCCTACTCCTGAGGGGCCAAGCCCAACCCCTACTCCTGAGGGGCCAAGCCCAACCCCTACCCCTGAGGGGCCAAGCCCAACCCCTACCCCTGAGAGGCCAAGCCCAACCCCTACCCCTGAGAGGCCAAGCCCAACCCCTACTCCTGAGGGGCCAAGCCCAACCCCTACTCCTGAGTGGCCAAGCCCAACCCCTAAGGGCCCAAGCCCAGCCCCTGAAAAACACCACCCACACCATAATCCCCCCTCCACCAAATGATGTGGACCACTGCACAAAGCAAGGTCCATAAAGACATGGATGAGTGAGTTTGGGGTGGAGGAACTTGGCTGGCCTAAACCCGAAAGAACACCTTTGGGATGAATTAGAGAGGAGACTGCAAGCCAGGCCTTCTCATCCAACATCAGTGCCTGACCTCACAAATGCTCTTCTGGAGGAATGGTCAAACATTCCCATAGACACTCCTAAACCTTGTGGACGGCCTTCCCAGAAGAGTTAAACCTGTTATAGCTGCAAAGGGTGGGCCAACTCAATATTCAACCCTAAGGACTAAGACTGGGACGCCATTAAAGTTCATGTGCGTGTAAAGGCAGGTGTCCCAATACTTTTGGTAATATAGTGTGTATATGTGTAATAAATTGGGTATATAAAGTATAGGGGTGATATATGGGAATATACTGTAAAGGCGGGTGTCCCAATACTTTTGGTAATATGGTGTATGTAATAATGTAATAACAAAATTATTTGTTAATTTAAAAGCTAAACCTAAAATCGTCCTTTTTCATGGTCGTTACGCTCTCAAATTAAGTTTGCTCCCACCAGTCCAGCTATGACCGCCATCTCCCTTGGCGAGAAGTGGCTCTGCAGACACCTGACCTGCTGCAGGTCTCCCCTCGGTGCTGCCGGCAGTAAACGCCCTATGCCGGTAATTCGCCGTGGCGGTTACATTCCTGTATAACGAGCAGAGCAGTCAGGCTGGAAATCCATTTTGGTGTCCATTGATTTGCACCCTCCCCTCCGTCCCCTCAGACAGATGCAGTTCATGTGTCGTGGAAACATGGATCAGACACTTGTGAGAACGGCGTACGCCGGCCGGGCCTGGCGTCATTGGAAGTCAAGGTAAAAATAAACCCGGCTCGGGTTTCCAGCGAGGTCCGCTGCCTGGTGATGCCACGTTGTGGGCGCTCAGATCCTCTGTCGCCTTCCCCTGCCAGAGGTTTATAGGGCTTCGGGCTTAAAGGCACAGCCCACCTTATAAAATGTCATCCAATAATGAATTCTTATAAAACTGGCCTGTATGAAATGTTTGCAGTGAAACCTGCAGAGCTGAGCATTGCATCGCCAGTCTCCTGCTCATGGTTGGCTGCTGGCCTTGCAAGCTAACGGGGCTGCAGCGCTGCAGCTGTAAGCAATGCACCTGGATGAGGCGCGATGGTTTGGCCTTTGTAGGGTTAAAGGCGATGAGGCCGCATGCGAGAACGAGTATTTTTGTAGCTGGACTCTTGCTTGGGGCGATCTTTTTTTTTTTTTCTTGCTGTTGGCGAACTTCACCCAGCCTTGCCTTTAATTTCATTTCCCTCATTTCTAGACATTCAGAGTGGAAGTGAAGATTAAACAGAAGTCCAAGCCAAAAATAAAATGCAGCCGTGTATTCATTGATAAAAAGTAATATAAATACCTGAATCTGTCCTTATACAGCGCATCCGGGGAGTATTCACAGCGCTTCACTTTTTCCACATTTTGTTATGTTAGTGTATTCCAAAATGGATTAAATTCATTATTTTCCTCAAAATTCTACAAACAATCCCCCATAATGATACCGGGAGAGACGTTTGTTTGCAATCTTTGCAAATTTATTAAAAATAATAAAGGAAAAAATCCCATCTACATAAGAATCACAGACCCCTCCCATGTACATAAGTATCACAGACTCCTCCCATGTACATAAGTATCACAGACTCCTCCCATGTACATAAGTATCACAGACTCCTCCCATGTACATAAGCATCAGACTCCTCCCATGTACATAAGTATCACAGACTCCTCCCATGTACATAAGTATCACAGACTCCTCCCATGTACATAAGTATCACAGACTCCTCCCATGTACAAAAGGAACACAGGCTCCTCCCATGTACATAATTATCACAGACTCCTCCCATGTACATAAGTATCACAGGCTCCTCCCATGTACATAAGTATCACAGACTCCTCCCATGTACACAAGTATCACAGACTCCTCCCATGTAAATAAGTATCACAGACTCCTCCCATGTACACAAGTATCACAGGCTCCTCCCATGTACATAAGTATCACAGACTCCTCCCATGTACATAAGTATCACAGACTCCTCCCATGTACATAAGGATCACAGACTCCTCCCATGTACATAAGGATCACAGACTCCTCCCATGCTTATGTACATGGGAGAAGCCTGTGATATTTATCTACATGGGATTTTTTTTCCTTTTTTATAATTAATAAATTACTGTGCAAAATTAGCTGGAGGCCATAGAAAGGAGGACCCGTCGCCCACTCCAGTGGTCCGTAATAATATAAGGAGGCTTTTTTTGTGGATGGGGAAAAATTCTTCTTAATCCCCAAATAAATCACAAACTTAAAGTGGATGTAAACCTCAGACATGAAATGTGAACAAAGCTTATCCCTCTATAGTGTGGACTTGTCTCAATCCAAACCACTAACTGTCATGTCTGTCTGCTGCCTCTTTCCTCTGCGATGTGCATGATTCACCTATGACAAGTTTCCTGACACCAAGAGATAAATGGTGTCAGGGAAGGGAGCTCCAGCACACAGCCCATGGTTGAGAGCCCCAGCTATGTTGCTGTTTGCAGGGGGTGTGCCCCTTCCCTCCAATCAGCTCTGTTCCTGTGTGCAGGGGCTGTGTCCCTTCCCTCCAATCAGCTCTCACCGAGCTCTGCGGTGTGGAACTCCAGCTCAGTTGCCAGTGTGGGAGCTCCAGCACACAGCCTATGGTTGAGAGCTCTGCGGTGTCCCTTCTAGTGGCAGTTGGTGCTTCATGTTTTGGGGGTGGCGGCAAACAATCCCCCCCCCCTTCCCGCCAGGTCCACATTTACCCCACCCAGGTTGCGAGTGGCTTCCCCGGTTTCTCCTCTTGGCCATTCCGATCTTTAGACCCACTTCCCGTCCTGATTGGCCAGGAGGAGAAGCCGGAAGACAAAAGCGAAGACAGTCAGCTCTCACTGAGCTCTGAACTGAGTAACTTTAGCGCAGTTGACAGGGGAGGGAGCTCCAGCACACAGCCTGTGATTGACAGCCTCAGCTCTGTTCCTGTGTGCTGTGTGCAGGGGGTCTGTCCCTTCCCACCAATCAGCTCTCATAGCTCTCCTCACTGAGCTCTGCAGAGTGTAACTTCCGCTCTCCGCCCGCTTCTTTTTCTGAAAGCTCAGACAAGCTGTATAAATTTAGCACTTTGAATGGCCGTAGAGGAGAGGGCTTCAGATAAACAGGTACAACTTATGCAGGAGGATTTGTATCACCCGAGGCCGGTCACTTCCTGGGGATTTAGGCGTGGAGTTGCTGCAGCAATATGGGCAGCTTCTGAGCAGGGAGGCCCCCAGCTGCACCGTCCGGTCTCATTGCTTCCCCGGCAGGCTGACGTCATAGCGCCGTGCAGGACCCCCCCCCCCCCATCCCATGTTTGCTGGAAGAGGAAGCTGCTAAAAAAAGTTACATTTTTACTTCCTTTTTTTTTGTTTCAAACCGATTATTACAAAGTTTAGAAACAATCTGAAGTCAGCACTCATCACTTTCTATTTCCATCACTGCAGAGCAATACCGCTGTGCTGCTACATTGTACCCTACCGCTGTGCGCTGCTACATTGTACCCTACCGCTGTGCGCTGCTACATTGTACCCTACCGCTGTGCGCTGCTACATTGTACCCTACCGCTGTGTGCTGCTATATTGTATCCTACCGCTGTGCGCTGCTACATTGTACCCTACCGCTGTGCGCTGCTACATTGTACCCTACCGCTGTGTGCTGCTATATTGTATCCTACCGCTGTGCGCTGCTACATTGTACCCTACCGCTGTGCGCTGCTACATTGTACCCTACCGCTGTGTGCTGCTATATTGTATCCTACCGCTGTGCGCTGCTACATCGTACCCTACCGCTGTGCGCTGCTACATCGTACCCTACCGCTGTGCGCTGCTACATCGTACCCTACCGCTGTGCGCTGCTACATTGTACCCTACTGCTGTGCGCTGCTACATTGTACCCTACCGCTGTGCGCTGCTACATTGTACCCTACTGCTGTGCGCTGCTACATTGTACCCTACCGCTGTGCACTGCTACATTGTACCCTACCGCTGTGCGCTGCTACATTGTACCCTACCGCTGTGCGCTGCTACATCGTACCCTACCGCTGTGCGCTGCTACATCGTACCCTACCGCTGTGCGCTGCTACATTGTACCCTACCGCTGTGCGCTGCTACATTGTACCCTACCGCTGTGCGCTGCTACATCATACCCTACCGCTGTGCGCTGCTACATCGTACCCTACCGCTGTTCGCTGCTACATTGTACCCTACCGCTGTGCGCTGCTACATCGTACCCTACCGCTGTGCGCTGCTACATCGTACCCTACCGCTGTGCGCTGCTACATCATACCCTACCTCTGTGCGCTGCTGCATCGTACCCTACCTCTGTGCACTGCTACATTGTAGCCTGGAGTCACATGTTCCCCCGTACCTACAAGTATCGGCTTCTTCGCTCCTCTCCAAAGTGACGAAACTTCCACTTTATCAAGAAGCTTCCACATTTCTACCACTTCTTCTTCCAGATTTACACACAGACTTCTAGATCCTTCCCCTGGTGCCGGGTCACCAACCTCTCTACACAAGGAATAGATAACCAGCGTGCCAGAGCACAGTGCTGTGTCGTAGTGTCAGTGCCCAGTGATGCGTTATAGCGCCAGAGCACAGTGCTGCGTCGTAGCCCCAGTGCACAGTGCTGCGTCTTAGTGTCAGTGCACAGTGCTGTGTCATAGTGCCAGCGCACAGCTCTGCATCGTAGCGCCAGTGCACAGCTCTGCGTCGTAGCGCCAGTGCACAGTGCTGCATTGTAGCGGCAGTGCACAGTGCTGCGTCATAGCGGCAGTGCACAGTGCTGCGTCATAGAGTCAGTGCACAGTGCTGCATCGTAGAGCATGTGCACAGTGCTGTGTCGTAACGTCAGTGCACAGTGCTGCGTCGTAGAGCATGTGCACAGTGCTGTGTCGTAACGTCAGTGCACAGTGCTGCGTCGTAGAGCATGTGCACAGTGCTGTGTCGTAGCGTCAGTGCACAGTGCTGCGTCGTGGCGTCAGTGCACAGTGCTGCGTCATAGCGGTAAAGCACAGTGCTGCGTCATAGTCAGTGCACAGTGCTGCGTCGTAGAGCAAGTGCACAGTGCTGCGTCGTAGAGCAAGTGCACAGTGCTGTGTCGTAGAGCATGTGCACAGTGCTGCGTCAGTGCACAGTGCTGCGTCGTAGCGTCAGTGCATAGTGCTGCATCATAGTCAGTGCACAGTGCTGTGTCGTAGCGTCAGTGCACAGTGCTACGTCGTACCGCCAATGCACAGTGCTGCGTCGTAGTGTCAGTGCACAGTGCTGCGTCGTAGTGTCGGTGCACAGTGCTGCGTCGTATCGTCAGTGCACAGTTCTGCGTCGTAGCGTCAGTGCATAGTGCTGCATTGTAGCGGCAGTGCACAGTGCTACATCGTACCGCCAATGCACAGTGCTGCGTCGTAGTGTCAGTGCACAGTGCTGCGTCGTAGTGTCAGTGCACAGTGCTGCGTCGTAGAGCATGTGCACAGTGCTGTGTCGTAACGTCAGTGCACAGTGCTGCGTCGTAGAGCATGTGCACAGTGCTGTGTCGTAGCGTCAGTGCACAGTGCTGCGTCGTAGAGCATGTGCACTGACACTACGACGTAGAGCATGTGCACAGTGCTGCGTCGTAGCGCCAGTGCACAGTGCTGCGTCATAGCATCAGTGCATAGTGCTGCATTGTAGCAGCAGTGAACAGTGCTGCATCCAGCATCAGTGCACAGTGCTACGTCGCACCGCCAATGCACAGTGCTGCGTCGTAGTGTCAGTGCACAGTGCTGCATCGTAGTGTCAGTGCATAGTGCTGCATTGTAGCAGCAGTGCACAGTGCTGCATCCAGCATCAGTGCACAGTGCTACGTCGCACCGCCAATGCACAGTGCTGCATCGTAGTGTCAGTGCACAGTGCTGCATCGTAGTGTCAGTGCACAGTGCTGCGTTGTATCATCAGTGCACAGTGCTGCGTCATAGCACCAGTGCACAGCTCTGCGTCGTAGCGGCAGTGCACAGTGCTGCGTCGTAGAGTCAGTGCACAGTGCTGCGTCGTAGAGCATGTGCACAGTGCTGTTTTGTAGCATCAGTGCACAGTGCTGCGTCGTAGTCTTCACTGGTATTCGTTTTCTGCACTCATGGTTGTACCGTTACTGGCAAGCTAAAGCCATCGTTCTTCTATAATAATAATTGGTCATCGTGAGGTTCTTCTGTCATTAACACTACAACTATGCATCTATAAAAATGTATTAACTGGGGCCCACTAAACATGTCCAACCCCAAGGCATAGAACTCAGATCAGCCCCAAGGCATAGACCTCAGATCAGCCCCAAGGCATGCACCTCAGATCAGCCCCAAGGCATGCACCTCAGATCAGCCCCAAGGCATGCACCTCAGATCAGCCCCAAGGCACGCACCTCAGATCAGCCCCAAGGCATGCACCTCAGATCAGCCCCAAGGCATGCACCTCAGATCAGCCCCAATGCATGCACCTCAGATCAGCCCCAAGGCACGCACCTTAGATCAGCCCCAAGGCATAGACCTCAGATCAGCCCCAAGGCATGCACCTCAGATCAGCCCCAAGGCATGCACCTCAGATCAGCCCCAAGGCATGCACCTCAGATCAGCCCCAATGCATGCACCTCAGATCAGCCCCAATGCATGCACCTCAGATCAGCCCCAATGCATGCACCTCAGATCAGCCCCAAGGCATGCACCTCAGATCTGCACCAATGCATGCACCGTAGATTAGCCCCAAGGCATGCACCGTAGATCAGCCCCAAGGCATGCACCTCAGATCAGCCCCAAGGCATGCACCTCAGATCAGCTCCAAGGCATGCACCTCAGATCAGCCCCAATGCATCCACCTCAGATCAGCCCCAATGCATGCACCTCAGATCAGCCCCAATGCATGCACCTCAGATCAGCCCCAATGCATACACTTCAGATCAGCCCCAATGCATGCACCTCATATCAGCCCCAATGTATGCATTTCAGACCTCCAAAACTGCTCCAAATGCATGCACTTAAAATCTAAGATCAGCCCCAGTGCATGCATGGTAGACCTCATCACACCCCAATGAAGGCATTTCACACTTCAGATCAGCCCTACTGCATGCTTCGTCGACCTCAGATTAGCCCAAATCCATGCACCTTAGACCTCATCTCATCCCCTCGGCATGCACTTCAGACCTCAGATCAGCAACAGTGCATGCAATTTATGTCTCAGAGCAGCCCCAGTGCGTGCAGTGCAGTGCAGACCTTGAATTATCCTTAATGCAGCAATGCTCCAACGCATGCATACAATTCAGACCTCAGATAAGCCTAAATTCGTGCGATTCCGATTCCAGCTCAGCCCCAACGCATGCACATCAGACCTCAGAACAGCCCCAATGCATAACCTCCTCGCATGCTTTGGGCCGTCATGGAAGTGGGTGGGCCAGGCTTTGTAAATGACAGCCTTACAGTCATTGGCACTGTCACCTGCTCTGTTGGATATCTGTAGAGTGAGCAGTGCAGTCAGCAGCTCTGCTAAACATCTGCTGGGATTGCACCGGGAGCCGGCTGCGCTGTGAGCAGTCAGGCTGCACTGAGCGACGGTAAAGCGCAGCTGCTTTGCTGCATGACCAAGCAGGAAGCACAGCATGTGTCCATAGCTCGGATCCAGAGAAAACATAACTTCAAACAGACCAACGCCTTGTTTTCTGATCGGAGCAGACTGCGCTTTCCGGTCGGCGCACGGCGTTGCGCCTCCTCCAGTGCTCGTTGTCGGTGAAAGCTGAGAGCACTTCATTATTCCTAATATTATTATTATCCATAAGAGCGATCAGCGGCGGATTGTGCGAAAATTAGCATCCATTGTGTCAGGCGGTTTATCGCTCTCGCGCTGCGACGACTAAGCGCCCACCATTGACGCCGGGGATAATACCGCCGCATTATTTTCTGGTACCGCTTGTACCATGCTCAACAGATGATTATTAATGTCTATTTCAGGGCTGCTGCTGTGACGTCAGAGATCCAATTATTGGCTTTCTCCTGTGTAGAACCCGTGGATGAGGGGAGCGGTAACATTGATACTCCCACGTCTGAGAGCGCCAGTTCTTCCGCTGCTATAGATAATCCAGTAAATGGCCCGGCCGGCGGGGGGGCCAGAGATGAGCTGTGCAGGATTGCGCTCATATAAAATGTTATAATCCACTGTGACCCCACTGGGAAGATTTTCCCTCACTTCCTGCCCCTGTGACCCCCATAGAAGAAATGAGGGGGGGTTCATTGTCGCTGAAGTCAATAAAAACATTAGCAGACCCTTACCCACTCTAATGAGGATATTTGTTCTTTGCTCCCCATTGGTCTGTTAAATAGACCTATGAACGTGTTTTTATTATATTCCTTCAATAAGTGCAAAAATCCCTGTTGATCCTGCCAGAAATCTCGGGAGCAGATTAGAGTGAGTGCAGGAAGTTAGGAGCAGTGACCGATAATGAGGAGGAGGAGCAGTGACCGATAATGAGGAGGCGGAGCCCTGACTGATAATGAGGAGGCGGAGCCCTGACTGATGAGGAGGCGGAGCCCTGACTGATGAGGAGGCGGAGCCCTGACTGATGAGGAGGCGGAGCACTGACTGATAATGAGGAGGCGGAGCATTGACTGATAATGAGGAGGCAGAGCCCTGACTGATAATGAGGAGGCAGAGCACTGACTGATGAGGAGGAGGCAGAGCACTGACTGATGAGGAGGCGGAGCACTGACTGATGAGGAGGCGGAGCACTGACTGATAATGAGGGGGCGGAGCCCTGACTGATAATGAGGAGGTGGAGCACTGACTGATGTGGAGGCGGAGCCCTGACTGATAATGAGGGGGCGGAGCCCTGACTGATAATGAGAAGGCGGAGCACTGACTAATAATGAGGAGGTGAAGTCCTGACTGATGAGGAGGTGGAGCCCTCACTAATAATGGCAGAGAGTGGGAGTGATGGTCACTGTCTGCAGTGATACAATATATCTGATTGATTGACATATTGATAAACTATCACATCTATTAATGGTCCAGAAGAACCGATCAGCAGTCCCCTTTCCCACTTCCTCTGATCAGTGAAATGTTGGGTTACGGTGCAGCGATGTCGCAGTTCTCGCTCTGCTGCAGGATGTGCTGACCACAGGCTGATGATAAATGGAGAAGTGTGAGAAGTGCGGTTTCCTCTGGATGGTGATGGAAGGATGAGCACAGCTGGGGGATCGATGCAATGTCAGCGTGTTCATACATCGAATAAAAAGACATCTTTGTAAGGAATGGGGGTACACTTGTCAGTATGGGGGAGGGGTGCAGGATGAGGATGAAAGGACAGTGTCTGTGTACCTGGTAACAGCCAATCACAGCAGTGGCATCTGGAATCTGAAGATTTCCTCCATTAGTTCTGCCTTTTTAGCTGCATTGTACCCTCAGGCTGGCGGAATCCAGCTCTATTCACCATGGCTCTGTCCAGACGCTGAGTGATGCCAGGCTCTGTCATTCATGCTTCTGGAAGAGACCACCCAGGAGAGGTTACCCCGACATAACGTACAGGTTTAAGGTCTGAGGAACATACAGGTCTGAGGAACATACAGGTCTGAGGAACATACAGGTCTGAGGAACATACAGGTCTGAGGAACATACAGGTCTGAGGAACGTACAGGTCTGAGGTCTGTGGAAAGAACAGGTTTAAGGCCTGAGGAACATACGGGTCTAAAGTCTGAGGAACGTACAAGTCTGAGGAACTTATTGGTCTGAGGAACATATGGGTCTAAGGCCTGAGGAAGGAACGGGTCTGAGGCCTGAGGAAGGTACGGGTCTGAGGCCTGAGGAATGTACGGGTCTGAAGCCTGAGGAAGGTACGGGTCTGAGGCCTGAGGAATGTACGGGTCTGAAGCCTGAGGAAGGAACGGGTCTGAGGCCTGAGGAATGTACGGGTCTGAGGCCTGAGGAACGTACGGGTCTGAAGCCTGAGGAAGGTACGGGTCTGAGGCCTGAGGAATGTACGGGTCTGAGGCCTGAGCAGCGTACGGGTCTGAGGCCTGTGGAAGGTACGGGTCTGAGGCCTGAGCAGCGTACGGGTCTGAGGCCTGAGGAATGTACGGGTCTGAAGCCTGAGGAAGGTACGGGTCTGAGGCCTGAGGAATGTACGGGTCTGAAGCCTGAGGAAGGAACGGGTCTGAGGCCTGAGGAATGTACGGGTCTGAGGCCTGAGGAAGGTACGGGTCTGAGGCCTGAGGAAGGTACGGGTCTAAGGCCTGAGGAAGGAACGGGTCTGAGGCCTGAGGAAGGAACGGGTCTGAGGCCTGAGGAAGGTACGGGTCTGAGGCCTGAGGAACGTACGGGTCTGAGGCCTGAGGAAGGTACGGGTCTGAGGCCTGAGGAAGGTACGGGTCTGAGGCCTGAGGAAGGTACGGGTCTGAGGCCTGAGGAACGTACAGGTCTGAGGCTTGAGGAACATAATAAGGGTTCTTATATACCCTGTGCTGGCAGCACCTTGGAGAGTCAGACTTCTGCTCTCACACTAGGGTCTCCGTGGTCTGACACGACCCCCCCGGCACACTGCTCCAATCAGCAGCCCAGCTCAGTGAGCTAGAGTACTCCTGATTGGAGCAGTGTACAAGGGGCGTGTCCGACTGCTGGAGACTCGGGGGAGAGAGCTGAGGTCTGACTCTCCAAGGTGCTGACAGCACAAGGTATATTAATCCCGGGATTAAATAACAAGGTAGCAGCATATTCATTCCTGTCTATGTAGCCTGGCTATTACAGTTATAAATAAGAGGTGAATTGATCTTGCTTGGGAAACTTTTCTGCAGCAGCCTAGTGCAGGCAGAGGGCCATTCCTGGTCCAGAACTTCCTGCGATATCATTCCTGGCGGTGGGAATCGGCTCCCTGCTTCTGACATTCGGAAAAAAACAAGTGCTGTGACGTCTGCTTAATGCCCCCATTGTTCCAGCAGCTGTTCACCCGCAGCCTGTGACACCGAGAAATATTTCACACAGCTGGATGGAGAGAGGAGACCCCTGTGTGCTGTGCCAGGGACATACGAAAGGAGCACGTAGGTAGGGGGAGGGGTGAGAGAAAAGAGGGTACACCCAATACTGACCCCTGTGTGCTGTTCCAGGGACATACATGGGGAGCATGTCCAGTGTGGGGGAGGGGGGAGAGAAAAGGGGGTACTCTCAATACTGACCCCTGTGTGCGCTGTGCCAGGGACATACAAGGGGAGCACGTAGGTTGGAGGAGGGGTGAGAGAAAAGGGGGTACTCCCAATACTGACCCCTGTGTGCTGTGCCAGGGACATACAAGGGGAGCACGTAGGTTGGAGGAGGGGTGAGAGAAAAGGGGGTACTCCCAATACTGACCCCTGTGTGCTGTGCCAGGGACATACAAGGGGAGCATGTCCAGGGTGGGGGAAGGGTGAGAGAAAGGGGGTACTCCCAATACTCTGACTATTCAGACCTTTCCATTTTTTTGTAGTAATGCTGTGGAACGATGAGTGGCGCTCTAAGTTCTTGCTGGTACTCCCAATTACTAGGCACACCTCCATTGCTCAGAGGAGCCCCATGAGACGATCGATGATGAATGCACTTCTGTGGGGCTCCATGTTCTTCTACCTGAATAATTCCATATAGCAATTACCTGTCATATATTCACCCCAGACCAACGCTGCCACTTATTTTTACACCAATATGAAGGAAGCAGCCATGGTGTCCATAGCAACCTCTCTAATGGGTTTTCTATTTCTCTTTCTGAAAGCTGATGTTTAATCTGCTTATTATTTCCTTTCCCAGGTTCCCTCCCTCACCAACATGCTGACGACCTTACTAAATAAAACCTTTCCATTTTCATTCCATTCCTTTATTTCAGACTAAGTGACATCATCACTGGGTCTCTGTGCTTCTCTATGCAATGCAGGAAGATCATGGCTGGTGGAAGAGGGGCCAGCAGGGGGCGGTACACAGCTTCCTGGTAACATCTCAGCACCCTGCCTCAGTACTCCTCTCAAGAGCCCTCAGTCCTGATGCAAGCAGTGGGAGGAGTTATGAAAATATCAGAATGTCTTGATGGGTGGATTTCAGCCTATGCCTACTGTATTTGCATGAAGACCATCCCAAGTAATGTCCACGTGTGATGCTGAGCCTCCATGATGGAAACAACTTAAATCCAATGAATGGAAGGGGCGGGCCAGAGACAGTCAGGCTGGGGAAGAAAGAGCTAGATGATGCTGGATGCCCTCCAGCCACTGAATGAGTGAGGACAATGAGGACACATGTCAAATTTTTTTGGCCAGTAAAGGGGTGAAGATGGTGGTCAGGGTTAAAGCAAAATGTTGTCTTCTCACTATCTACATAACAGAGAACATACGGATCTAAGGTCTGAGAAACATATGGGTCTAAGGTCTGAGAAACGTACGGGTTCAAGGCCTGAGGAACGTACGGGTCTAAAGGTTTGAGAAACATACGGGTTCAAGGCCTCAGAAACGTACAGGTCTAAGGTCTGAGAAACATACGGGTCGTTCGCCTGAGGAACATATGGGTTCAAGGCCTGAGGAACGTACAGGTCTAAGATCTGAGGAACATATGGGTCTAAGGTCTGAGAAATGTACTGGTTTAAGGTCTGAGAAACATACGGGCCTAAGGCCTGAGGAACATATGGATCGAAGGCCTGAGGAACGTACGGGTCTAAGGCCTGGGGAACGTCCTGGTCTAAGGCCTGAAGAACATCCTGGTCTAAGGCCTGAGGAACGTCCTGGTCTAAGGCCTGAGGAACGTCCTGGTCTAAGGCCTGAGGAACGTCCTGGTCTAAGGCCTGAGGAGCGTCCTGGTCTAAGGCCTGAGGAACGTCCTGGTCTAAGGCCTGAGGAACGTCCTGGTCTAAGGCCTGAGGAACGTCCTGGTCTAAGGCCTGAGGAACGTCCTGGTCTAAGGCCTGAGGAACGCCCTAGTCCAAGGCCTGGGGTACATACGGGTCTAAGGCCTGGGGTACATATGGGTCTAAGGCCTGAGGAACGTCCTGGTCTAAGGCCTAAGGAACGTCCTGGTCTAAGGCCTGAGGAACGTCCTGGTCTAAGGCCTGAGGAACGTCCTGGTCTAAGGCCTGAGGAACGTACGGGTCTAAGGCCTGAGGAACGTACGGGTCTAAGGCCTGAGGAACGTACGGGTCTAAGGCCTGAGGAACGTACGGGTCTAAGGCCTGAGGAACATACCGGTCTAATACTGATCACCAAGAAAAGTCAACCAGTTTTCTTTTATGGACAAATCTCACAAGAAAAGTCTATCTGTGGAGCACAACATTTTCGGATGTAGAATTCTTCTTCCTCTATTATTCTCTCCTCAGTTGGTTGTTGTAGACATGCACTTCTCATCTCAGGAGGCATCAATTCATGTCACCTGATATCATGGAATGGGGACTTCTCAAATCAATCCTATTTTCAGTAAAGAAAACTCTTCCTGTTCCATAATGATCTGTGATAGTAATTGTATAGCTACATCGTTTGAGTGTTATTTTTTTATAGTTTTATTGATATATAATAGATGGCTGTTCACTGCTGAGTCGTTGGTCAGAGAGGTTTAATGCTGAGTTCTCCCGGCTCAGAATTTGAGAGGTGCAGGTCATTCTCCTTGTCGGGGCTCAGAATTTAGGAGGTGCAGGTTGTTCTCCTTGTCGGGGCTCAGAATTTGGGAGGTGCAGGTTGTTCTCCTTGGCCGGGCTCAGAATTTGGGAGGTGCAGGTTGTTCTCCTTGTCCGGGCTCAGAATTTGGGAGGTGCAGGTTGTTCTCCTTGTCCGGGCTCAGAATTTGGGAGGTGCAGGTTGTTCTCCATGTCCAGGCTCAGAATTTGGGAGGTGCAGGTTGTTCTCCTTGTCCGGGCTCAGAATTTGGGAGGTGCAGGTTGTTCTCCTTGTCCGAGCTCAGAATTTGGGAGGTGCAGGTTGTTCTCCTTGTCCGGGCTCAGAATTTGGGAGGTTGTTCTCCTTGTCCGGGCTCAGAATTTGGGAGGTGCAGGTTGTTCTCCTTGGCCAGGCTCAGAATTTGGGAGGTGCAGGTGATAGTTGGATGGTTCTGATGGTCACATTTGGATTTTGCTTGTAATCTTCCTCTGCTGACAGCCTCATTGCTGGCTCAGATCTGGCCATGAAGTGGTCGTTGTGGTCGGTTTCCTGCACTGTACACAGAAGGATATAGTCTGGCATTGCGCTGAGTTCTGGGTTTCCTGGAAGGATTTGTGTTGGACACACCCGGAGTGTCTGTCACCTCACAGAGTGGATGTGTCACCCGTCTGATGTCCTGTTAGACGGAGGGTAGCAGCTCAGGCCTATGGGGTCCCCACCCTCTCCTAGTGTAGAAGTTGTCGGATGCACCTGGATCATCTCCATCAATATCACAGTGACCCCTTCCCTACCCATAAAACAAGAAATCTGAACTCCAGACAAAAAATGTTAATTTGAATTTATTCCTCAATAGCCGCAGAGGATATAAATCCAATGTGTGAGCATCAAGAGACTTTACAAACCCAGGAATTGTGTGGCAAAAGTGGCAGTGACGTCATCAGGGGGCTGTACAGGGTGCACGTTGGGTGAGAAGACTTGGCTCACCATCGATGTTCCAATTCATCCCAAAGATGCTCAGTATGGTTGAGGTCCCATTCTATGAAGGACAACCACGTTCCTTCATACTAAACTGGTCAGACTATGTCTCTATGGCGCTAGCTTCGTACACAGGGGGGTCACGGTGGAACCGAAAAGGGTCGTCACAAAGCTGGACGAGCCCAATTGTCTACAATGTCTTTGTATGATGGAGGATTACCAAGACCCTTCACTGGAGACGCCTGACCTCCATCATTGGGAGGGGTCCTCATACTTCTGGTCATATAGGGTGTAGACTCTACATGGCAGGGGATGTGGACATCTCTGTGTATAAGGAGTAGCGGGATGGGGTGAGCGACACGACGGGGGTGGGCTGGAGATGTGAGTGGAGGGGAGGGGGGCTTTCTCTCTCCAGGTGGGAGGTAATTGTTGGATGATGCTGGTGGCGATGTGAGAGGCTCTTTATTACATTGGAGAGGAGGGGGAGGGGATACTCGGGGGGGGGGGGGGGT
>BLSH010355438.1:483709-495572 GCA_018402905.1 Glandirana rugosa | reverse complement strand
CGAGGACAGATTAGACCAGGATCATTCACACATACGTCTCGGCGACTATTCCCCCATGGTGGTCCGGAGGGACATGTCCCGGGCCCGGGGTAGTCAAGTCGCCCCCAGGCCCGTAGTCCCCCTTAACTTAACACCTGTCCTCCCCCACTAGCCACGCCGTTAATGTCCCTGGCTAGGGGACGTACAGAGAGGGACGACATAGACTTTCGAAGACTCAAGAGGAGGAGAGGGAGGGTGACCGAAAGTCGACGATGTCCCTCTCAGTATATCCCCTAACGAAAGACATTAACGGAGTGGGGCGGGGGGGCGTAATTGCCGCACCGATCACCCCCTCCTGTCCACAATTCAATTCCCCCTGATGCCCGGACCCCCGCTGAACTGATGGGGCCCGGGCCCTGTACAGGGAGGCCTGGTGGTACCCCCTTATCAGCGGCTCTGCATACACACTTACTAGGACCAGATTAGACAGGAGCCAGTTATCCTACCAGCATGTCTTTGGAGTGTGGGAGCAACCTGGAGGAAACCCACAAAAGCACAGGGAGAACATGCAAACTCCATGCAGATAGTGCCCTGGTTAGGATTTGAACCGAGGACCCCAGCGCTGCAAGTCAGGAGTGCTAACCATAGTACTTTTCTAATTATAATCGCTTCCTGTATCTGGATCCTCTCTCCTGCACCGTCTGTCAGCAGATCAGCCCTTGCAGGTCCGAGCTCCCGAGGTCTAATTGACTTTACAGGTTTAAATTTCCAGTAATCAATCATTAATTGGCTGCGTCGTGCCGCCGCGCTGCGACTGTTAATACGGCGGGTGTCCTTGTGTTATCTCATTACACGGCGGCGCTCTGTGACAGGTGAAAGCGGAGACTCCCAATCCATGTAATTATATGAGATGCCGGCTTTGTCACCATCTGTGCGTGTTTTGTGTGAAGTGCGCTCGGCACGGCGTGCGTCCTCCACAGTTTCCTCTGATTGTATAGAGGCGTTTGGACATCACTACGTCCGCTCACACCAATCACGCCGCAGAGCCGCTCTAAGCTAATAAATGGGCTTTTCATAGACATCTGCTTTATGTCATATAATACGATCACAGCAAAATCGCTTCCAGCCTCCTCCGCTGCGATAACAGACGCATCAACTTACCTCCTAATGTCCTCTTCCTCCACTTATATAGGAGGGGTGAGAGCAACCAACTGCCATTTTAACCCCTTCCTGCCAACATTACACATACAGAGCAGCCTCATTAAAGTGGGCAAATTTATGGGGCATCACATATGCAGTTGTGGTGAAAAGTTTGCCCCCCCCCCCCTTAGAGAATTGGTAATATACAGGATGGACCGTTTCTATAGAAAACAGGAGTGGGACCCCAAAACCCGTTTCTTGTATTTCTTATGGGATTCCTATTCTGTAACTGGAGGTGATAACAGAATGGACCAATCAATGTCCCACACACCGACAGCCACTGCTGCTAAGCAGTGCCACCTACCAGTGCCACCTACCAGTGCCCATTAGTACTGCTAAGCAGTGCCCATCAATGCCACCTACCAGTGCCCATCAGTACTGCTAAGCAGTGCCCACCAGTGCCACCTACCAGTTCCCATCAGTACTGATAAGCAGTGCCCATCAGGGCCACTTATCAGTGCCCATCAGTGCTACCAATCAGTTCCCATCAGTGCCACCTATTAGTGCCACCTACCAGTACCCATCAGTACCCTTCAGTGCTGCCTATCAGTGCCACCTATCAGTGCCCACCAGTACTGCTAAGCTGTGCCGACCAGTGCCACCTACCAGTGCCCACCAGTACCACCTACCAATGCCCACCAGTGCCAGCTACCAGTGCCCATCAGTACTACTAAGCAGTGCCTACCAGTACCACCTACCAGTGCCACTTATCAGTGCCCATCATTGCTACCAATCAGTTCCCATCAGTGCCTCATCATCAGTGCCGCCTATCAGTGCCCTTCAGTGTTGCCTATCAGTGTCGCTTATTAGTGCCCATCAGTGCCACCTATCAGTGCCCATCAGTCCCGCCTTATCAGTGCCGCCTCAGTGCCACCTATCAGTGCCTATCAATGCAGCCTATCAGTGCCCATCAGTTCCACCTATCAGTGCAGCCTCATCAGTGTCTCCTCATCAGTGCCCATCAGTGCCGCCTATCAGTACCCATCAATGAAGGAGAAAAATTACCTGTTTGTAGAATTTTATAACAAACTATGGAAACTTTTTTTTTCTAAATTTTCGGTCTTTTTTCGTTTCTTTAGCAAATAAAAAAACCCAGTGGTGATTAAATGCCACCAAAAGAAAGCTTCATTTGTGGGAAGAAAATGATAAAAATATAATATGGGTACAGTGTAGCATGACCGCGCAATTGTCACTCAAAGTGTGACAGCACTGAAAGCTGAAAATTGGCCTGGGCAGGAAGGGGGGTATAAGTGCCAAGTGAGTTTTGGATGGATAAAATATCAAGTTGCACACGATACAATGTTTTACTACCCCAGAAGAGTTGGCGGAAGGCACACGCAGGGTCCTCTCCTCGCTGTAGAATAAATAGGTTAGTGTTCCGGTCTGAGCTTCCATAGGAGAGATTCACCATCATTTCCTGTCCTCCCGATTCCCTGTTACTGGGACAGGAAGTGCAGGAATATCTCCCCAATAGAGACACAGACATGAAGATGGCCTTCTCCCCCCAATGGCTGATGCTGGGTTGGGGTTTGTTGTTTATGGGGGGGATTGTGATTGTATGAACGTCTCATCCATGGTGCCGTTTCTCTCTCTCCCGCAGCCGATTATCACAGTAACGGTTACACCGTCACCAACGGCTGGAAGATCCACAACACTGCCAAGAACAAATGGTTCGTCTGCATGGCCAAAACCGCCGAGGACAAGCAGAAGTGGATGGACGCCGTCCTGAGGGAGCGTGAGCAGCGAGAGAGTGAGTGCAAACCCAATCATTGGCCGGTGTGGCATCCTGTTAGCAGCTAGCAATTGCACACAATGCGGTTCCATTCAAAAAAATAAGCCCTCCTTCCAGCTACAATGGTAAGAGGAGCCGCTTTGTAATGTTCCGGGTGGAGTTTCTAGATGCTGATGTATGACGGGAAGTATCTTTGATCTCGCTGGGTACATAGTTCTGCGGGTTCGGTAAATGCTCCACTTGAATCTGCTCAGTCAGCGGATGGGAGGGGGGGGCTCAGCATTACTCTGCATTAGGCCCGAATTCCTGATGTATATTGATTGCAGAAGATACATAATTAATGCCACGATGGAGAAGGAGATGGAAGATGCTTTCACGGGTGACTTCTGGCGTCCGCCATCTTTCCACCCTGACTGTGCGATGTGGGCGATCTTCTGCCAACTTTCCAGTGGAATGAAGTCTATAGATTTGTTTGGTTTGATACAGGGAGATATTTAATTATAGGGTGGTCATACTGGGATGGAGGTTTGAGCCGACTGGGCAACATTAGGCGGGTTGTTTCTGCTTTAAAGGAAATGGCGGCGGATGTGGATGGAACTGGAGTACCAACTACCCGAAGACGGTACAGGGCCAAATGCTCTTCATGAGGTCAGGAGGAACGTTTCCATACTATTTAATGCAATATTGTCCCTGGGATGGGAAGGGGGAACGTATTGCCTCGTTTAATACCGATTGATCTTCAATTATGGATATCTAGCGCTCGAGTGAACTATCTCAAGGCAATACTGGACCTGGCATGGGACTCTGGCAGTGTTAAAGAAGGCAATACAACCCCCTGCCTTCCCAGAGATCAAACTATTAATGGGTGTGCATCTCTCTTTTTTTTGTGCGTACATACATACAGTAACTGAACTTTAATTATGGGTATCTAGTACTAGAGTGAACTATCTCAAGGCAGTATAGGCCCTGCAACAGGACTCCGGTAAGGGAGGGGGGTCGTATTGCCTCATTTAATACTGATTGATTTTCAGTTATGGGTATCTAGTGCTAGAATGAGCTATCTCAAGGCAACATTGTCCTTGGGAAAGGACTCTGGGAAGGGACGGGGTTGTATTGCCCCTTTAATGCTACCAATTGAACTTCATTTATGGGTACCTAGTGCTAGAATGAGCTATCTCAAGGCAATATTGGCCCTCCTACAGAACTCTGGGAAGGGAGAGGGTTGTATTGCCTCATTTAATACTGATTGATCTTCAGTTATGGGTATCTCGTGCTAGAATGAGCTATGTCAGGGCAACATTGTCCTTGGGAAAGGACTCTGGTAAGGGACGGGGTTGTATTGCCCCTTCAAAACTACTATTTGATCTTCATTTATGGGTACCTAGTGCTAGAATGAGCTATCTCAAGGCAACATTGGCCCTGGGAGGGGATTCTGGGAAGGGATGGGTTTGTATTGCCCCTTTAGTACTACTAATTGATCTTCATTTATGGGTATCTAGTGCTAGAGTGAACTATCTCAAGGCAATATTGGCCCTCCTACAGAACTCTGGGAAGGGGGGGTGGGGGTTAGGGGTTGCATTACCTCCTTTATTACTGCCGGAGATCAACCTAATAATAGGTGTGCATCTCTCTTTTTTTTGGCATAGTTAAATTGCGTACATACATAACTAAACTTCAGTTATGGGTAGCTAGTGCTAGAGCAAACTATCTCAAGACAATATTGGGCCTGGGATTGGACTCTGGGAAGGGACGAGGTTTGATTACCTCCTTTTAACACTGCTGGAGATCAACTTATTAATGGATGTGCATCTCTCTTTTTTTTTCGGCATAGGTAAAGTGCGTACATACATAATGGAACTTCAGTTATGGGTATCTCGTGCTAGAATGAGCTATCTCAAGGCAACATTGTCCTTGGGAAAGGACTCTGGGAAGGGATGGGGTTGTATTGCCTCATTTAATGCTACTAATTGATCTTCATTTATGGGTATCTAGTGCTAGAATGAACTATCTCAAGGCAATGTTGGCCCTGGGACAGAACTCTTGTTGGGGGGGTCGTATTGCCCTTTTAATACTGACTGACCTTCAGTTATGGGTATCGAGTGGTAGATTGAACTATCTCAGTGTAATATTGTCCCTGGGACGGGACTCTGGGAAGGCAGGGGGTTGTATTGCCTTCTTTAACACTGCCAGAGATCAACCTATTAATGGGTGTGCATCTCTCTTTTTTTTTGTGCGTACATACATACAGTAACTGAACTTTAATTATGGATATCTAGTGCTAGAGTGAACTACCTCAAGGCAATATTGGCCCTCCAACAGAACTCTGGGAAGGGAGAGGGTCGTATTGCGTCATTTAATACTGATTGATCGTCAGTTATGGGTATCTAGTGCTAGAATGAGCTATCTCAAGGCAACATTGTCCTTGGGAAAGGACTCTGGGAAGGGACGGGTTGTATTGCCCCTTTAATACTACTAATTGATCGTCATTTATGGGTATCTAGTGCTAAAGTGAATTATCTCAAGGCAGTATTGGCCCTGGGACGGGACCTTGGCAAGGGGGGGGGTCGTACTGCTTCCTTTAATACTGATTTATCTTCATTTATGGATATCTAGTGCTAGAGTGGACTATCTCAAGGCAATCAAAGAAAATATGAGAGTTTGGGGACTTTAAACTTTTTCTTTTTCATCCTTTCTTCGATATTCTTACTGACTGGGATGTTGGTGCCATTTATTGCCGTAATTGATGTTTCTGGACTTGCCCAGATAACTATAATCACTTTTATCTCAAGGCAATATTGGCCCTGGGATGGGACTCTGGGAAGGGAGGGGGTTGTATTGCCTCCATTAACACTGCCGGAGATCAACCTATTAATGGGTGTGTCTCTCGCTGAACTTCAGTTTTGAGTATGTAGTGCTGGAATGAGCTATCACAAAGCAACATTGTCCCTAGGAAGGGATGGGTTGTATTGCCCCATTAATACTACTAATTGATCTTCATTTATGGGTATCTAGTGCTAGAGTGATCTCAAGGCAATATTGGCCCTGGGACTGGACCTTGGGAAGGGAGGCGGGGGGGTTGTACTGCCTCCTTTAATACTGATTTATCTTCATTTATGGATATCTAGTGCTAGAGTGGACTATCTCAAGGCAGTCAAAGAAAAGATGGGAGTTTGGGGACTTTAAACTTTTTCTTTTTCATCTTTTTCTTCGATATTCTTACTGAATGGGATGTTTGTGCCCTTTATTGTCGTAATTGATGTTTCTGGACTTGCCCACATAACTATAATCACTTTTATCTCAAGGCAATATTGGCCCTGGGATGGGACTCTGGGAAGGGAGGGGGTTGTATTGCCTCCATTAATACTGCCGGAGATCAACCTATTAATGCATCTCTCTCTTATTTTTTTCCTGGCATAGTTAAAGTCTGTACATGCATACAGTAACTGAACTTCAGTTATGGGTATGTAGTGCTGGAATGAGCCATCTCAAGGCAACATTGTCTCTGTGAAGGGACGGGTTGTATTGCCCCATTATTACTACTAATTGATCTTCATATGGTTATCTAGTGTTTGAGTGAGCGATCTCAAGGCAATATTGGCCCAGGGAAGGGACTCTGGGAAGGGAGGGAGTTGTATTACCTCCTTTAATACTCATTGATCTTCATTTATGGGTATCTGGTGCTAGAGTGAACTATCTCAAGGCAATATAGGCCCTGGGATGGGACTCTGGGAAGGGGGGGGGGGGGTTCTATTGCCTTCTTTAATATTGCTGGAGATCAACCTAATAATGGGTGTACATCTTTCTTTTTTTTTTTCGGCATAGTTAAAATGCATACATATATAACTCAACTTCAATCATAGGTATCTAGTGCTAGAGTGAACTATCTCAAGCCAACATTGGCCCTGGGATGGGACTCTGGGAAGGGATGGGGTTGTATTGCCTCCTTTAATACTCATTGATCTTCATTAACGGGTATCTAGTGCTAGAGTAAACTATCTCAAGGCAAAATTGGCCCTGGGACGGGACTCTGAGAAGGAGGGGTGGGGGGTTTGGGGTTGTATTGCCTCCTTTAATACTGCCAGAGATCATCCTAATAATAGGTGGGCATCTCTCTTTTTTTGGCATAGTTAAAGTGCGTACATACATAACTGAACTTCAGTTATGGGTAGTTTGTGCTAGAGCAAACTATCTCAAGACAATACTGGGCCTGGGATTGGACTCTGGGAAGGGATGAGGTTGGATTACCTCCATTTAACACTGCTGGAGATCAACTTATTAATGGGTGTGCATCTCTCTTTTTTTTTTTTCAGCATAGGTAAAGTGCGTACATACATAATTGAACTTCAATTCTGGGTATCTAGTGTTAGAGTGAACTATCTCAAGGCAATATTGGCCCTGGGACAGAACTCTGGAGGGGGGTTGTATTCCCCTTTTAATACTGATTGATCTTCAGTTATGGGTATCTAGTGCTAGAGTGAACTACCTCAAGGCAATATAGGCCCTGGGATGGGACTTTGGGAAGGGACAGGGTTGTATTGCCCTTTTAATACTGACTGGCCTTAAGTTATGGGTATCTAGTGCTAGAGTGAACTAACTCAAGGCAGGATAAGCCCTGGGATGGGACTTTGGGAAGGGATGGAGTTGTATTGCCTCCTTTTAATACTGACTGACCTTCAGTTATGGGTATTAAGTGTTAGTTTGAACTATCTCAGGGCAATATTCTCCCTGGGACGAGATTCTGGGAAGGGAGGGGGTTGTGTTGCCTTCTTTAATATTGCCAGAGATCAACCTATTAATGGGCGTGCATCCTTCTTTTTTGGCATAGTAAAAGTGCCTACATACATAATTGAACTTCAGTCATGGGTATCAAGTGCATATTAGTCATCAGTTGCTTTGGTGAGGCAGCACAATTTTTTGGTTGTAGTGGGGGGGGGGGGGGTGGTGGATTAGAATTTCTGTGGGGCTTTTACTACTATCCAGTGCTCTCTGTAGTAGATTTATATTCACGTAGGCCCATATCAGATGAGCCACCCTGACATTGGTGACCTCTTACCAGCAGCAGGATTTCCAACAGACCCCCTCACCTTTTCCAATGGAGTTGCTCCCTTGATAGCCAGGCCAGCAAGACCTCATACTATGGCAGGCGAGCATTTCCAGCCCCGGAGGTGCCATTCCATTGGAGGTAGAGGTTCCCTGTTCTGGGCCATTCTGTTTCACGGTCATGGCTGGTTACTTATTCCTTAGACAGTAAGGGGACATCTCTTTCATGGGACGCAGGATAGCAGTAAAAACCCAGCAGGGCTTCCAATCCCTCCCCATGTTATCCACTTTGACTATGGTAATGAGACTGTATGTGGAATCTGTGATCTGGAGGTTCCTGTCCTTGTAGAGGGACTCCGATGACAGAAAAACAGGGAGAACGTTAATGAAATGGATTAATAAAGCTGTCAGAGGGATGCAGTCCATCAGACGGCTCATGGTCGTCCTCCACTGTCATTTCAAGGGACAGTGTAACTCGTCTGGCTCAGTTCTGTACACAGCGTATACATTGTGATTGGGGACGCTGGTGATTATCTCCGGCAGGAAGTGGAGGGTAATTAGCGTTCTGCTAAGTGGTTAATTATAGACACAGAATAGAGCGCCCTGAATTGTGTCACCCTTTATTTTCTAAATACCCTCCCCCCCTTTCCCCAACCCCAGCGTGACGAGGTAATCTAATTGTCCCGGCATTGTACTGAGCCCCATTCATAGTCCTTGTTCATCCCTCCCCCTCTCCATACATTTCCTGGACTTTTGTATCCTCCATCAATGGGACCCCCCGCTGGGTTATTAGAGGACGCAGAGGTCCCACAGACCAGTGCTGCTATAGGATTGGTGGATAGGAGGAGGGGCGGGGCAGTGACCACATCGGGACGGCTGACCTTTTCATTATACGAACTGGAGAACAAATGAAATGGAAACATTTTTATATACATTGGAGATATAATGTGCCTGAAATATGACCTTATATTATCATCTCGCGTGCCCCGGCTCAGCAGGTATCGCTGAAAGGTCTAATCAAGCTAACATGTTTCAGGCATTGGAGGCCAGCTTGGGCATTGTACATGGGAATATAGTCACTCAGGTTGAAAAAAGACAAAAGTCCATCTAGTTCAACCAAAAAAAAAAAGAAAAGAAAAATGATAACCATACAATCCCATATACAATCCTTCACCCACAGTTGATCCAGAGGAAGGCAAAAAAAACCCCAGCAAAGCCAATGATCCAATTTGCTATAACGGGGGAAACAATTCCTTCCTGATCCCCCCGAGAGGCAATCGGATTTTCCCTGGATCAACTTTACCTAAAGATGTTAGTAGCCAGTTATATTATTTACATTAAGGAAAGAATCCAGGCGTTTTTTAAAGCAATCAACCGTGCTGCCCAAAACCACCTCTGGGGGGAGTCTATTCCACATTTTCACAGCTCTTACTGTGAAGAAACCTTTCCGTATTTGGAGATGAAATCTTTTTTCCTCTAGACGTAAAGAGTGCCCCCTTGTCCTTTGTGATGACCTTAAAGTAAATAACTCCACACCAAGTTCACTATATGGACCACTTATGTATTTATACATGATGATCATATCCCCCCTTAATCTCCTCTTCTCAAGAGAGAATAAATTCAGATCCTCTAATCTTTCCTCATAGCTGAGCTCCTCCATGCCTCTTATTAGTTTGGTTGCCCTTCTCTGCACTTTCTCCAGTTCCCTGATATCCTTTTTGAGAACTGGTGCCCAAAACTGAACTGCATATTCCAGATGTGGTCTTACTAATGATTTGAATGAATAGAGACCAGACAGTTCTTCAGCAGTGCCATAGTCCTTAAATACCCTCCACAGAGGGGCCGGGGACACAGGAGGAGGTAGTAGTGAATAGTGGGGGGTCACAGTACTGAGTATATGGTATAGTAGGTGTGTGAATCCGGTGACTGGCTGAACAGAATTATTAAATGTATTGGCAGCTTAACCCGCTCACCTGTATGCAATGCAGCAGCTATTTGCTAGCTTTTAAGCTGAAGTTCAATGGCCGGGACAAGGGGTGGGCAGCAGGTGAAGCTGCCCTGAGCGCAATGGTTTATTGCAAGGATGGGGGGCGCCCTGTGCCAGTTGCTTTTGTTACATGGCTGACAGGAGTAGTGACGGCGATATCACTGCTAACCCTAAGGGAAGGGGTACAGTTTGGTATTTTTGCCCTGGGCACTGGAGAACTTTGTCTCAGAACTGGTCCCATTGCAACCCCCCCATCCCTCCCCCCCTTTCATTAATGACATTGACATACCTTATTTTAGTTTCAGTGATATCATCACTGGGTCTCTGTGCTTCTCTATGCAATGTAGGCAAAGTTGAAAGAACTGAAATCCAATGAATGAAAGGGACGTGCCAGGGACAGTCAGGCTGGGGGGAGGAAAGAACTAGATGATGATGGATGTCCTCCTGCTAGGAGCTCTTTCAGGTTTATGATAGATGCATTGACTATCTCATGATAAGAGAGATGCAGGCTGCTGGACCTTATTCATCTCTTATAGCTGTGCTAATCGCTTCAGTCTGTTTCTAAATGAAAACCATATTGATTGTAGATCTTAAAACAGGGTGTTGGCCGTCCATAGATCTCCCTGCTCTCATCTCAATGCATTGTAGCGATCTGAGTGTTGGCTTGTACATCCCCGGGTATTTACCTACACAGGTGAAAACTAGAAACGAGGAAAGAGAACTGGGGATTGGACTGTCCAGGACCAACGTGTGAGAATAGTACAACTCCTCTAATTGTATAGGGCCAGTTATGTCCTGCTGATGGTTGCGTCTTGGAAAGGAAGTGAACGTCATTGTCCCATATGGGGACGCAGCAATTAAAACCAACAACAGGATCTCTCTCTTCCCCACTCTGTCCAACAAAAAAATAAGGAATTGCTCTGCAAGGAATTGGGTTTTAAAGTGGACCTGTACTCTCCTGGAGAGGAGGTAAGCTTCTGATGTCATCATGTATGCTCTTCTTACCATCTCTAAAAGAGAGGATTCTAATAATGGATTGAGAAATCTACATACAGGTCCCCTTTAATGATGGTACTAAGAAGAAAGACCTGGAGACTTCTCCTGAAGGATCATGGTGGAGCAATGCTTCATCTGATCTCCATACAAGGGATTATAATAATGGAGACGTCTACACACAGGTCTCCTTTAATGAAAGTACCAATGCAATGGTTCTCAACTCCGGTCCTCAGGACCCACTAACAGGCCAGGTGGACATACGTGTGTAGAGACAAAAATATTAGGAGACATATCTCTCCCTCGTAACCGTAACGACGTGTTACTAGGAAGTCCTCTTCAGAGACTCAAAGAGAGTAATCATGTCACCGAGAGTTGAGGCCAGGAGTCCTGGGTGGTTGTCCGGTCTAAAATTCATAATGGAACCCCTCTACGTCTGATCTTATGACGATAGTGACTCGTCGTTTAGTATAGTGGACACTACGTAAAGTCAATAGGACGTTTGGACCGGACAATCACCCAGGACTCCTGGCCTCAACTCTTGGTAACGTAACCATGAAAGTAATTTCCTCTGGACACACATCTGCAGAGGTAATAATATTAGGGAACATACCTCTAGTCTACTTCGTAACGAGGTGGTACTAGGAAGTCCTCTTCAGAGGTCCAGAAAGAAGAATCATGGTAGTAATTTCCCCTGGACATACATCTAAAGAGTTAGGTAATAATCTTAGGAGAGAAAATCTCTACCATTCTTCTCGTATGTACTACTGTAGTCTTCGAATGGAGGAGAGGTCCTCTCATGTCCAGGTGAAATTTTGGGTTAAGGAACGTCTCGTTAAGGAATAAAAAAACAACCTGTCTCACCCCTTCTCTCTCTAGGACAACAACCAAAATTAACGACGCAGGGGTATACCCTGTTACTGTAAGTGAAG
>BLSH010355438.1:472439-483699 GCA_018402905.1 Glandirana rugosa | reverse complement strand
CAGAGAGAGTAACCATGGAAGTATTTTCTTCTGGACATACATCTGCAGAGGTAATAATATTAGGAAACATAGCCCTTCCTCGTAACGAAGCGTTTCTAGGAAGTCTTCAGAAGTCCAGAGAGAAGAATCTTGGAAGTAATTTCCCCTGGACATACGTCTGTAGAGGTAATAATATTAGGAGACATATCTCTACCTCGTAACCGTAACGACGTGTTACTAGGAAGTCTTCAGAGGTCCAAAGAGAGGAATCATGGAAGTAATTTCCCCTGACATACATCTGCAGAGGTAAAAATATTAGGAAACATACCTCTACCTCCAGAGGATTATAATAATGGAGATGTCTGCATACAGGTCCCCTTTAATGAAGGTTCTAAGAAGAGAGACCTGAAGACTTCTGAAGGATCTTTGCGAAGCAATGCTCCTTCCCCATACAAAGGATTATAATAATGGAGACGTCTACATACAGGTCTTCTTTTATGAAGGTACCAATGAGAGAGACCTGGAGACTTCTCCTGAAGGATCATTGCAGAGGGATGCTCCATCTGATCTCCATACAAGGGATTATAATAATGGAGACGTCTACACACAGGTCTCCTTTAATGAAAGTACCAATGAGAGAGACCTGGAGACTTCTGAAGGATTATTGTGCTGCAATGCTCCTTCGCCATACAGAGGATTATAATAATGGAGGTGTCTGCATAAAGGTTCCTTTAATGATGGTACTGAGAAGAGATCTGGAGACTTCTCCTGAAGGATCATTGTGAAGCGATGCTCCATCTCCACACAAAGGATTATAATAATGGAGATGTCTACATACAGTCTCCTTTAATGAAGGTACTAAGGAGAGAGACCTGGAGACTTCTCCTGAAGGATCATTGTGCAGCAATGCCAATGCTCCATCTCTATACTGGGGATAATAATAATGGAGATGTCTGCATACAGCTCCCCTTTAATGATCGTATTAAGAAGAGAGACCTAGAGACTTCCTCTGCAGATCATTGTACACCAATGCTCCATCTCCATACAAAGGATTATAATAATGGAGATATCTCCATACAGGTCCCCTTTAATGAAAGCTCTAAGAAGAGAGACCTGGAGACTTCTGAAGGATCATTGTGCAGCAACGCTCCATCTCCATACAAAGGATTATAATAATGTTGATGTCCACATACAGACCACTTTAATGATAGTACTAAGAAGAGAGACTTGTACTCCATCATATAGAGGATTATAATAACAGAGACATCTACATAAAGGTCTCCTTTTATGAAGGCACTAAGAAGCAGGGCTAGGACAAGGGGGTAGGCAGGAAGGGCGACTGCCCAGGTGCAGTAAACTTATGTGAGAGAGGGGGGCGCCGCAGGGTGAATTCCTGCCCCTGTAGCATTGTAGGTCTTTAAGTTTCATGGAGGGAGGGGGGAATTATATTGGAGACACAATGGGGGTGAGGGGGGAGCTGGAATTGTGGTAGGAGGGAGAATATGGGGAGTTGATAGAAGTTGTGCTAGGAAGGGGTATTTGGGGGAGATGGGAGTATTTGTGCTAGAAGGGTAAATTTGGAGGAGAGAGGATTTGTACTAGGAAGGATGATTTTTCTTTGGAGGGGGAAGGATTTGTGCCAGGAGGGGGGGAATTTGAGATGGGAGAAGGGGGAATTATTGCATTTTTATTTAGGGAAGGGATTTTTGCTGAGACATGATTCTCACACTTTTCAGAGGATGGGAGCACTTTGTCATCTTTGCCCTGAGCACTGAATTACCTTGTCCCAGCACTGCTAAGTAGAGTTACCTGGAGACTTCTCCTGAAGGACCATTGTAGAGCAATGTTCCATCGTAGAAAGGATTAGAATAATGGAGATATCTCCATACAGGTCTCCTTTAATGAAGATACTAAGAAGAGTAACCTGGAGACTTCTCCTGATGGATCATTGTAGAGCAATATTCCATCGTAGAAAGGATTATAATAATGGAGAAGTCTATATACAGTCTCCTTTAATGAAGATACTAAGAAGAGTGACCTGGAGACTTCTCCTGAAGGACCATTGTAGAGCAATATTCCATCGTAGAAAGGATTAGAATAATGGAGACGTCTATATACAATCTCCTTTAATGAAGGTACTAAGAAGAGTAACATGGAGACTTCTCCTGAAGGATCATTGTAGAGCAATATTCCATCATAGAAAGGATTATAATAATGGAGAAGTCTATATACAGTCTCCTTTAATGAAGGTACTAAGAAGAGTGACCTAATGACTTCTCCTTAAGGATCATTGTGCAGCAATGCTCCATCTCCATACAAAGAATTATAATAATGGAGATGTCTACATACAGGTTCCCTTTTAATTAAGGTACTAAGAAGAAAGACCTGGAGACTTCCTCTGCAGATCATTGTGGATCAATGCTTTATCTCTATACAGATAATTGTAGGCCTAGTCTTGAGTCCCGATGAAAAACTTGCTTCTATTTTAGTATTTTTAAGACGGTCTCAGCTCTCGGTAAGATGGTGAATGTAGGATTACGCATTAATTGCTCTGATGTAGATCACATTGATATTCTTAGAGGCGAGAAATCCAATCCGCAGTGACGTTCTGCAAGGTTTTTCTAAGGATGAATTCCAGCCAAATGGCTGACATACATATATGAACTGCTTTACATGCCAAAGTATTCCTATACAGCTATTCCAGCAATTCACACAACCGCCAACACCTCATGCGAGTCACATGGAAGGAGGTAAGGATCTCAGGGGTAGGGTGAGGATCATTCAAGGAGCAAGCTGGAGCTCTGCTTTCGCCCTTCTGACTATGCAGTGTGGCAAGGCAGGGGGTATTTAGCTGCTTTAGATGTTTGAAAGACAATTTAACATCGTCAGGATATCTTTCAGTGGTAACAAATTATTATCTGTTCATCTTTAATTCATCAGAATAGACAAAGCTACTAAGCTAAGAAGCTAAATGTATATACTATATGGCCAAAGGTATGTGGATCTCAATTGACCAAGTTCAGGTGTCCTCAGTGAAGGGTCTTGGTAATGATACATCATACAAAGACATTGTAGACCATTGTACTTCCAGCCTTGTGGCAACAGTTTGGTGAGGACCCTTTACTGTTCCACCATGACTGTTCCCCCGTGTACAAAGCCAGCTCCATAAAGACCTGGTGTGACCAGTACAGTGTGGAGAACCATAAGTGGCCTCTACAAAACCCTGACCTCAACCCTACTGAACACCTTTGGAATGAATAAGAATGCCACATGCAAACCAGGTCTTCTGTATACAACACCAGCTCCATGGTTTGACCAGTACAGTGTGGAGGAACTTGAGTGTCCTGCGCAGAACCCTAACAAACACATTTGGGATGAGTTGGAATGTTGACTGTGAGCCATGTCTTCTCATTCATCATCAGTTCCTGACCTCACAAATGGACACAAATTCCCACAGACACCCGCAAAACTTTGTGGAAAGTCTTCCCAGGAGGATGGAGGCTTCTATGGCATCAGAGAGGGCAACTCCATATTAAAGGCCATAGAGAAGGGGGAGGGTCATAGGGAGGGGGGCAACTCCATATAAAGGTTACTGGGGGTGGGGGCAATTCCATATCAATGGTTATGATTTTGTAAAGGGATGTCCAACAAGCTCATAGAGATCTGATGGTCAGCTGTCCACCAACGTTGGCCATATAGTGTATTTTGATAGACAGACGTTTATTGCACCCTTCCTCAGGTCTTTGTAGACTGTGGGGGCACAGTTGCCGTCTTGTGGTATTTTTTGTTGTTGGTTGTGTTGTTAGGGGCGCAAAGAAAATAAATGATATTTCCACTGTTCCTAAGGGAAGTCAATGTTCTACTCCTTCACAGTGCAACACCAAGTCACGTCTTTTCATTCATCAGAAATACCCGGACTTTTCAAGCAATCACTACTTGAAAAAGATTATTCATTTGTTCAGATAGATTCAGGTATTAGTCAGGAACAAATCAAATTATTTATTCAATATTAAAACAACCATTAAAAATTACACAGTGCTACATTAGAATTTTTCTAGTTTTTATTAGTGTGTTTTTATAGAAGATCCTGGCTAATACCTGAGTGCTGATTGCCTACAAAGTGACGTAAACGGTGATGTGAGATTGTTGTGTTGATAGTGAGCTCAGAGTCCGGTAAAGTTCGCTGCTGTACAATCATGGGTTTGGTGATGCTCTATAGAGGGAATACACAAGATCCCGGCTAATACCTGAAGGCAATGCCCAAGGTTCATTGATGGAGGTGGGGAGGGAAGGCTCATTGGTGGAGGTGGGGAGGGAAGGCTCATTGGTGGAGGTGGGGAGGGAAGGCTCATTGATGGAGGTGGGGAGGGAAGGCTCGTTTATGGAGGTGGGGAGGGAAGGCTCGTTTATGGAGGTGGGGAGCGCCTACAATGGGCACATGAGCATCACAACTGGACCATGGAGCAACAGAAGAAGGTGGCCTGGTCTGATGAATTCAAGAATGGCTTGAGGAACACAATG
Source organism: Glandirana rugosa (assembly GCA_018402905.1). Taxonomy (NCBI): domain Eukaryota; kingdom Metazoa; phylum Chordata; class Amphibia; order Anura; family Ranidae; genus Glandirana; species Glandirana rugosa. The sequence continues at coordinate 479,199 of BLSH010355438.1, read as the reverse complement.
AGTTTGAGTTGTTGACTTGGCCTCCAAATTCTCCAGATCTCAATCCAGTCGAGCATCTGTGGGATGTGCTGTAAAAACAAGACCAGATCCATCAATGAGCCTTCCCTCCCCATCCCACTCAACATTAGGTGGGTGGCCATAATGTTATGGCTGATCGTTGTATACGGTGATGTGTGCTCGTCGTATGAGGAGTACGGATTTGGAGCGGCGTGGCGACGCTCCGAGGAATCCGCAGTTTTCAGCGACCTGCTCTTAGCTCAGTGTTTTGGCGATCCGGCTAATCAGGCGTCGGATCCTCGGCTATTCCAGCTGTGCAGTAATCCAGGTACAGACACCGGCACTTCCTCTCCTGCCTCGCGTTTCCATTGCAGCTCGGGAGGGTTAAGTCGTTGTTTATAAGCGGTCGCAGATGATGAGGCCCTGGCGCCGCTCCAGGACCGGCTCCTGCCAGAAGTCGCCGTTTGCCAAAACTTTTATTTACGTGAGCCGTTCCATTGACATTGTGCACTCATTTGTCTGACAGATTTCTGGTTGTGACAAGAGTTTGGCCGCAGCCAGGAATGCCGCGTTCCTGATGGATCTCACCTGGAATGATGGATTCCTGGCATGCCCGGCAGTCCTGAGGGTCTGTGGTGGTGGAATGTCATATGATGGGGGAGATCAGACACGCCAGTGATGGCGCTGCGCCATGTGAAGGATCATAAATATTATAATGCTTTATCTGAGAACCCCCCGGATCTGTAATGACACCCCTTAAATTCCATGCTACACCCCACACACATTCCAACTATATTATGTGTTGTTGGTATGACATCATTAGATATAAAATCTCAGCGCCTGGTTCACTTCTCATGTGCGTTCTGTGTTCCATTGGTTCATGGTGCCCCCCCGTCTCCTCTACACCCTAGGCAGCTGCCCCTACAGCCTCCTCCATATATACCCACTAGCCACTGCATTAGGTCCCCCTTCTTAGTACCAGGTTGGACCCCCTTTATTGGGTCCCCCTTGCTAGTAGCGGGTTGGACCCCCTTTATTAGGTCCCCCTTGCTAGTAGCGGATTGGACCCCCTTTATTAGGTCCCCCTTGCTAGTAGCAGGTTGGACCCCCTTTATTAGGTCCACCTTGCTAGTATTGGGTTGGACCCCCTTTATTAGGTCCACCTTGCTAGTTTTGGGTTGGACCCCCTTTATTAGGTCCACCTTGCTAGTAGCGGGTTGGACCCCCTTTATTAGGTCCACCTTTCTAGTAGCGGGTTGGACCACCTTTATTAGGTCCCCCTTGCTAGTAGCGGATTGGATCCCCTTTATTAGGTCCACCTTGCTAGTAGTGGGTTGGACTCCCTTTATTTAGTCCCCACTTGCTAATACCAGGTAGGACCCCCTTTATTAGGTCCCCCTTGCTAGTAGCGGGTTGGAACCCCTTTATTAGGTCCCCCTTGCTAGTAGCAGGTTGGACCCCCTTTATTAGGTCCACCTTGCTAGTATTGGGTTGGACCCCCTTTATTAGGTCCCCCTTGCTAGTAGCGGATTGGATCCCCTTTATTAGGTCCACCTTGCTAGTAGCGGATTGGATCCCCTTTATTAGGTCCACCTTGCTAGTAGGGGGTTGGACTCCCTTTATTTAGTCCCCCCTTGCTAGTACCAGGTAGGACCCCCTTTATTAGGTCCCCCTTGCTAGTAGTGGGTTGGACCGCCTTTATTAGGTCCACATTGCTAGTATTGGGTTGGACCCCCTTTATTAGGTCCACCTTGCTAGTAGCGGGTTGGACTCCCTTTATTTAGTCCCGCTTGCTAGTACCAGGTAGGACCCCCTTTATTAGGTCCCCCTTGCTAGTAGCGGGTTGGACCCCCTTTATTAGGTGCACCTTGCTAGTAGCGGGTTGGATCCCCTTTATTAGGTGCACCTTGCTAGTAGCGGATTGGATCCCCTTTATTAGGTGCACCTTGCTAGTAGCGGATTGGATCCCCTTTATTAGGTCCCCCTTGCTAGTAGCGGGTTGGACCCCCTTTATTAGGTCCCCCTTGCTAGTAGCGGGTTGGACCCCCTTTATTAGGTCCCCATTGCTAGTAGTGGGTTGGACCCCCTTTATTAGGTCCCCCTTGCTAGTAGCGGGATGGACCCCCTTTATTAGGTCCCCCTTGCTAGTAGCGGGATGGACCCCCTTTATTAGGTCCACCTTGCTAGTATTGGGTTGGACCCCCTTTATTAGGTCCACCTTGCAAGTAGCAGGTTGGACCCCCTTTATTAGGTCCCCCTTGCTAGTAGGGGATTGGATCCCCTTTATTAGGTCCCCCTTGCTAGTAGCGGATTGGATCCCCTTTATTAGGTCCCCCTTGCTAGTAGCGGATTGGATCCCCTTTATTAGGTCCAACTTGCTAGTAGCAGGTTGGACCCCCTTTATTAGGTCCCCCTTGCTAGTAGCGGGTTGGACCCCCTTTATTAGGTGCACCTTGCTAGTAGCGGATTGGACCCCCTTTATTAGGTCCCCCTTGCTAGTAGCGGGTTGGACCCCCTTTATTAGGTGCACCTTGCTAGTAGCGGGTTGGACTCCCTTTATTAGGTCCCCCTTTCTAGTATTGGGTTGGACTCCCTTTATTAGGTTCCCCTTGCTAGTAGCGGGTTGGCCCCCTTTATTAGGTCCCCCTTGATAGTAATGAGTTGGACTCCCTTTATTAGGTCCCCCTTGCTAGTAGCGGGTTGGCCCCCTTTATTAGGTCCACCTTGCTAGTAGGGGGTTGGACTCCCTTTATTAGGTCCACCTTGCTAGTAGGGGGTTGGACTCCCTTTATTAGGTCCCCCTTTCTAGTAGTGGGTTGGACCCCCTTTATTAGGCCCCCCTTACTAGTAGCAGGTTGGACCCCCTTTATTAGGTCCACCTTTCTAGTAGCGGATTGGACTCCCTTTATTAGGTCCCCCTTGCTAGTAGCGGGTTGGACCCAATTTTGTCTTCATTCTTGGTGGCAGAGATACAACAAGGTGTTGGAAACGTTCCTCAGATTTCCCTCCATAGTAACAATGATGACATCACACGGTTGCTGCAGATTTGTCGGCTGCACATCCATGATGCCGATCTCCCGTTCCATCACATCCCAAAGGGTCTCTATTGGATGAGATGTGGGGAGTATGGAGGCCATTGGAGTGCAGGGACCTCATTGTCCAGTGGTGAGATGATTGGAGCTTTGTGATTGGTGCATTATCCTGCTGGAATGGGATATGATTGAAGTCAACGGGATCAGATTTTGCATTGCAGTCAATAGGGGGGGGGGGGGGGGTCTTGAATTGAAGTCAATGGGATGCAGCTTTGCATTGAAGTCAATGGGACATAATTTTGCATTTTAGTCAATGGGGGGGTTGCATTGAAGCCAAGAGGATGCCTTTTTGCATTGAAGTCAATGGGACGCAGTATGCCATTTTTTTCATAATGCTGATAACACTACATAATAAGGGAGCATCCTTAGTGACCCAAAGCTGTGCGTTAGGTAGATCCAGGTGGCTGATTATTGGGTGTTAATTGAATTGTCATGGTGGGGGTGGGTGGGGGGTACATATCGGGGGAGGGGTGAGGACTGGCTCATATCCCCGGAGGAAGGATTGGAAGACGTAGCCAGCGGAGGTGATAATGGGGTGATAACTCCATCATATGGGAAAATTCCACATTTCACCCCTATTAATCAGCTGTTTACTAATGATAGACGGACTCAGATTTCCAGGGATGATCCTCCTTGGACTTCCATTGGTGGAATCCTCCGGTGATAAATCCCCCCCCGCCGTCCCTTAACTCTTCATATTCCAGGAGGCGAAAAGAGGACTTTAAATTTGAACAGCCAATGAGAGATCATTAAAAAAAAAAAAAAGCATCACTAACCCCTTCAGTACCGGACACTTTTACCCCCACCCTGCCCAGGCCAATTTTCAGCTTTCAGTGCTGTCACATTTTGAATGACAATTACGCGGTCATGTGACACTGCACCCATATGGGATTTTTATCATTTTTTTTCACACAGATAGAGCTTTCTTTTGGTGATATTTAATCACTGCTGGGGGTTTATTTATTTATTTGTTTTTTTTTCTAAATAAACAAAAAAGACTGAAAATTTTGAAAGAAAAAGTTTTTCATAGTTTGTTATAAAATTTTGTAAATAAGTAATTTTTCTCCTTCACTAATGGGCACTGATGAGACTGCACTGATGAGGCTGTACTGGTGGGCACTGATGAGGCTGCACTGATGTGCGCTGATGGGCACTGATGCCGCTGCACTGGTGGGCACTGATTAAGCTGCGCTGATGAGGCTGCACAGGTGGGCACTGATGAGGCTGCACTCATTTGCATATTTCCTTTTCTCCCAAATTCTGAAAGTGCAACAAAACCAGAATACATTATATTGTTCTCTGCAACGCCTATTATAAACAAGTGCAGCTTTATTCTATTCTATTCTATCCTAGTCGGTTCTATTATATTCTGTTCTGTTCTATTATATTCTGTTCTTTTCTCTTTTGTTCTCTTCTGTTCTATTCTCCTCTGTTCTGTTCTATGCTAGTCTGTTCTATTATATTGTATTCTTTTCTATTGTGTTCTATTATATTCTTTTCTGTTCTCTTATATTCTCTTCTGTTCTCCTCTGTTCTATTATATTCTGCTCAGTTCTGTTCTCTTCTGTTCTGTTCTATTATATTCTTTTCTGTTCTTTTATTTTATTCTATTCTATTCTATTCTGTTCTATTTTATTCCGTTCTATTATATTCTGTTCTGCTCTCTTCTGTTCTATTATATTATGTTCTGTTCTCTTCTGTTCTTTTCTCTTCTGCTCTATTCTGTTCTATTATATTCTGTTCTTTTCTATTATATCCTCTTGTGTTCTCCTCTGTTCTGTGCTATTCTATTCTGTTCTATTTTATTCTATTCTGTTCTGTTCTATTTTATTCTGTTATTTTCTATTCTCCTCGGTTCTGCTCTCTTCTGTTCTTTTGTGTTCTATTATATTATGTTCTGTTATCTTCTATTCTGTTCTATTATATTCTGTTATGTTCTATTCTCCTCTGTTCTCTTCTATTCTCCTCTGTTCTCTTCTATTCAATTCTGTTGTATTATATTCTGTTCTGGTCTATTCTCCTCTGTTCTGTTATATTCTGTTCTCTTCTATTATATTCTGTTCTGTTCTCCTCTGTTCTGTTTTTTTATATTCCATTCTGTTCTATTCTCCTCTATTCTGTTCTATTATGTTCTATTATATTATATTTTGTTCTGTTCTATTGTATTCTATTCTGTTGTGTTCTATTCTGTTCTATTATATTCTGTAATGTTCTGTTCTATTCTGTTCTGTTCTCCTCTGTTTTGTTTTATTCTATTCTGTTCTGTTTGATTTTATTCTGATTTGTTCTAGTATGTTCTGTTCTATTCTCCTCTGTTCTGTTCTGTTTGATTCTATTCTATTCTATTCTGTTCCGGATCTTCTTTAGTAGGGTCCAATCAGCTCTGTGGATAGCAAACGGTTTGAGCCAGAGTTCCTCTTTAATAATTGACTAGCGGCGTGCGCAGGTGCACTGACCTGATGTTGTTTTGTTGCGGCAGGTCTGAAGCTGGGGATGGAGCGGGACGCCTATGTCATGATCGCGGAGAAAGGCGAGAAGCTCTATCACATGGTCAGCAAGAAATCCAATCTCATCAAGGACCGGAGGAGGAAATTCAGCACCGTCCCCAAATGCTTCCATGGAAAGTAAGTAGAAAAGATCCATTCATGGCGCTGACCTGAGAAGCTCCGCCGAGTCGCGGGCCGCATGCGTAATCAGCCCGCTGCTGACAGGGCACCCCATTCACAGCTTTGAAGGCCCGGCGTGAATCGCTGCTCTTCAGACCTCCGGGGACAATTTACAAAGAGAGAAGAGAAAAGTTCCCACTTATCAGCCGCAGCGCAGCGACTCCAAATCTTCCCTGCGGGCAAAAATAGAAGAGCGATGCCCTACTCAGCCCGCCGTGCCACGCTGCGTCCTCCTTCATTGTTACATGACCCCCAAAATGTCCTTCCATAGGTGGCTTTCATGGGGGTTCCTACCATCCATGTGCTGCGTTCCTGGGTCTGTACACCCGCCGCGCCCATTATGAGGGGTTCCCACCATCCCTGTGTCTTGAGTTCCTGGGTCTGTACACCCGCCGTGCCCATTATGAGGTGTTCCCACCATCCCTGTGCTGAGTTACCAAGTCTATACACCCGCCGTGCCCATTATGAGGGGTTCCCACCATCCCTGTGCTGAGTTCCTGGGTCTGTACACCCGCTGTGCCCATTATGAGGGGTTCCCACCATCCCTGTGCTGAGTTCCTGGGTCTTTATACCCGCCGTGCACATTATGAGGGGTTCCCACCATCCCTGCGCTGAGTTCCCAGGTCTGTACACCCGCTGTGCCCATAATGAGGGGTTCCCACCATCCCTGTACTGAGTTCCCAAGTCTGTACACCTGCTGTGCCCATTATGAGGGGTTCCCACCATCCCTGTGCTGAATTCCCGGGTCTGTACACCTGCAGTGCCTATTATGAGGGGTTCCCACCATCCCTGTGCTGAGTCCCCGGGTCTGTACACCTGCTGTGCCAATTATAAGGGGTTCCCACCATCCCTGTGCTGAGTTCCCTGGTCTGTACACCTGCTGTGCCCATTAAGAGGGGTTCCCACCATCCCTGTGCTGAGTTCCCAAGTCTATACACCTGCTGTGCCCATTATAAGGGGTTCCAACCATCTCTGTGCTGAGTTCCCAGGTCTGTACACCCGCTG
>BLSH010355438.1:437748-453838 GCA_018402905.1 Glandirana rugosa | reverse complement strand
TTTCCTTTTTGTGTTTTTTTTACACGTTCCCCCAAATTCCTTCTAAAACAAATGCCCCCCCTCCCCACCTCACATGATACCACAGCTCCCAGGGCAGCCACCCCTCTGGGCCCAGCCCTGTATGCCATGTTCTCCGTTCTGTTTATCTATAAAGCTTGTTCTACGCAATGTGCTGCTCATTTCTACCAAAATTTTAACATCGATGAAATGAACCCGATTGGATGTATTTTGTAGAGAGATTTTCCACTTTGTGACCTCTTTTCTCCCCTATCGTTCCATTGATAATGGAGTTATTATTGCCAATGGTCAAAAATAATTGTATCAAATACTTTGCGTAATCTTCCTTTCCTGGCCCCAATCCATGGCAGCATTCAAGTCGCTTGCTGTTTACTCTTTTGCACATTTTTTTTGTGTTTTTCCTTTACCAGTCCCTCTATTTTCTTTTATATTTTTTACCTTCGTTTCACAGCCGTTGTTTAAAAAGGTTGAAAATTTTCAAATTTAGTAGCAGAATGGGATGACCCACAGGAAAGGTTAATGGGTCTTTCTGGTGGTCTTCTATGTTGGGGCCACACAGCTGAGGGCAGATTATGAGGGTCCACTCCCCGGAGCTCACCCCCCGTTTGTTCAGGGGTGGCTGAGACGTTACAGAGGAGCCGCCATTGTCATGATAAGAAGAGCCGCGGTGAGGTCATCTTATCAATCACAATTCCCATAATCACCGTAATCAGATGAGTCAGGGAAATTCTGACATGGAGGAGGTCAATGTGGATAAAAGGATAAGACCACCACAAAGCAACAATCAGGATTCGGCAATGTTCCCCCATGATAATCACCGTTATATGATAAGTGAGGGCAAATTCAGATATAAACCGTTCTATCTACATCTAGAGTGACCATGCTAATGTAGAATCTCCCTATTTATTAATAATTCATAACAATGAATGACTTTGTACAATGCAAAGAGAAGAAAATGGAATGACTTTAGCTTCTCGTAGTGGAAACATTTCTTGTGACACCATTTTGGATACTATAAAAGGAGATGTGAAGTTACAGCGCTCCAAATATGCATTTCACGTGTTTATTGATCGAACAGCTTCATGAGTTCCTTCATCAAAGTGACATAGTCCTCAAGGCACCACAGTTCTCAAGGTGACATAGTCCTCAAGGCACCACAGTTCTCAAGGTGACATAGTCCGCAAGGTGGCACAGTTCTCAAGGTGGCACAGTTCTCAAGGTGGCACAGTTCTCAAGGTGACACAGTCTTCAAGGTGGCACAGTCCTCAAGGTGGCACAGTTCTCAAGGTGACACAGTTCTCAAGGTGACATAGTCCTCAAGGTGGCACAGTTCTCAATGTGACATAGTCCTCAAGGCACCACAGTTCTCAAGGTGACATAGTCCTCAAGGTGGCACAGTTCTCAAGGTGACATAGTCCTCAAGGCACCACAGTTCTCAAGGTGACATAGTCCTCAAGGTGGCACAGTTCTCAAGGTGACACAGTTCTCAAGGATAACACAGTTCTCAAGGTGACACAGTCCTCAAGGTGACACAGTTCTCAAGGTGACACAGTTCTCAAGGGGACATAGTCCTCAAGGTGGCACAGTTCTCAAGGTGACATAGTCCTCAAGGCACCACAGTTCTCAAGGTGACATAGTCCTCAAGGTGGCACAGTTCTCAAGGTGGCACAGTTCTCAAGGTGACACAGTCCTCATGTTGACATAGTCCTCAAGGTGACATAATCCACAAATTGACATGGTCCTCAAGGCGCCATAGTCTTCAAACCGACATAATCCTGAAGGCAACATAGTCCTCAAGGCGGCATAGTCCACATGTTATTATAGTCCTCAAGGTGACATAATCCTGAAGGCAAAATCGTCCTCAAGATGAGAGACCACAAATTGACATAATCCTTAAGGTCATATAGTCCGCAGGTTGACATCTTCCTCAAAGTGACATAATTCTGAATGCAACATAGCCCTCAAGACAACACAGTCCACATGCTGATATAGTCCACAAATTGATTCAGTCCACTGGTTGATATACTACTCAAAAGGCAACATAGTCCTCAAGATGATATTTAAACCCAAATATGCAGCGCTCACAGGTACTAAAGTGCAATCTGCCCAATTTACAGATAACAAACAATTATGTATCCATTTATAAACAGTATTATAAAGAAAAAGATTCCATAACAACTTAGATTTAAAATAAAGTGAAGAGTGCACATAGTGCTTGAGGTGCTTGCTGTCTTCAAAATGTGCCAAGTGCCAAGGTGCTCCAAAAACGTGTGGGGTAAGTACCCCTAATGCATCCCTACTCACCACAAGACCATGACCGCCAGCTTTTCAGTCTGGGGGTCAGGTCAGGCTTGTTAGTCAGATTCCTTCTCAGGTGACTAGCCCCGGTAGAGGGTATTCAGAATGACCACAAATCCCAGAGACACTCCACGTTAGAGGAAGAAAAAGGAGGAACCACAATAGTGAAGTACTGTATGTACTGCTTTATTGCGCAAACAGAATCAAGGTACTCACAAAATAAACGAGCCTGTCAGATCACACTACGAACGCTGGGCTGTGTGCGTTCCACAGAGAACCGGAAGTGACGTCCCGGGAAATCAACAACCGGAAATTGCGTCAACGCGTTTCACCTATCATCAGGCGTAAGCAACGGACATGACCAGCTTGCTGCTGGTTATTAGGATTTTTTTTTTTTGTTTATACGTTTTTTTGTTTCCACAAGCGCAAATATTTTGTCTATATTATCTCAAGATGATATTGTCCACATGTTGATAAAGTCCATAGGTTAACATAGTCCTCAAGGAGGCATTATGCTGAAGACGACATAGTCCACAAGTTGACACAGTTCTCAAGGTGACATAGTCCTCAAGGGGGCATAGTCCTTAAGATGACATAATCCACAAGTTGATATAGTCCTCAAGGCGCCATAGTCTTCAAGGTGACATAATCCTGAATGCAACATAGTCCTCAAGGTGACATACTCCTGAACGCAACATAGTCCTCAAGGTGACATAATCCTGAACGCAACATAGTCCTCAAGGTGACATAGTCTACACATTAACATAGTTCTCAAGGTGCCATAGTCTTCAAGGCGACATAATCCTGAAGGCAAAATTGTCCTCAAGATGAGATAGACCACAAGTTGACATAATCCTCAAAGTGATATAGTCCACAGGTTGACAACTTCCTCAAAGTGACATAAATCTGAATGCAACATAGTCCTCAATGCGACATAGTCCACATGTTGATATAGTCCACAAATTGATTCAGTCCACTGATTGATATAGTCCTCAAAGTAACATAAGGCAACATAGTCCTCAATATGATATTATTCACATGTTGACATAGTTCACAAGGGAACATAGTACTCAAGGTGACATAATCCACAAGTTTATATAGTCCTCAAGGCGCCATAGTCTTCACGGTGACCTAATCCTGAAGGCAACATAGTCCACATGTTGATATATTCCTCAAGGTGACATAGTCCACGCGTTGACACAGTTCTCAAGGTGCCATAGTCTTCAAGGCAACATAATCCTGAAGGCAAAATCGTCCTATGAAATAGACCACAACTTGATATAGTCCTCAGAGTGATATAGTCTACAGGTTGACATCTTCCTCAAAGTGACATAATTCTGAATGCAACATAGTCCTCAAGATTACATAGTCCACATTTTCATATAGTCCTCCAGGTGACACAGTCCACATGGTGACATGGTCATGAAGTTGACATAGTCCTCAAGGCGAAATAATCCTGAAGACAACATAGTCCTCAGGATGAGATAGTCCACAAGTTGACATAGTCCTCAAGGTAATAAAGTCCACAGGTTTACAGTCCTCAAGGTGACATTATCCAGAACGCAACATTGTCCTCAAGACAACATAGTCCACATGTTAACATAGTTCTCAAGGTGATAATGCCCTCAAGGTGACATAGTCCACCAGGTGACATGTTCCTCAAGGCGACATAGTCCTCAGGACAACATAGTCCTCAAGGTGTCATAGTGAAAACTATGTTGACTTTGAGAAAGAGGCCTTGCAAGGCCGGCTGTACTTATGTGATGCTTTTCTCACAATAAACAAGTGAAATGCATATATGGAGTGCTGTGACTTTACTTTACAGATACAAGTTATCTGGTGGCAACATCAGGTGTGGATGTGGACTTCACAGCCATGCCAAGTGTATTTGTGTTTCAGACGGAGACCTTGCAGCAAATACTTGGTGACCTTACTGGAGTAGTCCATTGTAGCCAAGCAGTCTAGCTCACAGGAGTGGTGACACCAGAAATGGTAGATCTGCTGCTATTTTATTGTGGTGTCACCAGAGACACATCGTTATAGTTAGTGATTATTAGTGTTTGTTTCCTTTAAGAAAGAAAAAACGACAGCTGTGTATGAGCTGGCTATGCTGCAGATTTCATGCACTGCCTTGGAGTTCTATGTAAAATGCTCCCCCTGAATATAAGATCAGCATATCGGGTATTTAGGTTGAGACCCCCAGAGAATGAAGGCTGAAAAGTAGACGTTCCTCCTGATCCCGGGTCCTACACCCCTCAGCTCTGGGTGTTTTTATTACCAGTCCCATACTGTTTGTGGTCTCAGCATTGTATGAAAGAATAGACTTCCATCATTCATTGGAAATTGTCCTCACTAGAAGAGGGTGGACAGGGCCAGAGATGGACTGCCTCACCCCAGACCTCCACTAAACCCAGAGGAGCGGCCAGATCTCCCCCTGTGAATTCTTCATCCCCTCCTGTTCCTTTCATGTTCTGTTCTCCGCTATAAATCTCCTTGTTTGTGTTCCCCTCTATTAACTCATTCTGGTTGTCTGTCTCCGGAGTACCCCCACAGGCACGCTGTCTATAAAGCGCCCTTCTCAACCTTTTTACCCCTTAAAATAAATTTCAGGTCACAGGGAACCCCTAGGGGACCTGGTGGTTGCCCTGGGGCCCCAGCTACAACCTTTGTCCTCCTGCAGTAAATCAGAAGGGTAAATGGTGAAAGCTGTGCACCAGTCTGTCACCCTACAAGGGAGGATGAATTGGAGGCAGTTGGTGTCTTATAGGCCCAGTACAGATAATGCTGATGGGGCCACTTTTCAGTGCCTATTTCATGTCAATGCCAATTGAAGGGCTGGGGGTGGGGGGGCAAAGTTGCTACTTTATCTAGGGCCCCATTCTGTCCAAATGCATCTATGGATTACTGCTATCAGCTGTAAAGTATGATCAAATATGTTTTCTTACCAGTAAAGACAGTGGACTACAACCTGATGTCCTCACCAGGGACACAGATATCCCTGATACATTCCTGCATTGGTCCTATGCTCTGTCCCTGGAAATAGCCCTGGTTCTCTCCATTGAAATGGCCCTAGTTCAGTCCATGGAAATTGTCACGATTATGTCCCTGGAAAAACGACATGGTTCTATTATCCATGGATATGGCGTTGGTTCTCTCCCAGGAAATCACCCTTGTTCTGCACTTGGAAATGGTCCCTGTTCTGTAAATGGAGATGTTCCTGGTTCTGTCCCTGAAATTAACCTGGTTCTAATGTCCATGACAATTGCCCTGGTTCTGTCCTTAGAAATGGTCCTAGTTATGTCCATGGAAGTGGCCCTGGTTCTGTCCATGGAAGTGGCTCTGTCCATGGAAGTGGCCCTGGCTCTGTCCATGGAAGTGGCCCTGGCTCTGTCCATGGAAGTGGCCCTGGTTGTGTCCATGGAAATTCCCTGTGTTCTTTCCATGGCAGTGGTCCTGGGTTCTGTCCATGGAAGTGGTCCTGGGTTCTGTCCATGGAAGTGGTCCTGGGTTCTGTCCGTGGAAGTGGTCCTGGTTCTGTCCATGGAAGTGGTCCTGGTTCTGTCCATGGAAGTGGTCCTGGTTCTGTCCATGGAAGTGGCCCTGGTTCTGTCCATGGAAGTGGCCTTGGTTGTGTCCATGGAAGTGGCCCTGGTTTTGTCTATAGAAATGGCCCTGGTTGTGTCCATGGAAGTGGCCCTGGTTGTGTGCATGGAAGTGGCCTTGGTTGTGTCAATGGAAGTGGCCTTGGTTCTGTCCATGGAAATGTCCTGGGTTCTGTCCATAGAAGTAGCTCTGGTCCTTCTCTGTCCAAGGAAATGGCCCTGCTTTTCTCCATAGAAAGGTGTGGTTCTGTCCATGGAATTCCCTCGGGTCTGTCTTTCGAAATGGTCCTGGTTGTGTCTGGGGATATGCCCTGGTTGTGTCCACGGAATTGGCCCTGGTTCTGTCCACGGAAATGGCCTTGATTCTGTCCATGGAAGTGGCCCTGGTTCTATCCATTGAAGTGGCCCTGGTTGTGTCCCTGGAAATGCCCTGGGTTCTGTCCATGGAAGTGGCCCTGGTTTTGTCTATAGAAATGGCCCTGGTTCTGTCCATGGAAGTGGCCCTGGTTCTGTCCATGGAAGTGGCCCTGGTTCTGTCCATGGAAGTGGCCCTGGTTCTATGCATGGAAGTGGCCCTGGTTGTGTCCATGGAAATGCCCTAGGTTCTGGCCATGGAAGTGGCCCTGGTTTTGTCTATAGAAATGGCCCTGGTTGTGTCCATGGAAATGGCCCCGGTTGTGTCCATGGAAGTGGCCCTGGTTGTGTCCATGGAAGTGGCCCTGGTTGTGTCCATGGAAGTGGCCTTGGTTGTGTCCATGGAAGAGGCCCTGGTTGTTTCCATGGAAGTGGCCCTGGTTGTGTCCATGGAAATGGCCCTGGTTGTGTCCATGGAAATTGCCCCGGTTGTGTCCATGGAGGTGGCCCTAGTTATGTCCATAGAAGAGGCCCTGGTTGTGTCCATGGACGTGGCCCTAGTTAGGTCCATGGAAGTGGCCCTGATTGTGTCCATGGAAGTGGCCCTGGTTGTGTCCATGGAAGTGGCCCTGGTTGTGTCCATGGAAGTGGCCCTGGTTGTGTCCATGGAAGTGGCCCTGGTTGTGTCCATGGAAATGGCCCTGGTTGTGTCCTTGGAAGTGGCCCTGGTTGTGTCCATGGAAGTGGCCCTGGTTGTGTCCATGGAAGTGGCCCTGGTTGTGTCCATGAAAGAGGCCCTGGTTGTTTCCATGGAAGTGGCCCCGGTTCTGTCCATGGAAGTGGCCCTGTTTGTGTCTCTTGAATTGACCTGCTCTTCACTAGTACCATAGAGTCTCTGTTGCTCTGCACATTCTATTCCCATCATGTGTCTGTGAATCGAGGGATCTGTGTTATTGTCAAGATGTTCCTTATTTCATCTGGTAATAACCCTGATTGATGGTACATGTTGTATGACCTCCTTGGTGGCATGGTACGGGATCTGTATATTTCCACCCAGCGTCTCCGGGGACAATGTCTCTGGCTGGCCGGGACTGAGAGGCTCATTCATACATGTTTCTTAGCCTGATGCCATTTGTCCAGTCTGTATATGATGAATCTGGTTTAGTAGTGGGGGGACTGGGGTGGATGGGAGGGTGGGAGAGTATTTTTTGCTAATCAGCCCCAGGTAGGAAGATATTAGCATGGTGAAGAGTTCCCTTTTACATCCAGAGCCCTGCCAGCTCTTTTTTTCCGCTCAGTCCCAGAGCCGGCAGTGTGAACAAGGTGGTGTCTGTCTGAGGTTTGGCCCCGGGAACAGTTTTGCTTTAGAAGCAGAATTTCAGTGTTGGGGCAACGAGAGATGCCAGTGTTTGATGATGACTTCGGCAATCCTTCCAGTCCCACAAAAACATGATCCGGCAACTTCTCCCGTTCTGTTTACATGAGCGCGCCCAGGGAGTTCTGGGATAAAGCCACCTTGGGCCGATGCCCATCAGATAAGACATATTGTGTTAAGGGATTGTAGGCCTGGCACGGCGCGGTGTGGGGGCGGCCGTGAGAGCTGTGTACGGACATATCCCAAACTGACCTGCCACCTGCATTACTCTTATTTTTATAATTCTGGACCTGGGAGATTATCCCGCACACAACCTCCGCTGTCCACTTCCCGATCGCAAATATTCGCTTACACCGTTCTTCTCAATTAGCAGTCGCTGCACGGTGTGCAAAGTTCAGCATGTCCGCCAATTATTGCTGATTCTGAATGCCGTACATTGAGTCATCCTGAATCTCAGGCCCTTCTTCAGCAACTCATTATTGGTCAGGAGGAGAATTGGCAGACTTTTATACCCCCCTCCCCCCCCCCCCCCCATTTGGAACATTCCTCCCACTGACCTCTAATGTAAGGAACATTCTTCCCACTGATCACCAATGTAAGGAGCATTCTTCCCACTGACCACCAATGTAAGGGACATTCTTCCCACTGACCACCAATTTAAGGAACATTCTTCCCACTGACCACCAATGTAAGGAACATTCTTCCCACTGACCCCCAATGAGTTGGTTTAAACAGGGGTTCCCCAAGATCTGAAAACTATTTGACAAAGGCGGCTCTATAGTATTCTCCTTCACTCTTTCTCCTGGCAGCTCCATAAAGGGTTATCTATTTTTCCTTCTCCCTTCTTGGGGGTTTTTGGAAAGGAAATTATTATTTGCCCTGGGGCAGTTGGTGTTTTCGGGATGACTCACTTTTGGAAGACAAGTGGTAGGTTGATCTTTTGGTGTCGCCACAATGGAATCTGCAATTTTTTTTGTGCTTTTGTCACAGGCTTCCTCTTCTTTTGTGGTGGTGATGAAAGGGGTTAATGGCGACTGCGGCCTCTTTTCAGGAAAGCGATGGACAATGTTCTATAACTGGGAGATAATTACACTGAGAATTTTCTCACCTCTGAAGTCGGAGTAATTAATAAGAATCTTCCATTAACAGATCCTCCTGCTGCTGGTACAGAAATAGCATCTAACTACCGAGTGAAGATAGCTAGGCTTAACCCTTTCATGTTACCGACAGACATGCCAGATCTGGACACCACCTTCCCTGTGAAGGATGTGTGCACTCAGATGAGAGGATGAGAACTTCTCAGAGATGCCCCCCTTCCCAAGGAATACTAATCAATCAAGTACAAATCCAGCCTGACCATCAGTGATGTGAAAAATCCTAATAGGAATTGGCTCCATAAAGAGTTTAGGGCGAATAAAGGGGAGTAGATGCAGAGAGCTCTCCGTATAATAGACATCCTCATTTTGAAAGGTTCCTTCAGAGGTTACTAGAAGTTCCTTGAGCTGTGGCCGATTCACCTCCAATCTGGTGGTTCCACCATAGTTCCAGGACCGCTCCATAAAGAGTTTGTAATAAATAAAGGGGAGTAGATGCAGGGAATACTAATTAATCAAGTACAAATCCAGCCTGACCATCATTTGTCTGAGAAATCCTTCTAGGAGTCTGCTCCATAAGAGTGAATAAAGAGGAGTAGATGCAGGAGAGCACCGTCATGTAATAGACATTCTCATTCTGGAAGGGTTGCCCCAGAGGTTACTAAAAGCTTCTTGAGCTGTGGCTGATTGACCTCCAATCTGATGGGGCCTGCGTAATTCCAGGGCCACTCCATAAAGAGTTTGTAATGAATAAAGGAGAGTAGATGCAGGAGAGAGATCTCCATAATATAGACATTCTCATTCTGAAGGATTCCTCCAGAGGTTTGTAGGGCTTCCTGGAGGTGTGGCTGATTGACCTCCAATTTGATGGTTCCACCATAGTTCCAGGACGGCTCCATAAAGAGTGAATAAAGGGGAGTAGATGCAGAAGAGAGCTCTCCATAATATAGACATTCTCGTTCTGATGGGTTCCTCCAGAGGTTTCTAGGGCTTCCTGGAGCTGTGGTTGATTGACCTCCAATCTGATGGTTCCACCATAGTTCCAGGACCGTTCCATAAAGAGTTTGGAGTGAATAAAGGGGAGTAGATGCAGGAGAGAGCTCTCCAGAATATAGACATTCTTGTTCTGATGGCTTCCTCCAAAGGTTTCTTGGGCTTCCTGGAGCTGTGGTTGATTGACCTCCAATCTGATGGTTCCGCAATAGTTCCAGGACCGCTCCATAAAGAGTTTGTAATAAATAAAGGAGAGTAGATGCAGGGAATACTAATTAATAAAGTACAAATCCAGCCTGACCATCATTTGTCTGAGAAATCCTTCTAGGAGTCCGCTCCATAAGAGTGAATAAAGAGGAGTAGATGCAGGAGAAAGCTGTCATGTAATAGACATTCTCATTCTGGAAGGGTTGCTCCAGAGGTTACTAAAAGTTTCTTGAGCTGTGGCTGATTGACCTCCAATCTGATGGTGCCTGCATAATTCCAGGACCGCTCCATAAAGAGTTTAGAATGAATAAAGGGGTGTAGATGCAGAAGAGAGCTCTCCATAATATAGACATTCTTGTTCTGATGCGTTCCTCCAGAGGTTTCTAGGGCTTCCTGGAGCTGCGGTTGATTGACCTCCAATCTGATGGTACCACCATAGTTCTAGAACCGCTCCAGAAAGAGTTTGTAATAAATAAAGGGGAGTAGATGCAGGGAATATTAATTAATAAAGTACAAATCCAGCCTGACCATCATTTGTCTGAGAAATCCTTTTTAGGATTCTGCTCCATAAAGAGTTTAGAGTGAATAAAGAGGAGTAGATGCAGGAGAGCGCCGTCATGTAATAGACATTCTCATTCTGGAAGGGTTGCTCCAGAGGTTACTAAAAGTTTCTTGAGCTGTGGCTTATTAACCTCCAATCGGATGGTGCCAAAATAGCTCCATAAAGAGTTTGGAGTGAATAAAGGGGTGTAGATGCAGAAGAGAGCTCTCCATAATATAGACATTCTCGTTCTGATGGGTTCCTCCAGAGGTTTCTAGGGCTTCCTGGAGCTGTGGTTGATTGACCTCCAATATGATGGTGCCAAGATAGCTCCAT
The DNA here is from genome assembly GCA_018402905.1 of Glandirana rugosa. Classification (NCBI taxonomy): domain Eukaryota; kingdom Metazoa; phylum Chordata; class Amphibia; order Anura; family Ranidae; genus Glandirana; species Glandirana rugosa. The sequence continues at coordinate 443,020 of BLSH010355438.1, read as the reverse complement.
AAAGAGTTTGGAGTGAATAAAGGGGTGTAGATGCAGAAGAGAACTCTCCATAATATAGACATTCTCGTTCTGATGGGTTCCTCCAGAGGTTTCTAGGGCTTCCTGGAGCTGTGGTTGATTGACCTCCAATCTGATGGTGCCAGGATAGCTCCATAAAGAGTTTGGAGTGAATAAAGGGGTGTAGATGCAGAAGAGAGCTCTCCATAATATAGACATTCTCGTTCTGATGGGTTCCTCCAGAGGTTTCTAGGGCTTCCTGGAGCTGTGGCTGATTGACCTCCAATCTGATGGTGCCAAGATAGCTCCATAAAGAGTTTGGAGTGAATAAAGTGGTGTAGATGCAGAAGAGAGCTCTCCATAATATAGACATTCTCGTTCTGATGGGTTCCTCCAAAGATTTCTAGGGCTTCCTGGAGCTGTGGTTGATTAACCTCCAATCTGATGGTGCCAGGATAGCTCCAAAAAGAGTTTGGAGTGAATAAAGGGGAGTAGATGCAGAAGAGAGCTCTCCATAATATAGACATTCTCGTTCTGATGGGTTCCTCCAGAGGTTTCTAGGGCTTCCTGGAGCTGTGGTTGATTGACCTCCAATATGATGGTTCCTGCATAGTTCCAGGAACAACACCAGCTGGCAGAGCCAGCGCCATGACACCAGTGGTCTTTTTAACCGTCTAGAAAGGTGGAATTCTGACCACCACTGTAGGATATGCATTGTTACAGGCTTGTCCCCTAGGTTGACCACATTTCCTTGTTTACCACTTTCCACTGAGATCTCTCTGCATAAAGTTTTGCTAACATTATGTCTTTTTCTGGTCTGTAATGAGGACAAGTCCTCTTTCTAGTTTTGAAATTGCAGTTATCTGCACTTATAGCGGCTTTCTCTCACCATAGTGCCCATAGACCGGGAACGTTCTTGAGTGCATAGTGACCCCCCAGTAGTGCGAACTTTTTTTTCTTTTTGGCCCAACTGTTGAGTATTGGCTGTTCTGTATGTACTGTGGAGGATGAAGAGTTTGTTCTATTGGCTGACATTAATGTGAAGCTTCTGCCGAGATTATCTAATGTATCTTTGCTTCCTCTCCTTCCAGGGACCGCGACTACCACCTGAAGACCTACAAGTCCGTCATCCCGGCCAGTAAACTGGTGGACTGGCTCATATCTCAGGTAAGGAGATCAATTCTCCATGATCCGTTATCACTGGGGTGGGGGCATCTGAAAGGCACCGCTTTCTTTATATTTTTTGGCCGATCGCAGTGGTCACATGATGGTCGATCCGCCCCAGGCCCTCATCAACCAAGGACCAGCAGATAATATTGTTTGAGAAGTTTTATCGGCGCACCATGAACTTCCCGCCTAGGACTATGGACAAAAGTTGGTGATTATGGAGCGGCGGGGGTTGGGAATTTTTATTTTCGGTTTTGCTGTCGGCAGACGTTATCCAGGTTCCGACGACCAGGCGCGTTTTTTGGAAATTTTCTCGCCTCTTCGCGTTCCTCGTGACATTTCCAGATAAACAAGTATTTTTTTTTTTTATTTGGTTTCTCGGCACCATCCGGCAGATCTGTTCATAGGTTTTGGCCGCAGACGCGTGCAGCTGAGTGACATCACCCCCCGCCCCTCCCCCTCCGATGGCTGACATCTCCCTGACCCGTCCCTGGAAGCCTCAGACAATCCGTAAGAATTGGAAAGTTTTCTCCACTTTTTTTTTTCCGCCTCTGCCTTTTCCGCGTTCGGAGATGGAAACAATCTCAGGAAAATAAAAGCTGAGATGATTTCCTCCTCCGGCGACGGAGGGGATCCATGGAGGCCGATGACGTTTCACCGAGCGCGTGCTGGCGACCAACAATGTCCCTCGTTAGCCGTAAAAAACAATCCGCTCTTCATTCAGCTGCCATAAAACTTCCTGTTTTCTGCGGCCAGGAGAAGCGCGGCGCTATTTATACAAAGCATGAATGAACGTGGCGGCGGGTAATTGTTCAGCGGGGGATTCTGGGTAATTCCAAGCATTCTTCCCAGGAGATGAAAAGTAACGGGGTGTCATTTTTTCTTTTTTTAGGGCGACTGTCAGACGAGAGAGGAGGCCGTCGCTCTTGGCGTTGGGCTCTGTAACAACGGATTCATGCATCATGGTAAGCTGAAGGACCCGGCTTCTAGGCTCGCTAAAAAGCCTGCTAAATGTTTATCCGGTGCTGCCAGACTGCAGCTAGGGGGCGCTAAAGGTGAACTCATCTCATATATGAGAGATGCTACCTGGCAAAGGATCCAGTCCTGAGATTTACCCAGCTCTGCCCCTTGGCACAGCCTTGTCTGGCATGGGGGGGGGGAGGAGACCTGATTTTTCTCTGCTGCAGTTCAGTAACACTTTCAGGTCTTGTCCCTCCCCCCCCCCAGCTTGGGACAGGACGGTGAAAAAAGGGAAGCAGCTGACTGGTGAGCTCATCTGTCACTCTGCTCTCTCCTCCTATCGGCGTGTCCCCTGTTAGCACTGCAGCACAACTGACAGCGCCTTGAAAAAGTATTCATGCCCCTTGAAATTGTCCACATTTTGTGATGTTACAACCAAAAACGTAAATGTATTTTATTGGGGTTTTAGGGATATGCAATTACCTCCAAGGTTCTCTAACAAACCTCTGAGGGCTTCACAGAACAGCTGTATTTATACTGAGATTAAATGACACACAGGGGGACTCTATTTACTAATTAGGTGACTTCTGAAGGTGATTGGTTCCTCTAGGTCAGCGATATGCGTTTAGCGGACCTCCAGATGTTGCAGAACTACAAATCCCATGAGGCATAGCAAGACTCTGACAGCCACAAGCATGACACCCAGAGGCAGAGGCATGATGGGACTTGTAGTTTTGCATCAGCTGGAGGTCCACTAATTGCACATCCCTGTAAAAGTGGCTCATAATTGTGAAGTGGAAGGAAAATGATAAATGATACAAATAAATCTGTGAAAAGTGTGGGGGGGCATTTGTATGGCGCCCCCTTTACTCCGATACCCCTAACTAAAACCTAGAGCAGGGATATGCAATTAGCGGACCTCCAGCTGTTGCAAAACTACAAGTCCCATCATGCCTCTGCCTCTGGGTGTCATGCTTGTGGCTGTCAAGAGTCTTGCTATGCCTCATGGGACTTGTAGTTCTGCAACATCTGGAGGTCCGCTAATCGCATATCGCTGACCTAGAGGAACCAATGACCTTCAGAAGTCACCTAATTAGTAAATAGAGTCCTCCTGTGTGTCATTTAATTTATAAATACAGCTGTCCTGTGAATCCCTCAGAGGTTTGTTAGAGAACCTTGGTGAACAAACAGCATCATGAAGGCCAAGGAACACACCAGACAGGTCAGGGATAAAGTTGTGGAGAAGTATAAAGCAGGGTTAGGTTATAAAAAAAATCTCCCAAGCTTTGAACATTATTATTATTATTATACAGGATTTATATAGCGCCAAGAGTTTGCACAGCGCTTTACAGCATGGGGGCAGACAGTACAGTTACAATACAATTCAATACTGGAGGAATGAGAGGGCCCTGCTCCTTAGAGCTTACAATCTAGAAGTACATCTCATGGAGCTCTGTTCAATCCATCATCGGAAAATGGGAAGAGTATGGCACAACTGCAAACCTACCAAGACATGGGCGTCCACCTAAACTGACCGGCCGGGCAAGGAGAGCGTTCATCAGAGAAGCAGCCAAGAGGCCCCATGGTAACTCTGGAGGAGCTGCAGAGATCCACAGCTCAGGGGGGAGAATCTGTCCACAGGACAACTATTAGTCGTGCCCTCCACAAATCTGCCCTTTATGGAAGAGTGGCAAGAAGAAAGCCATTGGTGAAAGAAATCCATAAGAAGTCCCGTTTGCTGTTTGTGAGAAGCCATGTGGGGGACACAGCAAACATGTGGAAGAAGGGGCTCTGCTCAGATGAGACCAAAATTCAACTTTTTGGCCTAAAAGCAAAACGCTATGCGTGGCGGAAAACTAACACTGCACATCACCCTGAACACACCATCCCCACCGTGAAACATGGTGGTGGCAGCTTCATGGTGTGGGGATGCTTTTCTTCAGCAGGGACAGGGAAGCTGGTCAGAGTTGATGGGAAGATGGATGGAGCCAAATACAGGGCAATCTTAGAAGAAAACCTCTTAGAGTGTGCAAGAGACTTGAGACCGGGGCGGAGGTTCCCCTTCCAGCAGGACAACGACCCTAAACATCCAGCCAGAGCTACAATGGAATGGTTTAGATCAAAGCACATTCATGTGTTAGAATGGCCCAGTCACAGTCCAGACCTAAATCCCATTGAGAATCTGTGGCAAGACTTGAAAATTGCTGATCAGAGACGCTCTCCATCCAATCTGACAGAGCTTGGGGGATTCTGCAAAGAAGAATGGGCAGAAATGCCCTCTCTAGATGGGCAAAGCTGGTAGAGACTTCCCCAAAAAGACTTGCAGCTGTAATTGCAGGGAAAGGCGGTTCTACAAAGTATTGACTCAGGGGGGCGCCATACAAATGCTCCCCCCCCCCCCCACACTTATCACAGATTTATTTGTATCATTTATCATTTTCCTTCCACTTCACAATTATGAGCCACTTTGTGTCGGTCTATCACATAAAATCCCAATAAAATACATTTACGTTTTTGGTTGTCACATGACAACATGTGTGGGATTTTAAGGGGTATGAATACTTTTTCCAGGCACTATATGGCTTTCTCCCTCTTTCAGTCTGAGCTCTGCTGTACAGCAGACTGTAAATGTCTGAAACAAGTCAAATGAAGGATTACATCCCCCCCCCTCCCCCGTCCCCAAAATGCTGCATTACATAATGTACTTACCTTTCCTCAACTTCCTCCTGCAGTTCAATAACACTTACAGGTCTCGTCCCACCCCTAGCCTGCGATTGGACGGTGGAAGGAGAAGCAGCAGACTGATGAGCTCTTCTCTCTGTCGCTCTGCTCCCTCCTCCTATCAGCCTGCTTACCTTGCCTCAACTTCGCCCTGCAGCCCCTAGCTAGAGTATCCCCGATCTCATGAGAATACGATCCTGAACTGCTCTGCAGCATCTTCTGGTGAGATTTGGGCCGCTCGGCATTCCCCGGGCTCTCGCCGGTAGGAAGATGATGTTACCCCCCTGCACCATGGGAGTCGGGGAAAGTTGAATATATTATATAACTATTCTTCTATGTAGGGGGGGGGGCACCTTGAATGAGCGGATTTTGCATTAATTTATTTTGCATTACTTTGCGTCTTTTATAGCTGCCTGTTTTTTGGCAT